>CM040122.1:465302587-465632328 GCA_022559845.1 Amorphophallus konjac
TGCACCCCTTTCCCTCTCACTATAATCCCTTGGGTTTTGTTTATTTATATAAATACCCCTTCATGTATATGTACTTGACTAAAATACCCTCTTGGTATGTAAAAGGGGCTTCATGATGTTATGCAATGAAAAAATGCTATGACAATGTGGTAAAATCAAGTGAGCATGAAGATTTTGATTGTCATAGTCCTCGTGAAAATTATACAGAGGTCCCTCCTAGCGTAAAATTACACCATTGACCCGAAAGTTCTTAAAATTGTGCATATATATGTTCAAAAGCCATGAGAATTTAAGAGATAAAATGGGAAAAATCTCCAACAATTGTTCTTGTCATGAAGAAATTTCTTTGGGTTGCAATAATAAAAATAAATATATATCCTCTTTCAAAATCAAGTCTTACAAATTGCATTCCCTAAAGTTCTTTCATAATCATGTATATGTCCGCAAAAACAAAGTGAAAATTTTGGGAAAGAATTCATCGGGATCATAAAAGTTACATGTCATTCGAAACGACATATTCCCTTTCAAATATAAAAGGGCGAGGCCGCATAAGAGGGTAACAAAAAAGGTCATAATCAAATTTCCGCTCCGAAGGAAACTAAAAGGGCTTTTCTTTCGTCGAGGGTAACAAAAGATCTTTAGCAGTTTAATCAAGGGTATTCGGACTCCTCCGATGTAAATTAACGCCGACTTCGGTCGGTGGGGAAAGGTCCTGTACCGGAACCCTAAATCGTCTGATAAACTTAATAAGCGCGGAATTCATAAATATGCCAAATATATGTATATCCATCCGACGAAATCGGATGTTCCAAAAAATTCCGCGGGTAAACAGTCGTAATGGTGATTAGATCTAACCGAGAGTATCCTTTGTTGTGTTTTCCACAAGGGGATGACTTCTCGGGGGCCGAATATCGGATATTGCATTGGATGCAAGTGCTTGTTGACTGCCCTTGAGATGGTGTATGGCTTGTTGTGCTTTCCACAAGGTCATACCTCAATCTTGTTGGGATTCCGACCCACTAGGATGATCTCGCTGATCTCCCGTTCTATATACTGAGGGTTATATAGTTCAATCGAAAATTAGTGGGACTAAGGTAGAAAACCACATCTAAGTTAGAATTTGAACATATGCTAAGTTGTCTTTTATTTCTTATCCAGATTACGATGTCGTCATCCAACCCCCTCCGTGGCATCTTGGATGTCAATAGACTGACTGGACCGAATTTCTCAGATTGGCTGCGTAATTTATGCATAGTCCTCACCGCCGAAAAAATAGCCTACGTGTTGGACACAGTTCATTCTGAGCCAGCTCATGATGCCGACGAGGGCAATTTAATGACTTATGCCAAATGGTCAGAAGACTTTTCCCTTGTCCAATGTTATATGCTGGCCTCTATAGCTCCTGAGCTGCAGAGGCAATTTGAAAAGAGTGATTGTAAAACCATACTTTTTAACCTACACCAGTTCTTCGGGGAGCAGGGTAGGATTGAGAGGTATGATATCTCCAAGAAACTTTTCAGGACCCTGATGTCAGAGGGTGCTTCAGTACAGGCTCATGTACTGAAAATGATGGAGTGGATTGAGAGACTCAATGCACTGGGGTTCAAGTTGGATCTTGAACTGTGCATTTGATCTTATTCTCCAGTCGTTGCCTGACTCCTTTTCTCCCTTCATCATAAACTTCAACATGAATAGGATTGAAGCAACTCTCCCGGAGCTGCTCAACATGTTGAAAAGTGCTGAAGGGACTATGCAGAAAGATAAACCATCTTCTGTGATAATTGTTGGCCGGCCCAACAAGAAAAGGAAGGCCACCCAGATATCCACCAAAGGTGACAAAGGGAAGGGAAAGAAGAAGGCCAAGGGTAAGGAAGTCGCCAAAGTTGACAAAGGAAAGGACAAGAAGAATGAAAAAGAGGACAAGTGTTTTCGATGCGGACAACCTGGGCATTGGAAAAGGAATTGCAAGGCAATTCTAAATGAAGGTATTTTTGTCATAGACCTTAATTTGTCATATATGAAATCCACATCATGGGTATTGAATACTGGATGTGCATCTCATATCTGCAACTCTTTGCAGGTGCTGGCAAATAGAAGGCGGCTGGGCAAAAAGGAGATTGAGCTGAGGATGGGAAATGGAGCTTTAGTTGCTACCAAAGTTGTTGGGACTGCACGCCTCAGTTTACCTTCAGGGGTCATTCTGGAGCTGAATGACTATTATTATGTTCTTAATATCATTAAAAATATTATTTCAATCTCTAGCTTGTATAACATTGGATATACATTGACTTTTAATAGCACTGGGTGCTCTATAATGAATAATGGTTTGGTGATAGCCAATGGTTCATTAGTCAATAGTCTTTATGTATTAGATACATGTTCTAATGTTATGCAGGTTTCCAATGCTAATGAAGTGAATTCTGCATATATTTGGCATTGCAGGCTTGGTCATGTAGGTGAAAAGAGAGTCTCTCACCTACACTCAAATGGGTATTTGAACTCATTCGAATACAAGCCATTTGATACCTGTGAGTCTTGTCTCATGGGGAAGATGACCAAGGCTCCCTTTAGTGGACATGGTGAGAGGGGTGATGACCTTCTCGAGCTCATACACTCGGATGTGTGTGGACCCATGTCCATAGAAGCAAAAGGGGGTCACCTCTATTTCATCTCTTTTATCGATGACTTCTCGAGATATGGCTATGTGTATTTAATGAGGCATAAATCACAAGCCTTTGAGAAGTTTAAAGATTACAAGAATGAAGTAGAGAAACAGACTGGCAAGAGTATTAAGACTCTTCGATCAGATCGAGGAGGAGAATACCTTAGCCATGAATTCACTTCTTATCTTAAGGATAATGGAATTGTTTCTCAGTGCGTATACACCACAGTACAATGGTGTATCCGAGAGGAGAAACAGGACCTTGTTAGACATGGTCCGATCCATGATGTCCATGTCAGGACTACCCTTGTCTCTCTGGGGCTATGCCTTAGAGACTGCAGCCTATTTACTGAATAGGATCTCGAGTAAATCTGTTCCTTCTATTCCATATGGGATATGGAAGGGCAAGAAACCAAATTTTAATCACATTAAAATTTGGGGGTGTCCTGCCCATGTAAAGAGGAACGATTGTGATAAGCTTGAGTCAAGAACCGATAAGTGTAAGTTTGTGGGATATCCAAAGGAGACATTTGGATATTATTTCTATCACCCATCTGAGCAAAGGATCTTAGTGGCTAAGAGAGCTGTATTTCTAGAAAGAGAATATGTACTCTAGAAAAACAGTGGGAGCCAGATAGAATTGGACGAGGTCCAAGAACCACAACCTGAAGACACCGTCTCATTGGATGAGACTGTATCGGTTGATCCTACTCAGAATGAAACACAGACACTACGGAGATCTGATAGACTTCCAAGAGAACTTGAGAGATATGTTGAACATGTCTCAGAGAGGTCCTCTAAGGTATGTATCGATGAGGATGAAGATCCTCAATCCTACCAGGAGGCGATCAGTAGTGCGGACTCCGAGAAATGGCAAGAGGCAATGGATTCAGAGATCCAGTCCATGTACACTAACAAAGTTTGGAACTTGGTTGATGTACCCGAAGGGAAAGTCCCTATTGGCTGCAAATGGATATTCAAAAGGAAGATCAGTGCAGATGGACATATTGACACATACAAGGCCAGATTAGTGGCGAAAGGGTATCGTCAAAGATAAGGCATTAACTATGACGAAACATTTTCGCCAGTGGACATGGTTAAGTCAATCAGAATCCTCCTTGCCATTGCTGCATACCTGGATTATGAGATTTGGCAAATAGACGTGAAGACAGCTTTTCTTAATGGAAATATGTCAGAAAATGTGTACATGGTACAGCCTGAAGGATTCACCTCCAAGCTTCATCCTAATAAGGTATGCAAACTTCAAAGGTCCATTTATGGATTAAAACAAGCATCTCGGAGCTGGAACTTAAGATTTGATGAGGCTATCAAAACTTTCAACTTCATTCGGAATGAAGATGAACCATGTGTTTACAAGAAGGTCAATGGGAGCTCTGTGACCTTCTTGATCCTATATGTTGATGACATCTTACTCATTGAGAATGATGTAGAGATGTTGACATCAACTAAGTCTTGGTTGTCCAAGACCTTCTCCATGAAGGATTTAGGAGAAGCATCCTATGTGCTGGGCATAAGGATTTACAGAGATAGATCTAAAAGGATGCTAGGATTATCCCAATCCATGTACATAGACACTATCCTCAAAAGGTTTAGGATGAAAAATTCCAAGAGAGGTCTCATTTCTATGAGACACGGAATTTGCCTATCTAAGGGGATGAGTCCTAAAACATCTGAGAAGGTGGCACACATGAACAAGGTACCCTATGCTTCAGCCACAGGGTCAATCATGTATGCAATGCTATATACACGGCCTGATGTTGCCAATGCTTTGAGCATTGTCAGTAGATATCAGGCAAATCCAAGCGAGGAGCACTGGAAGGCAGTAAAGGGCATCCTTAAGTACTTGCGGAGGACTAAGGATCTTTTTCTACTTTATGGAGGAGAGGACCTATAGCTTAGAGCTTACACAGACTCTAGTTTCCAGTCAGATCCAGATGACTGCAAATCCATGTCTGGATTTGTATTCATATTGAATGGAGGGGCAGTCAGTTGGAGAAGATCCAAGCAAGATATGACTGCAGACTCGACGACGAAGGTAGAATATATTGTTGCGGCTGAAGCTGCTAAGGAAGCCGTCTGAATGAAGAAATTCATCTTGGAACTCGGCATAGTTCCCGAGATATCAGCTCCCATCCCATTATTTTGTGATAATAATGGAGCCATCGCCCAGGCGAAGGAACCAAGATCTCACCAAATGACGAAGCATAGTCTGAGGCGCTTCCACCTTATTCGGGAGATTGTTGATCGTGGAGATGTGATGGTAGAGCGTGTACCGTCGGAAGACAACATCGCAGATCCACTGACTAAGCCTTTGACACAGAATGTGTTTGAGCGCCATCGGGATAAGATGGGCCTCAAAGTTGTGGGCAATTGGCTGTAGTTCAAGTGGGAGATTGTTAGTATTGGTGTGCTACAGGCCAATTTTGGGTCGGGTAGGCCCGATAATTGTACGATCTTGTTCATTATTAATGAAGTAATATTTGAGCGTAAATGTGTGATTGTATATTACTTTACGATGTCCCTAGGATATGTGGTTGTAAAGTCTACTCGAGATGGGATCTCGATCATGAGACTGACTTTACATGGACACATATCTTAAAATTGTTCCTGGTTGGAGGGTAATCACTCGGGGACTTTGATTATCTATTAAACCAGTACACATGATGTGTGTGTGAGCAGTCTCATGGTCACTGTTGCGGCGCACCAACACATATGTGTAGGTGTACGTCCTGGGAGGATGTACACTGAACTGATCCGCTATTAGATCTTCAGATGATTGATTATACCTAATGTCAACTGAAGATCCAATTGTCTCAGTAGCATCGTTGGTCCTTTGACCTGAGACATTGATCGGATCTTACACGAGGACTGGAATGGTTTAATGAGTTGGCTAAGTGACTTTAACCATAAGTCATGAATTGCCAAGTCATTAACCATTTCAAGATACGTGTGAAGATCATCAATGGTCAAGAGGGGATCGCTCACTGTCGGGTATATATCAGATAGTTAATGGGTCATGACACTGACGGTCCATTAAATCCCTGGCCAGGGTCGTGTGAGTTCGTTTAGAACGGACGTCATACACTTTAAGGACGTCATGGTCGAATAGCACGATCATGGGGTTTGACAGCTACCATATCCTCGATCGAACCAGACTCATAGAAGGAGCGAAGGATTATAGCGATGCGGCAACTGTAGACATACAAGTACCAGACATGGTGGTTTGAACCCGGCGTCCTTTGAGATCACGCGGATTTGCTTGACCCAACGTGATCAAAGGTTCGGAATAAATTAAAATATTATTTGGCTCTAGTAGAAATGAATAATAAGTTTAATTTACTTCTAATTGGGAATTAGAAGTTAACGAGCCTTAAACTAGAATGACTATGGGCCTAGAGGATCACACACAATGGATTCTCGAGTGACGAGGTATTATTGTACAAATGTATATGTTGAAAGCCTTAAATTCCTTTTGAAAAGGAATATAAGAAGGGCTTAATACATATGTACAATAATATGAAATGATACATATACAATATTGGTTCTTAGGGGCTCTTTTAGAAAGAGCCCAACCCTTATATATATGCATCCCACATAAAGCCTTTCTTCTTTTTAAGCCAAGCACTTAAAAGAAGGCCATTCCTCCTTTCTTTCCCTCTCCCTCCTGCTCTCTCTCTCTCTCCCCCTTGTTGGTCTCTCTCTCTTCCTCTCAAGGGAGAAAAGCCTAAGGAAGAAGAAGGGGGTTTTGAGCATCGGGGGTTCGTGTGTGGGGGAAAGAACGTGTGGACGCCGTCACCGCATGAGGATCCGTGTGGATCAACTCTAGAGGCCGTACATCTGTGATGCTCGGCGTTCGTGGAAATCGGCACCGGGCACTGCAGACAGCGTCGTTCAGCGCAAGGTGAAGATCTACAACCCGTTTTGGGGTTGGGTAATCTTATTGCATCGATTAGAGCACGGTTCTAGGATTCCACAAAGCATAGGTTCGGGTTTAAAAAAATTTTATTATCCGTTGCGTTGCCTGAACCGGGCTGACCGAATTCTTACATGGGAACCATTGACGTCGGTGTCGTACGAACGGTGGGGTCGCTTCTCATGTCTGCAGTGTATGGGAAGGGGGTGGGGTCTCCTCTCGCGACTTGCGCTCGATCCTCTCTCAACACACGAAGTTTAGGGTTTCCTTAATCCGGGCTTAAGCTTCTCATTAGACTAGCCCTTATATAGAGCCAAAACAACCACATCAACGGTTCAGATCAACAGGATAAAAAAACAATATCCTACGGCTACAACACATTAGGCTGCTAACAGGCTCAAAACAACACAAAAAGATAGCACAAGCTGACCCACTATGGCCCAGGCCCACAAGAAAACAAAATAAGAACCATAAAGAAATAACAATAGTATAGGATGACTCCAACACAGCCACAAGGATGCGACTATCAAGCTGGGGCACCGGCAGCGATGCTGGTAAACCCGTAGCCCTGCCGCTGTCTCCCCACCACCACTTCGCCCCCAAAAAAAGATGCGACCAACAATAAGCCTCAAACACTGGAGGGTGCTACAGCTAGGAACATGGAGTATATTGAAAGGAGAAACCTGAAGCATCTCCTCATGTTTCTAGAAAAAAACCATAGGCTGTATGTGGATCCGATGTATTAGATTCAGACAAAGAGGCCTTTTATACCCATGAGACAGACTTGACCAGTGAAACAGAGATATATGAAGCACTCATACAACATCTTTGAAGCCTGCAAATTGCAAGAAAATGTGTCTGGATCTCATCATAAAAAAACATCTATTATGATTTATGGCAAATATTTTTCATCCTCAATCCCCCCACTATAATTCAGCTCCCGGGACACTTATTGGATATCCAGACAGCAGATACTTAGGCAATGTATCTTTTAGAACAATAAAGCCATTAGTCTGATGCAATGTTAACAATCAACGAATATACTATGATAACACAACCACATGCAGAAAAGAAAGAAATAGAACAAAATCACTGAAACATTATTAATCAATATTAGCAAGTCCAAACAGGGGAAAAATAAGAATGGAATAAACCCTGAGCTTCTCTTTGGACTGAGCAAGAATATATTTCACATCTTCTATATGGATGTCAGGAACAAAATCCACAAAAAGAGTTCCTGCATTTGGAACAGAAACAAGTATGATAAATTAAGTGGACATCAAAAAGAGGGAGGGGAAAAGTGAATGCCAACAACAGAGGAACCTACGATAGCTGGCTACCAAAATACTAATTGAGAAATTATAATCCATAGGTAAACATTAATTTTTACTTTAATTTAACTACCCGTGCATGTTCATAAGAGTTACACCACAAGTCCATAACTATGCATCCATCACTCGATCAATCGACTGCAAGCATCATTTATCGATTTGGGTTAAGCATACAAGTTGATTAAAATAAAGATTATAATTGTAATTTTAATACAAGTTGGGGGAGGCAATCAGCAAACAGAAGCTACCATCTTGATTGCACATTCGAAGCTCACACTAGCAGCAGCCCTCAAAGTTTCCCAAGACCTTGGGAAGAGCCTAGACTATGAGGCCCTGTTTGACAACCGGTTAAGCCCGGGTAGGGTAGGTTAACCGGGGTCAGGTGGGTTATTCCTAGTTTGATATTTTTTTTCTTAACCGGGGTCAGATAGGGTTAAAGTGGATTAACTCATTCCTAGGAAATAGGTGGAATGAGTTAATCCACCCCGGTTAGGGTTAGGGGTCGGGTGGGCCACCCCGGGTAGGCCACCCGCCCCTAACCTAACCCGTTATCAAACTCGCCCTGAGGGTGTTGAACACAGAAAAAAAATATGTGTTTATTATATTCATTTGTTGAACATAAATGCACATTTGTTAGCTATTTAAATAGCATGTGAATTATTGATTCCGTGCATTTAGTTCATCAGACAATTTGGGTTCAGGTGTTGGATCTTTCCCCACTAACCTACATCGGCGCAAAGTCCGAACACCTTTGTTTAACTGCCAAAGAAGAACTATAGTCCTTTACAATATCGATTATGATGCTGAGGGCGAAGTTGCAACAACAACAATAAACTCCTTTAAAAAGGGATAAGGGCTCTTATACCGTGACAAGGGTAAGTGTAATTTGGTTCAGGACACAACGGGTCTACAACCCTATAAGAATAGGGGTAGGTCGGGAATTTACACTAGGATTTGGGCATGGACTAAGGATTATGCCACAGTTTAACACTATTTAGGGATTTAAATGAAACTTTTTTTTCAGTAGGTAGTTTTATTTTTTTATTTTAAACGGGGAGGGAGAACTGGGTATTGAACCCAGAACCTCTCCCTTGCAAAGGGAGAGAGTGTCCACTCCGCCACTGGCGAGGGACGATTTAAATGAAACTTGGTAGGAGCAAGGGTATGTTTGCAATTTGATACCTCCCAGAGTTTATTTGACACAGGTCAAGGGTATGTAGGCAACTTGGTATTGACTATGGGTGCGAACACAATTTGAGCCTTGAGAGGGGAATATGTGCAAGCATTTCAAGTCAAAGGGCGACATTCACACAATTAGCCGGAAGCCAAGGTCTTTTTGCAATTTATTGAAAGGAACAAAGCATATTTGCATACATACCGGGCTTTCCTGCAAATACAAGACTTTGTCGACAAATTGTAGGTTTTACAAAACTTTTCCGCAAAAATATGGGACATATCTACAAATTTTTAAACTTGCAAGGTATTTCTGCAATTATAGGACATTGAGGGATATTCTCATCATTTTGAGGGTATTTTTAAATTTCTAATTAATTCATAAAATTACAATATTTCTACCGCCAAATTACATAGAAAATTACATCATAAAGTCCCCAAGGACATAAGTACAAAACCCAAGGATATTTATAAATCATACCCTTATGTGGGTCTTCACAAAAACACAGAGAACAAGTGCTCCGAGCACTCCTTGTGACACCACCGAGTATGCTTCCTCGATCCCTCTCAAATGGAGGCCACAGGGGATATTTATAGAGCTTAGGATTCATTTGGGACCGGATAGGTCCCTTGGGGGACCTGTCCGGGACCAAATGGCCCCATCCCCCCCCCCTTTTTGGCCGGTCCCATTAGGCCGGAAGGAGGGAAAGGGGGGTGCGCCCCCTATAAAAAGGCCCCTTTTTTATTTTTTTGGCCTTGGGTTTGGTGTTTGGCCACGTGGAGAGGAGAAAGCAATTCCTCTCTGGTGCTTTGTGCTTTAGTTTGGTCACTTCTTGCACCGCTTGTTGTGTGGAGAGGGGCCTTTTAGAATTTCTTCCCAGCCAAACTCGGACACCTCGTAAGTTGCAAAGATTTTTTCTTGCATGATTCGCTTGCTGCGAGGGCATTTTTTGTTGCTCCGAACGCCCGACGGGGGGTCCCAGGACTTGTGTTTGACCAGGTTCCATGACGTCATGAACTTTTGTGCCATCTTGTGACCATCATCAGGTTAATCTGATTTTTTATTTTCCTTGATTAATTCGGGAAAATAAACGGGTTCAATAGAGGGAAAGACACAAGTTTGGTACAGGGATCTGTGGTCTCCTCTGCACTACTAAACCAAACAATAAACTGAAACACACTTAAAGTGGGAAGAAATATATACA
The DNA here is from genome assembly GCA_022559845.1 of Amorphophallus konjac. Lineage (NCBI taxonomy): Eukaryota > Viridiplantae > Streptophyta > Magnoliopsida > Alismatales > Araceae > Amorphophallus > Amorphophallus konjac. Next base: position 465,312,893 of record CM040122.1, read on the forward strand.
AGCTAAAATACATACAAAATGATGATCAGTCCACCAACAAACTATCAAAATCTTAAGCATATAAGATGATAATTTGAGAGCTTTGTGTAACCTTTAATTGATGACAATTTAGGGTTGCAAGTTTGGGTGGGTCAACCTTAACCCCATGGGACAACCCAATGGTTGGGTTATTGAAACCAAACAACTTGGGCTAGGGTGGGTAGGGTTGGGGCTTCTTACCTGACCTTCATTGGGTTGGGTTGGATGGTTGGGCAACCAAGCCAACCCAAGCCCACCATTAGTCTATGTGAAAGATAACTTAGATTGCTAGAATGTGCTTCATTTAGTGGTATACCTTTGAACAAGTGCGCTTCTTCAGCTATGCGGTGGTTTAGTTTTCAACCCTATAATATTTCATATTTACAGACTGACACCTCCAATCCAGATATTCCTTTATAAGGCCTTACAATTACACATTTATTTAATAAGCATCCTTTTCAAGGGCTGTTTCTTGTAACCATCTGAGGGGCTTATTCTTATTGTTGTGGGGCATTTCACTAAATAACAATATTTTGAGGAGTTATAAATAAGTATCAGGATTGAAGGGGTTAATCCATAAATACCAAAGATTACAGGGGTTGAAAACTAAAAATCCCTTTTTGGGGGGGCAGGGGTGAGTAAGAGGCAAAATTCAGTGAAAACGCTAGGTGGCACAAATTTTAAAAAATGAAGAAATAAAAGGAATTCAACATCTGAACACTACATTCAGGGTTCATGGCACACAAATGGCCATAGTCCCCATTAGAACATATCACAGAAAAACATGTTGAGCCTAAACACAAATATTAAAACAACATCCTTTCCAATCTTATATCTGCTATTCCCAGTTCCAATGCAAATGTATAATATTTAAGGACGTTCACCTTTATAATCAGACTGAGCTAAATCACGGGCTCCCCAAGCAGATAGTCGGAGAATCACTGGGCCACTAAGACCCCAATGTGTCACTAGCATTGGTCCAACCTACAACTATGGCAGCATTAGCCATGGAAGATACATGTCAAAGTAATTCAAAAATAAGCAATGAGAAAGAAGATGAAAACCTGGTTAAAATGAGGACTAATCCTGCAGTTGTTTTGTGGTTTCAGCTTTGCATTAACTTTTGCGAATGTAACCTGCCAGTCACCAAAGTAATGAAATTAGACAAGAGAACAAATATGTGTTAAGAAGATGAGCATAAGTTTATTTGGTAATATGTAAAACTGCTCCATGTTTGCTCCAATTTTTGGCTTGCAATAGAAGAGTTAATACAATTTTTCCTAAAAGGAAAGGAAATGGTGCCCAAACTTTTTTAAAATTACTTTGACATGTAATTAGTCCTCATTTTAGCCAGGTCTTCATTTGCTTTTCCAATCTTTTATCTGCTATTCCCAAGCTAAAATGAGGACTTCCTTTTCTTCTTTTTGTTAGATTTTACATCAGAACCATAACCATCTCCCTCCTCAGTTCTTTTCTTCTAAACTTGTCTCTCTCAGTGAACTGAGAATGTCCACGTCAGATGGGCATCTTTTCTGCTTGTTGTTTCATGTGAGAAAAAATCATATTGATCGACATGAATCTTAGAATAAACGAATAACTATGAAAGAAAGAGTGACATGATGTCTGTGGATTAGTTGGGAAGAAGATTAGGGATCAGGAGATTATGGTTGGTAGACCAATAATCAGTGGATTTCCATTGAAATAAGAATGTCTTACAATAATGATAAAGGGCGTTTGCAAATAATCCCTTCAAGAATCAGGCCCATATAGACTCCCGATAGAATTTGATCATATGTTACCATGACCCCTCTGTCAACTTATTATTATTTTCCCACTATGACACCACCACAACAATCATAGAACAATTCATAACCATACCTGTGCTCAACTAACATTGATTACGTTTAACCAAACATGACAAAAGACAAGACAGCCCTTACATTGAGAAAAAAAGTCTTTCCTTCAAGCCTAATCCATGGTCACCTACCCAGTTCATGCGATCAACAAGCAGTAGCAGTTTTGCTGCTGCTTGAGGTAGCAGTTGCTGTCGCTGAGGCCAAGGAGCATGTTGAAGCAGGAACCTGCAGGCTGTGGCTACCTCAACAGTCTTGTTGCTGCAGGTCGGGTTGTGGCAACAGTATTGCTGTGCAGCATATGCAGCAATGCTGCTACTACTGTTGGTCAGGACTGTGGCAATGGGCTGCTACTAGGGCTCTGCTCCCTGCAGCCCAGGAAGCAGGAAGTCAATGTGAACAGAGCGTCAGAGAGCCAGAATGTGTCAGCACTACTTTTGTCTAGAAGCGTGCGAAGGCCCAGAGAGTGCAAAAGCAGGGTGTCCAGCATCTGATTCTGCCGCAGTTACACAGGGCATGCAATAGCAGTGCCACTGCTATGGGCCAGGGGACTGCATTCACAAGGTATGCAGTGATGTATCATCTGGGACACAGACCATGCAGTGGCAAAATGTGCAACCTAAGAATTGCTACAGATGCATCCTAGAGCATCTCGCTGCCGCGACACATTACTACAACAGCTTTGGCCTCAATATCATATGACTGTAACACGTGAGAATTAAAAAATTAGCACCGGCCTGTGTGATATATAACAAGAGAACAATTGGACAGGAACTTTCACATATATGTAAACTGAAGGGTATCTTTCGCTTAGACATATTTTCTAAAGCACTTGTAAAACACTTACATAAGTCAGCCCAAGACTTTGCGCATGAACCTCACTGGAAAGATAGGTGGATGGATTCAGGTTACATGTGTCTCTCTTGTAATTAGACTCCTACAGGATCTTAGGAGGTCCCAGTGGAAGCATGCTTAATTTCTGTAGATGAAAAGTACAAACCTATTTTACCAGGACCATGTGTAAACATTAAAAGAAAAAGAGTTACAAGTTTACAGAATGAACGTAGATCTAAGCACTAACTCAAAATGACTAATCACATGTTTGTCATTAGACTATGCATAATACTCTCTCTCTCATACTCTTGCTAGCACAATCCCACAGAGGAAAGATATATTCCCCATAATAAAAAGCATTTCCTCTTGTTCCCATCAAGTTACTATTTTCCAGCTGTTCTCACCATATGTCCATATACCCTTGCACAAGGTTATTGCGCTACACTGCTGGCAGCACACTGTGCAGGATCAGGGTTCAAAAAAAACTTTCAAAATAATAGAGGGGTTACATGAAAAAAAAAGTTGGGCGGCAAGGCGCCATTCAATCTGGGCAATCGAACGGCCCCCGGAATGGACTGGATGCCTCGGCACTCGAGCGCGCAAGGGCGCCGCACCAGCTCACACGTGAGCACCAAGGCATCCGGACCATTCCAGGCACTGTTTGATCGCCTAGATCGAATGGCACTGTGGGAACACGGAATATTTCGCGTAGGAAAAGTAAAAATATAAAATGTTCTTTTTTGAAAAGAGACATTTCCCTATCTGAGTAGGGGTTTATTCCGTGGGTGCGCATAGTATCAGACGATTTGGGTTCGAGTGTTGGACCTCTCCCCACTGACCATAGTCAGTATTGATTTATATCGGCCTAACGTCCGAACACCTTTGTTTGACTGCCAAAGAAGCCCCAAAGTCTTCTCCTTAGGTTCTGATGTGGAGGGCAGACTCGCTCGAGAGACTATCCATTACCACTCATTTACCACCAACAAGCTAATAGAATTAGGGCTAAGTCTGAGCAAAAACCCTACGATTTAGGAATAGAGACGCAAGCATGCAGAAGCCGTAGGTATTTTTGAAGTGAAGGGGAGTTTTCTGGACCCCGAGGGTATTTTGAAAATTTTATCAACCCAGGGATATTTTGGTAATTAGGGCTAAGTCTGAGCGAAACCCTAAGATTTAGGAGTAAAGATGTAAATATGCGGAAGCCGTAGGCATTTTTAAAGTAGAGAGAAGTTTTCTGGACCCCGAGAATATTTTGGTAATTTTACCAACCCAGGGGTATTTTGATAATTTTACCAGGCTAGGGGCAATTCTGAAATTTCTGCGCTGGAACGGAAGTAGGACCGGGTTCCTGACCACCCAAGGCGTTAAGGCTCTTTCTGAATGGTTTTAAGAGGCTGCTAGGCCATTTTTAGGTCGCAGGGGTATTTTGATAATTTTACCACCCTACATAGACCTAGGGTTAGGGTAACACCCGAGTGTCGGACTGAACTGACGACATTTCCGGATCGAAGAAATGACAAGGAGCTTCGTAGAAGGCACATAACTGTCAACTTGGCCGAAGGAGGGGTATATATGTAATTTTGTGAAAGCCGGGGGTTTTCTTGTAATTTTTCCCAACTGGCGTACATAAGAAGTTTGTGGAATACACAATTTCATTTAAGGCCCAAATGGGCATAAGGGTTGTCGGCGAGTTGTCGACTGTACAAAGATCCGCGATAACGCGGGAGACAGGGGCGTAGCCCCAATTACAAGAAGTTGCAGGGTGTAATTGCAAATTACAGGACATTCTCGTTTCTCGCAAAGCCGGGGGGGGTTATATTGTAATTCCTCCATCATAGGGATAGAAATACATAACTCGACCGCCCCGGGGCGTAGAAACTTACAAACACGACCCGCTGAGAGGCATAATTACAAACATACCCCGTAGGGACATAATTACAAATATACCCCGTAGGGGCATAGATACAAGACCCGAGGACTTACCCCTCACATGCCAAAACAAACAGAACAAACTCCATGCGCTAATTGCTTGATGCTCCGTGTGTGTTCGTCCGTAGTTCATGTACATTGTCTCCACTTGGACCCTTGGGGGTCTATTTATAGAAGGCGGGAGGACCCAGGTTGACAGAAATGTGCAGGATTGCCCCGGTTCTATCAAGGTGGGGTGCAAAAACCCCTATTTCTGTCAAGATGGGGTGCAAAAACCCATATTTCTGTCAAGGTGGGGTTGCAAAAAGCCTTATTTCTGTCAAGGTGGGGTGGCAAAATGATTTTTTGACCCCTCTCCCTCTTTTTTCTCTTTTCTTTTTTTTTTACACGGAAGCACGGGGCTCGGAGGCAAACCCGCGGCCCCAGCGGGGTCAACCGCCCCCCGGACGGGGTCGGCTGACCCCGCTGGGCCCCCAGTGGGGTCGCGCGACCCCGCTGGGAGGCCGGCGGGGTCGCCCGGCCTCCGCGGGGTGGCCGCGACCCCCCTCCGGGCCGGTCGCACCCCAAAGGGGTCATTTGGCCCCTGGGCGCCCCTGTTGACTCCTTTCGACGCCGTTTCCTCCCGTTTTTTTCACCCTGGGTTGAGGAGAAACCTATATATTGTCCCTTGGGGGCTCTCCCTTCGCCACATGGTAGCAATATCTTGGTGGAGACTCGTGTGGGAGCAGAGAAACGTCTTGTTTGTTTGTTCGGTTGTACGTCGCCGCGTGGGAGGAATCTTTGCGTCCGTCTGCGCCGTGTGATACACTTGCTCGGCTATCTTGGGGTATACGCACGTACTTTCCTCATAAACTTCCTTGCTGCGACGCCAATTGTAGTTGTGTAGTCGGGCCAATGGACCTTAAATCACGGAAGTACTCCGCAGTTTGACGGTATTGACGACACGCCATCTTTCCGTCGATTGTATCATCATGAAATTCCCGAAATATTTCGAGAATAATTTCGGGTGCAACAGGCACCTAGTGCCCTTCCTCTTTTTCTAACAGCACCTTCACTTTTTCTGTCAGATTCTCATCGAGCGGCTATGCTTGCAGTCCGCTGCCAGCGGACAGAACCCTGGCAGCTGACTGTTACCAAATCCTATATATATATATATATATATATATATATATATATATATATATATATATATATATATATGATACTTTGTTTCTCCACTTTATTGTATATATACATATATGATATTTCCTTTCTCCACTTTATTCTATCTTCATTCATCTTCATCTTCCACACTTTTTCCTTACTTCTCTTTGCCTTGTGCTCTTAGTGCTGATTATCTGTTTGTTAGAAACATGAATCAACTACTTTCTTTCTAAACTATCATCAGCATAATCTCTATGATTAAAAGACAGCTGAGAAAATAATGAAAGTTTCTTTATTGAACATCAGGATCACGGCACTAGCATGTATACAAAAAAAATTATGAGACAAGTGGGACTATGACTCCTCTCTAATACTAATAGAATAGGATGCATATGAACTAACGCCAACAGAACTAGTGTCCGCAATCCTCATCTAAGTAGGACTCTTAACTATTCCTAATATTAGTGATAAGATAGGACTGTACTAATCCTAATCTAAGTAGGACTATGATATTATGTACAATATACTTATCTCCCCAACATCTAAGAATCACACAGGAGCCATGACAATCATCTTCATTTCCTCTTCTTTTTGATTCTGTGCATGTCAACATAAAAATCACCTATCTGCACCGATCCTTGTTTCACAGCCTACCTCAACATCTCTATCCGATGCTTCTTTTATGCCATACATAACCACAACAATATCTCCATTAGAACCTCATTTTTAGCTTCATGCCATTTCTAAACCTTTTTTGGTCTTTCAGGATCCTACAAAGCTCTACCACATCCCTCATTTCCCTGCATCCAGTATCTAATCTTTGGTTCCAACTTTAGAATGTACCTTGATGAAGTTCCTAGAGTAAATACAAAAGCAAGAGTTTGTTGTGAAGGAAGAAAAGGTCATGCAGGAAACAAAGTAACACAACATAGATCAAATGATGGACAGTGTTACCCCGGAGAGCTCTGCTAATCGTGAATCATTGACTTTGAATGTGAATAAACTTGGCACAGGGTCTATGATAGAGTGCCCAAGTTGGATGGCAACCGTGTATCCCTGAAAGCAAAAATGCACATGTTAAAGATAGGTATAGGAGGTATACACAAAGGTTGATGATGCTTACAGACCTGACGACTACTCCCTGAAGCAATCAATACAAAATCAGCCTCAACATGTTCAACAGAATCAGTAGAACGTTTCTCAACCTGAAGAAGAAATTTCCCATTGACATTGGCGGATGCCTTTGTAACAGTTTTTCCAGTCTGCAATGTAACTAAAAAGAAATAATATTTCAGCAACCCAAGCTTGGTGTGACACGAAATAAGGCTGTCGGCATGTTTAAATTTACACAAACCCAAGGTCAACTAAAAAAACAATTATGCCTCAATGGCTCAATTATTTTCATAATTAACTTCAAATAAAGCATTGACCTTTTAAAAATCTTAAATAGTGTTAATGAAGACCAAGGCACAAATAAAAAAGGTAAACAAACATATTATTTGTTGTTCACAGGTAATTCCCTATATATACACCTTTTGTGAAGGTGAACCACTATGACAATGACAAAAAAGTATATGAGACAAACATTGTCAGAATTGATGGGGGGATGGGGCATTGCCAGGATAGGGTAAAGGGAGGGCACTGCCACGTCAGGTGGTGGAGGGGAATCTGTTTCAGGTTGAGCAAGCTAATAGACACTAGCATGGAGGCAATCTGTTCAGTGTGCTCTCTACTAACAAAGCACCAATCTGCTAGTATTTCTTCATCATTCTACTTGTCACAAGATATGAATAAAAAGCCAAATAAGATGAGTAGAAGCCCAAGCATGCAAAACAACCTCCCACTTCTTATGCTGTGTACTCCAATAAATATGCAGAAATTGTTAGTCGAGGTATGATCACTAAATTGACATGACAGATGGTAGAAAAGAAGACAACACATTCTAAAGTAGCTAAGGTGAGATACTGATAGGGAGCCCTTCTGGCATGGTAATAAATGGAGAATACACGAGGGCATTTTGCTGACAAGTAGGCAATGACAAATCGGGTCAGAAAGTCATACTTTGATGATAGGTTGACCGTCAAGTGGACAAGGACCCTAGAGTCCACTATATTGCATATAACAATGGTCATAGTGGCAGAGCTGCAAATGCACCAGGCTTAGGCCAGTCCAAACCTACAGACCCTATACAGGAGGTGTAGGCTTGGCCAGAGTCCAGCACTGTCCTATTGATGCGGGACAAACCTCCAGGCCGATCTGTTTGTAGTTTTTTTTCTCTTATTCTGATCGTTCCTCTTCTTTTTTTCTGCCTTTTTTTCTCAAGAAACCATTTTTCCTCCTTTGTTGTTTACTTTCTTTTTTTCTTTGTCAGCAGAATAGAATGAGAGAGAGAGATGATGAGAGAGACGGAACCGAGAGAGAGAGTGAGAGAGTAGAAGAGAGAGAGAGCGATTGTAGGGAGAGGGAATAGAGAGTGCGACGGCAGGGAGGGAGCAGGGGGGGTGACGGCGGGCTGACCTGGACGCCGGTGGGGACTTCGGGAGCCAGCGACGTCGAAGGCAGCGATGGTGGCTGGGATGAGCTCCGGTGGCAGCGCGGCGGCCTTCCTTGCGGTGACAGATGAGCGTGAAGGGCGGCAGGGGAGGCTGCACGCGTGCGGTGCGAACGGGGGCCGGCGGGGACGACGGCGGTGGAGGAGATCGCTGCTGCGGCACCGGCGTCGGGAGAGGGGGAGGCTGCGGTCAGACGTCGCTGGCTCCCGAAGTCCCCACCGGCGTCCAGGTCAGCCCGCCGTCACCCCCCCCCCCTGCTCCCTCCCTGCCGTCGCACTCTCGATTCCCTCTCTCCCTACAGTCGCTCTCTCTCTCTTCTGCTCTCTCACTCTCCCTCTCGGTTCCGTCTCTCTCATCATCTCTCTCTCTCTCGTTCTATTCTGCTGACAAAAGAAAAAAAGAAAGTAAACAACAAAGGAGGAAAATGGTTTCTTGAGAAAAAAAGGCAGAAAAAAAGAAGAGGAACGATCAGAAAAAAAGAGAAAAAAAAAACTACAAACGGATCGGCCTGGAGGTTTGTCCCGCATCAATAGGACAGTGCTGGACTCTGGCCAAGCCTACACCTCCTGTATAGGGTCTGTAGGTTTGGACTGGCCTAAGCCTGGCGCATTTGCAGCTCTGCCACTATGACCATTGTTATATGCGGCGGCGGCGGCGGCGTTGCAGTGGGTTTGGGAGGGTGAGAATGGCGGCGGCTGTGAGAGGAAGAAGTGAGGAAGAAGGAAGAAGAAGAAAAGGGGGGGCGGCGGCGTTGCAGTGGGTTTGGGAGGGTGAGAACGGCGGCGGCTGTGGGAGGAAGAAGTGAGGAGGAAGGAAGAAGAAGAAAAGGGGGGGCGGAGGCTCGATGCAAGAGAGGAGAGAGAAGAAAGAAGACGGAGGAGAGGGAGAAGAAAAGGGTCACGTGGGAAATGAAGGTGGTACACGGGGGAAAACAACGTGGGGTGAGAGGGAGAAAATAAATGCACGAACAGGAGAAAGAGAGAAAGAGAGGCGTGGAGGACAGAACAAATGGAACAGTGGAGGGAGAGGGAGGCTTCACGCCTAGGGCTTCGCACCCTACAAGCACCCTTCACGAGAGGAAGACGGCAACTCAAAGTCTAAATTTTTTATCTTTTCATTCTACCTCAAAAAGTGGGACTAAATCAATATTTATATTGGAGGAAAACCCTAGTAGTCTTCCTCATTGGACTAAAGACCAAAATGACCCTTGGACCTAAAATAGTGCAAAAATCGCACCAAAAATTACAAAAAAAAATAAAAATGCTCGATATTAGCTCCAAATGAGTCAAAAAAACTATAAAAAATAAAATTTAATTATACCAACTTATGAGTCCTAAATTAGACTCAAATAAAATAAAAATACATAATAAAAATGAAAATTACGCCAATATGACTCCGATCGTCTAATGTCTCGAGTCTCGCTCCGTGTTACCTATAAGCTAGGGACCAATCCCTTCATGGCATATGAGCCCTCTATGGGCCTCCAGTTGAAGTGCAAACATGAAGCCGTGGAGAAATTATTGTATTATGAATGCAGAAAACAAAGTACCAAACTAACTAAACCACCCATTACTTAACTATCTACATGTTCCATAAGCCCCACCAAGAGATGAGCCGACAGCATCAATTGAATTTTAGTGCCGCAAGATTCATGTTTGGCCCAACCTTGGCCCATAGTTAGCCGATCCAGCCTTGCTTACATCCCTAAATATTTCATGAAGTTCATTAATGAGTCACATTTATGTGAAGTCACAAGAATAGTTCACACCACAGAAACAAAAGTTAACAGTCAAATACATAGGAAGCAAGACCTACTGGTAACCCACAGACACATCATCTTCAATTATCTTTTGGTTGTCGCAACTAAGTAGGCATATATTTGCTGTTTTTGACATGCCCATGACTTGTTTGACTATTGCATCTCCACATGTATATCCATTCACATATTGTTATATAAGGATTTGGAATCGTGCCTTAATTTCAATCTTTGTTTTTGACAGTTTGACTCAATCTCCTCAGGGAAGAGGATAAGTATCCCCAGAGAAAGTTTGCCACTTCTTCTCTGTATCAAAATGCTTTAAGTTCACAATATCTAGATTAAATTTTGAAGGTCAGATCCCTGCTTGCCTAAGCTTCAAACATATGTAGTTTTTCATATATACTTTTTTGTAACAGGTTTTTCATACATACCAACTGCTCTCTTGTGGCTTCTGACCTTAGAAGCACAAAACAGGCAAGACTGATAAGAATGAGTGGGGGTGGGGATCTTCTAGCTTACCATCCAAACTTCTTTGGACAGGAATGGGAAGCCAGAGCACTTTTGGTAGAGGGAACGATGGCTAAATGAGTGAATCCTGCTTCTAAGCTTCTGAGAGGCCCCCTCCCATACAGAGTTACTTATAGTCAAGTAGTTATCTACTTTACACTTGGCCCTCATAGACATTCCCATTGGCTATCCATCATGTCCTTACTGAACAGCAATATACACATTATTTCCTCGAAAAATATTTAGAGCATGTTGTGTCTAACTAATGTGGAGCGAGACTCAAGACATCAGATGATCGGAGTCGTATTGACGTCATTTTTATTTTTATTATGTATTTTTATTTTATTTGAGTCTATTCTAGTGATCATAAGCGAGTAGGATTAAATTTCTAATATTTATAGTTTATTGGGCTCACTTGGAGCTAATATTGTGTTTTTTATTTTTATGTAATTTTTGGTGCAATTTTGCACTATTTTTTGTCCTAGAGATATTTTAGTCACTTGGTATGCGAGGAGGACCATTAGGGTTCCATCCTCTATAAATAAAGATGTAATATCAAATTTTAGGCCAATGAAGAGTTGAGAATTTTGCAATAGCAGCCGTCTTCTTTCTCATCCTGCGAAAGGAACAGGATGCGAAACCATAGGCGGGGTGCGAAGTCCCGGGGTGTGAAGCCCAAGCCGTACCCCCTCTTCCCTCACTCCTTCATTCCCCCCGTCAACCACTCGTCAACTTCTTCTTCCTCTTCTTCTCCCGCCGTGTTCAAGTTTCAGTGCAAATAACAAACCAAAAAAAAAACAATGCCCACCACCGCCGCCTTTGATCTCCCTCTATCGCCGCCCGTCGGCCCTACCTGAGGAGCCGGCTGCCTCCCCCCCCCCCCGCCACTATCACCGTCCCTACAGCCGTCCTCCTATGCCAACCGCCTGCAACATAGCCACCGGAGCCACCCGCCACCACCACCGGCGTCGCCATCGAGCCCACTTGCGAACGGGGCTCCGCCTGGCCGGCATCGCTGCCGTTGGCTGCTCCGACCAGCCTTGCTGCAACAGGCCACCACTGGCCTCCTCTCCGACGTCCACCACTGCCGCCGTCGACTCCTGTTCTCTCTCTCTGTCCTCGCTCTCTCTCTCTCTTCCCTCCCTCTCTTTCTTCCCCTCTTCGTCTCTCTGTCTTTCGCACGTTCTTCTGAGAAAAAACAGGAAAGAAAGAAAAAAAAAGAGGGCAGAAAAAAGAAGAACGATCAGAAGAAACGGAGAAAACAGCACATAAAAAATAGAAAATTGATCAAGAGAAGATAAAATCACATACTCTGATTTTGTCCCGCATCACCAGAGTATGTGATTTTGTCTTCTTTTTTTCATTTTTTCATTTTTTTCTATGTTGTTATCTCCTTCTTTCTAATTGTTCCTCTTCTTTTTTCTGCCCTCTTTTTTTTCTTTCTTTCCTATTTTTTCTCATAAGAACGTGCGAAAGACAGAGAGACGAAGAGGGAGAGAAAAAGAGAGCAACGATAGGGAGAGGGAGAGCCACCGCCAGCGGTGGTGGACGCCGGAGAGGAGGCCAATGGCGGCCTGTTGTGGCAAGGCTGGTCGGAGTGGCCAACGGCAGCGCTGGCGGCTGGTCGGAGCCCTGTTCGCAATAGGGCTCGATGGCGACGCCAGTCGTTTTGGCAGGTGGCTCCAGTGGCGATGTCGCAGGCGGTTGGCACAGAAGGACGACTACGACGGCAACGACTGTGGCAGGAGAGGAGGCAGCCAGCTTGGGCCGGTGGGTGGCGATAGAGGGAGATCGGAGGCGGTGGTGGTGGGTGTTGGTTGTTTTTTTTTTTGGGTTATTTTTTGCAGTGAAACTTGAACTTGACGGAAGAAGAAGTTGACGAGGGGTTGATGGGGGGAACGGAGGAGTGAGGGAAGAGAGGGTACGGCTTGGGCTTCAAACGCCAAGACTTCGCACCCCGCCTAGGGCTTCGCACCATGTTCCTTTTGCGGGATGAGGAAGAAGACGGATGCCATCTCAAAATTCTCAACTCTTCATTGACCAAAAATTTGATATTACATATTTATTTATAGAGGATGGAACCCTAATGGTCCTCTTCGCAGACCAAATAAAAAAAATATCCCTAGGACCAAAAAATTAGTGCAAAATCGCACCAAAAATTACATAAAAATAAAAAACCAATATTAGCTCCAAATGAGCCCAATAAACTATAAAAAATAGAACTTTAATGCTACTCACTTATGACCACTAGAATAGACTCAAATAAAATAAAAATACATAATAAAAATAAAATTATACCAATACAACTCCGATGTGTCTCGAGTCTCACTCCGCATTATTCTTCCCCAGTTCGAAAAAAATCATCCTCGAGTTTTGAAGTGCCGAAGTATCCACTCAACAACCAGAGAAGCGACAAATCTATGCACCTTGAATAACTCCATAGAGATAGCCAAACTGAGAAGTCAGAGCGAATAAGCAAAATGTGCCTTAAAATCACACATTATCATATCAGAGACGCACTGATCTCTAATAAAATCCACATCTGTAACAGGAAGAGGGCAGCATGGAACATCCTGGAACTCAAACATGTGCTTAGATAGTAAGTCAAAACCTATGTCAATCATAAGTGTCTAATCCCATGAAACCATGTCAGCAGCTATCAATGATGGGCCTATCTCAAACACATCATCACATATCAAATGAAGTCCAAACTAGACGAACAAGTCATGATCCCAAGCAACATCAACTTTAGGCTCTACACATACATGGTCATCCTGAGCAATAGTCGCCAACTCTAGTGACTCTCTACCTGTCACACTCAGCTCTGGAAGCATTGTCTTGGCACGGGCAGAAATATACTTGAGAAAATGAAATTTACCCCTTAAATGTGGTGGTTGGATAGTACAACTAGACTAATTAGGGTCTGTGCTAACATGTTCTTCCATCCACTCATGTCCTAAAGAAATGTAAGATCTCGAAGAAACAATAGTGCACCATGCTCCATCGAAATATTTAAAAGCTTTTAATAAGCTATTACATTTGACCTGTTGGTGGAACTCCGCAAAAGCTCTATCACCCTCAACAACAATCTTGTCAGTTTCCAATAGTAAATCAACAATAAACTGAGAAATATAGTTATTTTGACACGGCTCATCTAAGATTACTCTCGTTCGCTTCTCATTCGCCAAAGAGACAATGAAACTGAATTGCATTTGGACAAGTGTAGAAATTACCAAGGACCCCAATTTAATAGAATAAATTGGTTCCCAGAGCTCTGATACAAAAATTGATGCGGGACAAAACCAGAGTATGTGATTTTATCTTCTTTTTTCAATTTTTCATTTTTTTCTATGCTGTTTTCTCCTTTTTTCTGATCATTCTTCTTCTTTTTTCTGCCCTCTTTTTTTTCTTTTTGGTTTCTACTTCTCTCTCTCTCTCTTTCTCTCCCTCTCTCTGGCTTCTCCTATGGCCCTGTAGCAGAGTCAGAGCACAAAAAAAACAGAGGAACAGGAAAAAAAGGAATGCTCTCCTGAAAAAACAAAAGGAAGAAAAGGCAGAGAGAGAGAGAGAGAGAAGTAGACACCAAAAAGGGGGGGGGGAAAGAGGGCAGAACGATCAGACAAAAATGGAGAAAACAGCATAGAAAAAAATGGAAAATTGAAAAAAAAAAGATAAAATCACATACTCTGGTTTTGTCCTGCATCACTAACCACGTAAATGTCTATTGAAAACTAATAGCCTCTGCAACGGTATGCCTAAGGGGCGGTCAATGCAACAATGTACTTTATCAGCATCTCAGTTTAAAATATTGCCATGTTCCCTATAGCAGCATATTGTCAACAGAACAATAAATCATACCTCCAATCCTCTTTGCTTCATGGAGAAGGCAGTCAATTATTGCGGATGAACTATTGCTAACAGGAAAAACCCTTCCATCCTCCTCTGTCTGCAGAATATGCCATGAACCCGTATTATCAGAAAGTTTTTGCACATATGAATAGAGAGTAAAAGTAATAGGAAGCCATCTCAGCAACCTTTAGTTCCACACCATGCTGAGAGAACCAAGAGATAGTATCCAATGGTCCATGAATATCGAAAAAGGATCCCCGCATTTCTTTGCTACCCCTGGGATAGTTTTCTGCTAAAACCTGCAATGATCAGTGACATAGATATCTTACTCTGAAAATAAAAGCAAAAGCAGTAAGGGAGGGAGGGTGGGTGGGGAAGAGTAAGGACCAAAGATATCGGTTGAGCAGGACACAATTAAGCACGTTTAAATTCTAGAATATGGCTCGTCACTATCCTTTCTTGAAGATGATTTATAAAACTAGAAATTGTTCGGAAGCTCTGGAAACAGGACTCTGCTGGAATAGGGAGGACGATTTGAGATGAGCAAAGGCATGAATGGATAGTAAGAATGATGATGGAGCCATCTGTCACGGCAATGCAAGTTGCCATCAATCCACTTGATAACGCTGATTCTCATTTACTGTTGCTGGTGCCAGAAAACGTACGATGACAGGAAACAAAAGCCTTCAGGGGAGGAAGGGAAGACCACCAGAAGAGGAAATCTACAGATGTGGCTGCAAATGAGGAAGTAGAGTTGTAGACAGATCCTGGACTTGGAGACACTTCTTCAAATAAATGGATTAGATTGACGGTGCATTAATAAAAGAGAAAGATAATTAAAGAGCCAAACTATACTGCCATAAACCTGATGAAACACGCTACAAACAAGATATATCATGTACGCTAACAGAAAACGAAAGCGCACATGAGAGAATGGTCACTGTAAAACATGCATCATTGTGGCGAATCTAGATAAGACAGCTGAGCTGTTCAGGGAATATTCCCTAGGCCATATTCCATGAGCCATGAGAACAAGCCCTTCTTATGAGTCAGTTGTGATTAGAATAAAGGGTTGTTTCACACCCAGAATTTCGGACATCCATTTCATTGGATGAATATGCGTATATTTCGGCATATTTTGTTAATTCCGTGTTTTTTGATTTATCATACGATTTAAGGTTCGTGTACTGGACTTTTCCCCACCGACCGGAATCGGTGTTAATTTACATCGGTACAAGTCCGAACACCTTTGATTAACTGCAAAATATCTTCTTTACCCCTACGATATCGGCTATGATATTAAGGGTTTGCCTAGGGGAGACTCCCGTGCCCTAAGACAGGGGTATATTTGTAATTTTTCCTTAGGTAGGGATTTACTTACAATCTTCCCTGTGATAGGGGTTTATTTGCAATTTTCCCTATGATAAGAGTTTATTTGCAATTTTCCCTTTGAGAGGGGCTTTTTTGTAATTTTCCATGTGATAGGGGTATATTTACAATTTTTGTGATAGGAGTTTATTTCCAATTTTACCTGTGATAGGAGTTTATTTCCAATTTTCCTTTAAATGGGGTAAATTTGCCATTTTCTCTGTGATAGGGTTTATTTGTAATTTCCCCACCATTGGAGGTATTTCTGTAATTTTTCCACCATCGGGAAATATTTCTGTAATTTTTTCGTCATCGGGGGTATTTTTGTAATTTTTTTGCCTTCGGGAGTATTACTGCAATTTCCTACCTTGGGGATCTTTCTGCAATTTTTCACCTTCGGAGGGTATTCTGTAATTTTCTCACCATTGGGGGTATTTATGCAATTTTACACCATCGGAGATATTTCTGCAATTTTTCCCTTTCAAGAGTTTTTCTACATAATTTCTGGACAGTAGAGGGTCTTTTCTGCAATTTTCCCTTGATTGGGACATCCTTCCGTATTCTTTGATTTTTCTGAATTTTTTCTATCTTTTACTGTGTTTTCCCCATATTTTTGTGCAATTTCTCAAAGTTGGGGTAAAATTGTAATTTTTAAATTCTGCAAGGATCTCCCCATTATAACTCATCCAAAAGTCCCAGTTCATGGATTTTACATGAAGTTACATAGATTTTACATGATTTTTCTTCATTCAAGATAAATGGCACAAACTTATTTCATATTGAGGGTATTTTCACAAATATGCCCTGATGTAAGGGCTTTTATATATCTTTTCACAAAGCTTAGGTTTTGAAAGGGGCGCGCCCCCCTCACCTCTTGCGCAGGCTGAAGAAGCCAAGACTTCAAGCCTTCTCCTCAAGACTCCAAGAGAAGAGAAGAGGAAAATCACAAAAGACTCTCTTGCTCGAGGAAGAAGCTTGCGGAGAAAGACTCCTTGTGTTGGCCGCCCCCTCCTCCTTTTATAGTTGCTAGAGAAGGAGGCACCCCCGATGCATCTTGGTCGAGGTGAGCTCCCTTGTCTCTTCATCTTCCTTCTTCCTTTCCTTCTTCTTCTTCTTTGTCTTCTTTTTATTTCATGCGCACACAGACAAAAGGGGCCACCCCCGGTGGTATTTGGGCAAAGGGAGAACTGTACAGCAACAGAGAAGAGAGAGGAAGGGGTGGCACCCCCGGTGGACTTGACCGGGGTCCCCCACTCCTGGCCTTTTCATAAAAGAAAGAAAGAAACATTAGAGGGGTAAGAGTTTTCTTAAACTCACCATTGCCAAAGAGGGTGACCGGAACTCTCGGGCGGGGCCTTTAGGGTGGTGGCCACACCCTCCCTTCTTCTTCTTCTGCAATGGAATTCCTCTTGGGGGAAGATCACCCCCAGTGAATTGCCTGGCCCTTCTCCTTTGTTTCCAAAAGAGCAACAGCAGCAGAGACGAAGATAGCACCCCCGGTAGGTTCTCTGTTTACCCTAGCGACAGTAGCACTCCCGATTCTATTTACACCAATAGCAGGTGGGGAGAAAGGGGGTACCCCCGGTGGATACCACCGGGGGCCCTCCTCCTCTGCCTTTTCTCTTTTGTCTTTTGTTTTTTTTTCTTTCAAAACAAAGTCGGCAGCAGTAGGGGAAAGAGGTACCCCGGTGGCTTCCACCGGGGCTACTTCCTCCCCTCTTTAAACCGCAACAGTAGAAACAGAGGGGGAGAAGGGATACCCCCGGTGGGTTTCACTGGGGGTCCTCCCCCTCCTTTTTTCCCTGCAAAGAAGCAGCAACAACAGGAGGGAACCGGGGGTCCACTCCCTCTTCTTCCTTTGTCTTCAGAAAAGGATAGCCGCAGCAATAGGGGAAAGAGGAGGACCGGGGGTCTTCCCCCTCCTCCTTTGTCTTCAGAAAGGGCAAGAGCAGCAACATGAGGGGGGAGAGGGGGTACCCCCAGTGGATTTCACTGGGGGTCCTCCCCCTCCACCTCCTTGTTTCCTTGCAAAGAAGTAGCAACAGCAGTGGAGGAGACCGGGGGTCCACTCCCCTCCTTCTGTATTAAAAAAGAGAAGCAATAACAGCAATGAGTGAGGGGGAGAGGGGGCACCCACTGTGGATTCCACCGGGGGTCCTCTCCCTCCCCTTGTCTTGCCAGCGCCAAGGAGAGAAGGAGTAGGTTGGTCTCCCCCTCATGTGCCCAGTCAAATACTATATAAGGCCACCAGTGGGAGAGTTCTTTTGTATTTTCTGGCTTCATTTCCAACATAGGAACACGTGGAGAAGTTTGTTTATTTGTGGTTGACCCCTTGTGGTGCCGCCTTGCTGCGCCAAGACCCCATGGGAGACTAGGAGTCCCCCAATGAAACAAAAAATACTTGACTTTGTATAAATCTGTCAAGTGGATGCATAATTTTATGGCGCCCACTAGGTGTTCGATGATAACCCTACGCGTCGTAGGAAGCTAAAAAGCTTGACTTAGTGCAGACTTTATGAGTGGGTACACAGCTCCGGCTGCCCACCAACTGTTTGACAAAATGTCTATGGGTCTTTAAAGGCTGAAAAGCTTGATTTTATCAAGCAGGTGTGCATGACTTTGTGCCACTCTTCCCATGTTCGATGAAATATGTGATAGCGATGCTCCCACATCATTTCTTGCCATGTCATATGTACTTTAATTTTCTAAAATAAAATATCAGAAAACTGGTGTCTTGTGGGGTTCAACAAGGGTGTTCCTCTCTTTTGTGATAACTCACAAAATAGGATCAAATCCAATTCTCCTGTCCCCACATGTGATGCATCCCTTCCCTCCAAGTAGGGGGTCACATACTGACTCCAGATGAAGCTAAGTCATCGGAATGGCAGAACAACCAAGGATGGGCATAGAAGCAAAAACAAAAGCATCTTTCTCAAAAGGTGGAGATGGCAGGAGATACACTCAATTGAGAGGAGAGGTAGAATGCTTCATAGTTCTTTGTTGTACCATAGACTCACAAGATCAGGCACAATACCGAGGAAGCTTCTCTCCATGTGGAAAGATGGATTCTAGGTGTTAGACAGTAGGAGCAATCATGAAGGAAATGATAAAAAACAAGGTAGGAGAACTTTATGTAGAACCAATGTAGCTGTAGTAGTAGTACACAGAAACTATGACAAACATTAACAATTGACTTCAGGTTGTTATCAAAGTCGACCTATGTCCATTGCAGAAATTGGAGAAATTGATTTCAAAGTGTCCGGTGGTGGTATGTAGAAGAGGGCAAGCTTCTTTCCTCCCACATAGATCTTCAAGGACATGTAATTATAGATGGAGGGACCCATTTAGCACTACAAGAACATAAAAAGGAATGGTGCCATGCTCCAGATTAGAGTGCAGCAAGTCGATGAGAAAAAATGATGACTGAGTTGCACTCAGTACACCAACCTGATGGAACAGGAACAGCTTGGTCAAATTGCAGGTAGGGTGGTAACTAGCTGGGAGAAGAGCTAGGATTACCATAACCAGAACTTACTTTTCAAGTGCAGAGATGAAGAACGCCTAGGTTTGTCCAGTAGTCAAAGAGACCTCTGTTGTTAATGTTCCCAACCTTCCCCACAGCTCAGAGTATCAGGGGAAACTTCATAGTTGATCCAATTTTTGGATCTGACTCCGCAGAGTTTGTGGAATCAAATCCAAGCCCTTTCCACAGTTCCGTCAAAGCTCTATAATGACAATTTACAATGCCAATCCCACTGCTGCATCTGAAGAAGAGAAGATAATGATGTTGACAATGCTTAGTTCAAGTCCAAGATACACAAAGTAGCATCCTTGCAATGCGGTCCACGGTATTCAGTATTCACAACCTTCCTTCTAGCAAGCTCTTACGCCTTATTTCATTCTATCATTTCATGTCATCAATCACTAACTTGAAATGACAAGAAAACTCCAGGTGTTTATCCTACAATTTAATAATAGGAACCTGATTGTTCATACGGAGTTAACACTTTGACTTTCCTATAAATAAGTCATTTCTTTAACTTGACCTACGAGCTACCAAAAGTGCAAAATATGACTTACAAACCAGATTTTCATACTGGCTATCTCCATGGAGAAACCCGCAAGTTGATTCTCCTCCAAGGAGGAAGAGAGAAGAAGCTGTTGATAACAAAATAAGAAATAACTTTAGGAGAAACGAGAAAAATCCTCCTCCACACCTTCATGAGGAGATTGGCTATGAGCACTAAGGATGCCAACCCAGAAGAGGAGCTAAGCTTCCAAAGAAAATCTATGAAGGGAGAAAAGACAAGACAATCAGAGAGGGGGCACAAAATAGATTTCATATCCTTATCTAAGTTGTCTTGGTTAGATATTCAATAGTTCCATAATCTACATTCTATTGGCAATCATTCACATGGACAGTGAAATTCATATATTAAGAAATTAACTAAGCCCAAAAAATGTTTTCCTCATAGTCTGCAGGAAAACTTTCGATATTAGATTTGGAAGAGTTGTAAATTTTACAGAGCAGAAACAATAAGATCACACTGAGATAACAGCATATAAATCATTGTCTATGTAAGCGACTTAATCTTTCACCATTAATAAAAGAAAAAGGGTTTGCTTTTTCTTCCTTCCTTTCAATGCCTATATAATGGTATCACAAGGACAACATGGGATGTATCCTCACCATTTTCTCGACAAAATGGCCATTTGTTACATTGCAGCGGCCTCCACCAGAAATTTTAACCTACAGGAAGTCAGGAAACAGTGCAAATTATCACTACTGTTACTAATATGGCAAAGCTGACAATGACCGCATATCCCATCTCAATAAGGAATGAAACAATGCAAAGTCATCGGTGTCCAACAACTGGGGTAAAGTAAATTTTGGCAGCCAAGAGTTCAGACGTATGTATCAGAATCTCCAATGTGCCCTTGTGAATGGAAGCAAGCACTCTTAAGGATACATCATTTACTCTTTGTGAATCATATTTAAAATTCAGATAATTAAGAGAACCAAACATGAAAAAGATTGCAAGTTTGAACCATAGCAAAATTGCACATAAACAACAGATCTATACCAAATTTCAGATTTAATCTGCAATTGTTATTTACATAGTATAGTTAGCCACAACTTCAGGATACAACATAGCAGATGTGAAAAATGATTTGCTTAATGGTGAAGGAGGACCTTTCCCCCGCTCAAAAAAGGGATGTATGAAAATGACAGAGTATCAAAGATGAGATGGTAACAGAATAACTTGCATGGATGCCTTCCACGTGTATAATGTTTTGGTAGTAAAGGCAAACTAACTAGTTAATCATAGTACATTAAAACAAAATAAGTACTTTCAAAACAAAAGAATTAGACAATAAGCTAGCTCATTTGAAATAAAAGATGTTTGTCATTTACAAGAAAATGCAAATATTGTTCCATAAGACCATAACAAAGCATTGTTTACACGGTATAAATAATCCAATTGAAACTTTCGACAAGGATGAAAGGAAAACATAATACCTGACCTTAGATAATGGCTTCCCTTTCTCAACAACAAGAACATCTAAGGAGGGAGCAACATCTTTTGCTCTAATTGCAGCATACACTCCAGCAGCACCACCTCCAATTACAACCAACAATTGCTCATTTGGCTATTGAGGATATATGCCATAACAGGAGGATGAAGATAATCAGAATGGTGCGTGAAAAAGTTGGAAACAGCATTCCAAAGTGGAAAACAAAAGCACTAGAAACTACCACTATCCAACGACTCCAACTGAAAACAAAGCAGTTCCACTGTTGGCTACTGTTAATAAATCATGAAAGGAACATATGCCAAGATTTAATATTTAACCATTTTAAATCAAGGTTAAGTAAAATGCACGTCTAGTTGACAGTTGAATGGTAAGATATTGACCAGACATCATCACCTGTATATGGAGGAGCCCAGTGGTAAATGTAAAAAGCACGAAGATTTTCTTGAAAAATGTACTTTTTTACAGTTCAACACAATAAGCAGTTGAACCCTCTGCAAGAGTTATAACGGTGGGGTGGGAAGACTTTTGTTAGAGAACAGCAGATCTCCCACTGTTACATGGGAGAGGTAGGTTTGGGACCTCCAACGAGAATCCTATGTTCCTCAGGGACCCTAACACATCCAAACAAAGATTAAATGAAGTCTTACAATGAAACAAACACAAGACAAAGATATAAATTTCTTAACATTCCCGCAACTTCAATTTCCACCTTGCCCTTAATATAGAACATTGATGTTCCAAAATCTTCTAACCTAAGATGAACCATTTGCAGCAGCATCACCTACAAACACAATCATGGAAGCAACAGTTTCTTGGCCCACTTGAATGAAAACACGATCCCCTGTTCTCTTAACTTTAGCTTCTTCATCTGTGCGTGCATCTTGGTTGACAAAGTCCTCCCCTCCCCACCACAAGATAAAAGCCAGTACAACATGTCACTAAAACTAAAAGAAAATAACCGTGTATGCTGCATGTACAAAAACAGACCCTCTATACAGAAGTCCATACTTTGGGCCCCAAAGAAGATATAAATCCAATGTCATAATCCCTACAAGAAGGTTACGCACCCCATAGGATGGTGACATCTGGACCTCTCCACCCTTTCAGGACTGCTCCTCATGTACAGATTAAATCTAGCATCATGGCCCACTCCCCTACAACATAAATCATGGCTGATTTCCCTCCAACATGTGCAATTTGTGTTTCACAGCCCATATTTATATGGATTTCTTTTGCAAAATATAGTACTCTGTCTTTACCCCAAATGACTTCACGGTTTGCATGGCGCAACATCTAGCAAATCTTCTTGTCCACTGTTGAGCCCATTATTTTTCTTGAGCCAATCAAGATAAATAAAAATTAAATCGGTCTGGTAATGGTCGGTAATAGCATAAAGCTAGCATCGTCGTTCCAGCGGAGCGTTTATGAACTCCGGGAACCCCATCGGATGCCCTGTCATTTTCTCAAATTAATCGAGGTAAAATGAAATTAATCTAGTCCAATGACGGCCGGTAAATGCCACAAAGCCTAGCACTGTCATAATCCCGGATGAATCACAAGTCTTGGGGACTCTTGTTGGATGTCCAGCATTAAGGGAAAAGCACTCGAAGCAAATAAACAATCAAATGAAACTTTTCCTCACACTTGCAGAGCATCCGGCACATGTCGAAGAGATGGTCCAACAGGTCGGAAGCTTCCTCCCTTGACAAACGGCGTGGAAGAAGCCAGGAAAAACAAGCACAAAGGACAAAGGAGAAGTCGTTTTCTCCCCTCCATGTGGCAAAGCACAAAAACCAAGGAAAAATAAAAAATGGGGGGCTTTTATAGAGTTCACCCTCCCTCTCCCTCATCTCCCGGCCTACTAGGACCGGGTAGGTCCCATGGGGGACCTATCCAGTCCGAACTCCGAACAGGTCCCTCCGGGCCCAAGGACCTATCCAGTCCCAATCAACCCCCCTAGGTCTATAAATAACCCCGTGGTCCCCACTTAGACACACGAATTCTGGGAGAACATCTGGAGGAGCAAAAAAGGAGCGCTTGGAGCTTTTGTTCTTTGTGCTTTTTGTGGAGACCCACATAAGGGTGTATTTTATAAACACCCTTGGGTTGACACTTATGCCCCTAGGGGCCTTGTGATGTAATTTTCTATGTAATTTGATGGTAAACTAATGTAATTTTCTGAATTAATTAAAATTATCAAAACAAAAATTACAAGAAAAACCTTGTAATGTCCTATAATCGCATAAATACCCTGCAAGTTTTAGAAATTGTAGATATGTCTCGCATTTTGTGGAAAAGTCCTATAAAGTCTGTAATTCGCCGACAAAGTCCTGTATTTGCAGAAAAAAAAACTATGCAAACATCCTGCATTCTTTTCAAGAATTACAGAGATACCCTAACTTCCTATTAATTGTGTGAATGCCTTCTTTGACATGGGATAATTGCACATATACCCCTCCTAAGACTTAAATTGCCTTCACACTCATAGCCAATATCGAGTTGCCAATGTACCCGCAATTGGTGTCGAATTACGAATAAACCCTAGGAAATACCAAATTGCAAATATACCCTTGTTCTTTCCAACTTGCATTTAATTCCCTAGGCCTAGACAGTGTTAAACTGTAATATAGTCTCCAGTCTATGCCCAGATCCTTGCTTAAATCTTAGATCTATCCCTATTCGTATAAGCTTTAGGCCCACCATGTCCTGAATCAAATTACACTTCTACCCTCGTTATGGTATAAATACCCCTATCCTTTCAAAAGTTTCTACTGTTGTTGTTGCGAATTTACCCTCAAATTCATAACCAATATTGTGAAGGACAATAGCTCCTCTTTGGCAGATAAACAAAGGTGCTCGGACTTTATGTCGATGTAAATTAGCATTGACCAAGGTCAGTGGGGAAAGGTCCAGCACCCGAACCCTAATCATCTGATAAACCCAATTCGCAGAATTAATAATGCACACGCTATTTAAATAGCTATAAATGTTCATTTATGTTCAACAAATGATTTAAATTTTTTCCGTGTTCAACATCCACTCATAGAGATCATTCTCCCTTCCATTTCCACATAAGACATTTCACCTTGTCAGGTCCTATCCAGTTCCCAGGGTAATTGCTCGTGACATTTCACAGGTGTCTGTGGAGAAAGTGCATAATAGAAAGAAATGTTGTAGAGACTCCGTTTCTTTGTCACACAAAAAACAAGTGGTTGGCATATCTGGGGGAAACCCCATAAACCTGTCACAACTTGGTAATTAAGTTTGGCCACCAGTTCCAAAAACAAGGAATTAGTGTCAATTGTTTCACAGCTGCATCAGCAAACATACACATAAATCCTCCATCAGCTATGAACAGATATGCAGATCTGGAGAAGGTCACACATGCCCCATGGCCCCATCTATGATATCATTTTTCCTCTAGTATCAGTGTCATACCCTCTAGAGTTGACAGAAGGTGGCATAACTACCACACCTGTCTGTACAGAAGTTGAAAGTAAAGACTAGGAAATAGGAATATCCCACAGATGCATTGTAAATATCTTATACCTATTCATGTCTCTCTGTCCTCGTCAACTGAAAAAAACTCTGGATAGATCAAGCTTATAGAGACATCACGCAAGCATCAGGCCAGAACTGGACCCAAGTTTTCACCATCATCGTGTTGTGCAACTTTAAGGATTCCTTTCCAAACATTCAAGAGATTGCGTGCCATGTGTCACTTTCTATGGTATTCCAATTTAATCAAAATTGTTCATACCCAAGGAAGGAAGGAAGAAAGAGGGGCCAATCCCATCTGATCCCAGCCAATCGAGGCTGATCCAGCCAACCCATCGTTGGCCAAGATCAGATAAAATATAAAAATATATCAAAAGATTAAAAAATATATACTTTAAAGTGAAATTGTACAGGATGAGCATAAAAGCATGGATTAAAGTGTAAATGTTTTCTCTCTCTCTCTTCTCTGCCGTACCCAGTAGTGACATTGCAAATGATTTGGATCATGATGTCTATGGCTAAGTACCAACCAAAGAAGAAAGAAAGTAGAGGCACTTGTAGCCACAAAAATCAAATGTTTTGTTCGGTGCAAATTGTCACACTTTTCATACACACAGATGATCTACAGTGTCACACTACACACAGATGCTACGGTGTCACTTTATACCATCCTTTATGACGCCCTTTTTCCACAATTTAAAAATCATATGGCAAGAAAAGAGAACTTAAGTTTGGTGCTCGCAAGCTGGGAGCCAGAGCGCGAAACTTAAATTATTCACCTCATGAATCGGACAACCAAAATGAAAGAGTTGCAGGGAAACATGAATTTGTTCACCTTTTGTCTGGGTTGATGTAAATACTGAAATATCTGGATTCCTTTCATTTGGATTGACAAAAAATATTAAAAATCTAAAATCAAAATCAACCATTTTACAAAAAGGACCCATGGTTTCATGTTTCATCAGAAACGGACATAAACCAAAATCAGGGACTATCTCTCCAGTGGTTTTTCAAATCCAATGTTTTCAGCTTCCACACTTTATTCATCTTGTAACGTCATAATCACTTCTACTTTATTCTGGAGAAGTGGATGGTACCAAAATTGTATTAAATGAAAAAAGAGAAGGGATGTACAAGTATAGTCGATCAGCTCTCAAAAATCCATCGCCACCCTCCCCCATTTGGGGGAGGTCCCGGGTTCAAACACGATTATCCCCTCCCCGTTTAAAAACAAACAAACAAAAGTACCTACCCAAAAAAAAACAGCTCTCAAAAATCCCTATACAAAAACGAATCACTTCTACTTTATACTCAACGTTCTTATCTGCTTTACGCAATAACATAGTGACCTATCGGCTATAATCCAAGATGACAATGGTTTCCAGTCCAACTCCTTTCCTTCTACTACGCCTCAAGAATTAGCTGGAACCAACATGAAATTGGGTCTGTCCATCCACCTTCCATGGCCCCTTTCCCTTAGGAAGAACATTAAAAGTAGCAACAGTAGAGAGGGGTTTAGGCGGGGGTCACCCTCAGCCGTTGCGCACAACTGATACTTCCGCTGACGGTGCTGCTGTGGCGGTGGCCGTGGAGCTGGTGATGACGGAGGAACACGCAGCGGCTTCTTCTGAAAGAGCCGAGCGATCCCAAGGAAGCCCCGAAATGTAGGAGGAGGCAGCAGGCCGCGGCGGGGCATCTCATCTCTCCGAGCTCCTCCTCTCTCCTCTCTCCTCTCCTTCCAAAGCGAGTTCGAAGTTGGCGGCAGTAGGTGTGAGAAGAAAAAAAAAAAACTTGGCCTCGGGGAGAAGTGTAGTGCTGTGAGAGACGATGCGGATTACGGATGGTCTTCGGATCCCCCACAGCTGGGTCTAACGGAAGATCCATTTAGATGTCCCCGAACAGTTTGTCGTCAAGTGTGACGCATGGGGATAAGGTGTCTCCCTCATCCTCGTCCCCTTCCTCCTCAACCCAACTGCGCCCAGCGATTTGGGCGCTCATGCCCCGCCGCCGCCTCCCTCCTCACACGTCGCCGCCAGCCCTTCCGATGTGTAATAGATTGATATCATCCTAAAATAACTAGTCACTTAGAAGGTCCATATCACATTATTATTAGACCCTTACCTAGGATTGACTGAGTGTTCTCACATAACAAATCTCCCCTCTGTGACTATGATGGGGACATTTAGGCGTCCTTTGGGCCCCCCAAGGTTGTTACCTCCGAGATGTTTATGCGTGTTTCCTCGTGAATGTAGATCGAATGAGTTCAGACACTAATTTGTAATGGATTGGTATCATCCCAAAATAATTAGTCACTTGCAAAACCCACACCACATTATTATTAGCCCCTCCCCCTCATCTAATATCCAATATGAAACTAACTGAGTGTTCTCACACAATAAATCTAGTGCGAGGCCCTCAGCCAACTAGAGTTGTCATCAACTTTAGTCCCACATTAGATTCTACATAAAGTTTGACCAGCTTATAATAAAAATGAATTCTCTACCTTAATGTGTAAGTTTTGGGGAATAATAAATGATTACTAACAAATTGTGTCTGATCCCGATAGAGGATTCCTGGGTAGGGGATTTAGGTAGGGATTCATTTCTTATAAGTCAGTCCAACTCTTTGTAGAATCCAATGTGGGACTGAAACCGCAAGTAACTCTAGCAAGTTGAGAATCTCACACTTACTCCAGGTACTCACACCACCCACCCACCCGTAACAATACATCTTCTTTTACAAGGCCGACGCCCTCATCGGCTAGGTGTCTAGAGAGGGGGGAAATTACAACCCATTAATTCTTATGATTCAAAGGCCCACGATACGCATTCGACCCAGTAGGTGATTGCCCATTAAGGCATTGGGGGCCATCTACTAAAAGCCCAAGTATTAGGGCTCAAGAAGCACTACCTAGCCCCAGAACAGACACCCATGTTGAGGGCTCCCCAAGCTCAGGAAAGGCTCCCCCGCAGGACAACTCCAAATGACCAAGAAGCTACTGGGGGAATCCTCTCAAAAGAGCAGTGCTAGGATAGGAGCGATACTCGGCAACTTTGGCTCTCTAAATGGATAATCATTATCCATAGGAGCACAACCCTACGTAAGGGATCTGCCCTTGGCCCCATGGAAGATGTATACTGGCCATGCTCCTATCCGATATAACTGTTGGCGAGCTCCACGCAAACGGATTAGACCAAAGGGCGAGAAGGGATTCTGATAAAAATGAAGAGTCCCACAATGGTAAGAATCCTTACCTAGGGAACACGGCTCCCAATCTATCTCCTCTCTTGTCATCCTCTGCGGGATCAGATGGGGAGTTCATGGCTATTTAATCCCAGAGACCCCCTCTAGAAAAGATCATCAAGTATGACCTATCTTAAACCCTTAACTGGTGAAGAGCGATCACATGTCCTTAAACCCCTCGTTTTCTCTTCCTTTTAATTTTTGCCCCTTACTAACTTAAGTGTCAGAGGGTTTTCCCTGGGATCTCCGTCCCAGCCCCCTGATATTTGGTCTTCCTTGCAGACCCATTCTAGAAGAGCCTTGGTGTGATCATCTCGTTAGCTTTTCCATCAGCATCCAACGGTCTACATCCGGGTACGAGATTGAGCCTCTTTAGTGCCAATCGAGGTTACGTCCGTTCATGCGTAACAGGGAAAGGATGTATTGATACGTTACATTAGATCAACAAAGGTTGGGCTTAGACACCATTTGCCTAGGCATTGAGGTAGGGGATTCTTTATCTTACAAGCCAATCTAACTCTTTGTAGAATCCAATGTGAGACTAAAGTCGTTGACAAATCTACTTGGCTGAGGGCCTCACACTCCCTCCGGATGCTAGCACCATCCACCTGTAACATATATAGTGCCTACTGCGGTGCCCTCCCGTTGCCAATAAAGAGGAGGATAGGGGGTAAGGGAGAGGATAGAGGGAGGAGGGCGACATAAGGGATGGTGGCAATGGGAGAAGTGCAGCCAGAGGGCAGGTGGGTAGGGGATGGTGGCGACGATGGCCAGAGAGCCTAGTTCACTAGGCGGAGTTAGGTCGAGGAAGGAGGGAGGGGAGGAAGAGGCCAAGAGGAAAGGCATGTTCGTCAATGCGTGGTCCATGTGGACCAGTGGAAATACGGCATCGAAAGGGTGGTCCTCCATTCGTGTCAACTAAATCGCTCTCGTGTATTGGTTTGCGGTTGAGAAAAATAAAGGGATATATATATATACCCTTATAAAATATTATATTTATATTTAAACCCTTACTTTTCACA
The DNA here is from genome assembly GCA_022559845.1 of Amorphophallus konjac. Classification (NCBI taxonomy): domain Eukaryota; kingdom Viridiplantae; phylum Streptophyta; class Magnoliopsida; order Alismatales; family Araceae; genus Amorphophallus; species Amorphophallus konjac. The sequence continues at coordinate 465,342,006 of CM040122.1, forward strand.
TACTATCAAGAATACCCATAATATATCTAGTATTGTTGCATATATACTCTCCTCGTAACCTTCGTTTCATTAACTCGGTTGTCGTACGGGTTAAGAGTGTAAAAGACTAACATGTCCTCATGTTTGTTTCTCTCTCCCCCCATCCCTGGCAAACGTCGATAGCAGAGAGAGAGAGATAGGGGGGTCCTGATGAAGGGGGGTGCTGACAGAGAGGAGGGGCAGTGAGGTTGAGAGGGGTGGGGGCGGGAGGTCATCCATCTCAATACTCATGTCCCATACTCTACACTGTCGAGATATTATCCGCTTTAGCTTATCGACCTAACAATTTTGTCACTTTTTAATAATAATCGACTCCATAATGGGAAGGTTAAACACAGTTATTTACAAGAACTGAGTCACTATTTCAAAAGACGTCTCGGTGATATAGAATATAACTTAGTTGTATTTGAGCGTGTCATAATATGTCCCTCTTATATAAGTGACGTTCTTGTTGCTGGACACGTATAGCACACAATCATATAGATAAAAATCTCAAAAATAAATTTTGCTCGTGAGCAAAGCATAAATATGTAGTAGATTCAAAAGTTATCGTAAACTTACTTTGGATAGTTAAAATACATTAACTACAAGTTATTGTGAGTTCGTCCTAAGCTTACTTCATATCGGAGATTCTTTCTAGAAAACAGTATATCATAAACTCAGAAATTTTACTGCATCAATATTCATACTAAAAATGAAATTACTTAAGAATCTGTCATATGTTCTCATTTATGCGTTGTACACGAATTAAGCGAAGCGTACGTGCTTGCTGTCAACTTATGTTAATTAACCATTAAAATCTCGTAACAAGTGACGAAGAAGAAGGATTAATGTCACGCGCTATAGTGATGCATTGGACACCTCACCTACACAAGGTAAAGACACATATGGAGTATGGATGCAAATATAAGATGGATTTCTACACAATTTTATTTCCAATAAGATACTGATGGAGAAGTCATAGATTAAAATGTTTGTGGTGAGTGTTTTTGTAATAATTCTATTCGTATTTTCATAAATTGCATGCAGATATGGGCATACACGATTTTATTTATTATATGTTGTATAGTGTAATGCATAAAAATGCAATAGAGTGCACATGGTATAACTTCACCGTGCACAACGAAATGATATAATACAATCATTTTTCAAATTATATCGTTTTACTATTATGCAATAATCAAAATCATGTATGTGGCTAAAAATTATATACTATTTTCACGTGCATTGATGTAATTTTTATCCTTTTTGGGATGGTAGCATATACGTTCACGAGGGGGCAACAAAGCCCCCTTCTTCTTTTAATCAGAAAGAAATTAAAAAAGAGTAAATATTTGATGCGTATCGCAGTGTGAACTTCATGTCCAGTCATATTATACAATATCAATGAGTTTGTGATTAATCTACTTGGAATAATGGCATTTGAAGACAAAAGTGATAAGAATGGAAACAAAAAACATGAGGTCCCAAATCCCATCATCGCATGTGAACCAATTGTAAATGGACATGTAAGATGACCGTGAGCACAAATTACACACCATATTTTACGATAAGTATTAGTTATTTGGAAATCATATTTTATGTTTGTTTGGGTTTTGGATGTTTTATAAGTTGAGAAAGATTTGATCCACACTCAGTTGTTCCTGCACATCTTGGATGCGCAGTGTCTTTATTTATTTATTTTAAAAAATTAAAATAATTTTTAAAATATCTTAACTTAGAATATAAATCACGTCATCGTTCGATTGTTTAAAAAAATAAAAAATAAAATGAGTTGATTTTTAAAAGAATATGTCTAACATGATTCATTTAATTTGATTTTTTAATTTATTTTTAAATAATCTAATGATGACGTGAGTTGCACTTTAAGTTAAGGTACTTTAATAGTTACTCAAAAAAAAATTTAAAATTTTTTTTAAAGATACTGCACACTTAAGATATGTAACACAGTCATAGTGTGTGTAACGAGTCTCTCTTATAAACTAGGACAAGTCATAAAAGATTTTGACCTTACAAGTTTATTGGGCTACTACATAGGCCCGTTAAAACAAAGGCAGTTTGGCCTGGCCGCTTCTTGCACGGAGCTCTCTGGCATTGGAACTCATCGCTTCCATGCGAGTAATCCGCTCGGGCAATTTGACGAACAGTTAGCTTTCGCCCCAGTGGATTGGAAATAAAACCGTAATTTACATTAGGGATTTTCGCCTCTAAATCCTTATAAACTTGCATAGTTTCATATAAGTCTTCATAATCTATTTATTTGTCAACAAGCCCTCAAATCTTCTAACTATTGATGGAGAGGTAACGTGGAGAAAAAAAGAGAATATGCTATTATATAAGAAAGAAATATTCTATCTAGAATATGTTATATCGTAGTAATCTGAGTGTAATTCAAATATTGAAATGAAGAATCATCTCTTAAATCAAGTTTTATAGGGATAGGATGAGATCATATAGTTAATAGTTCTATTGTTCTAAAGATATTTTTGAGTTTTTTGCATCTATGAACAATTATTGTAACATTTACGTAGAAATATTTCTTCAAACTTTCAAATTTAACTGCATAAGGATCAAAAATTTATTAACGTAACTATTTAAATGTATTCAGATATACATAAAAATTTAAAACTTTAAGGGTATATATGTAAAACAACCAATGAGAGAGTAATGCTTGCTCACGGGGTGTAATTACACTCCCATGGTAGTGCACCAAATTTTATTTGTTTATTGTTTTAAAAAAATCAGGAAGGTGAGATCCACCTATCTCTAATTTATTATGTAATTCAATCTCGACGTCGGACGACTCTTAAAAAAACAAACGAATTGTGTGAATAATATATTTTACTTTTCACATATTCCATTTATTTTTTAACGAACTATGTGAATATTAACTTTTTATTTTTCAAACAATATATTATTTTTTTTAATTTTTCAAGTCTTCGGATACGAGAGTATCATGTACGAAGTACGATAAGATAAGATAAGATAAGACAAGGGACGTGTACCTCACGTCATATTTTTTATTAAAAAAATTGTTGCACACCCGGGATGTAATTAGGAAAAGACTGTAGCAACCATTTTTTAACCAGAAAACAACGTAGATAACCTCAGGATAGATTGCATTCTATCCTAAACCCCCGTTTCCTTAGATTTACAAGGATATTTTTTTTTACGATAACTACCATTATTTCAACTATATAAAACTCTAATTTTATTATGATGAGCTCGCATACATAATCTGTTAAAATCATTGTGGAGGCATAACTGAGACATAAAACATAGTCATTTGTGTTTGTGTGCGCGCCGTACAACCATCACTTAACACGATAATTTTTTTGTACATCAACTTGCTCAAGACAAAGATGATAAGATTTCAGTCTTCAGATCAGCCCGATCACCTAACGGGGATCTTCAAATACTCACAAAACCATAATGGTGATCCACCCTCCTCCCCTCCGTCCCACCAAATTTTTGAGTACCGCCTTCGTCCCGTGTACGGTTGACCATTGTTTGGTTTGACTTCCCCTACGTCGGAATTCCATTCCCTTGTATATAGGATGACTCGATCCAGTCAACTCACACTCGGATTGTTCTGTTTTTTAGACCCACGTGGTCTTTGCTCTTACAGTTGACGTTGCAATGTACGGGGTTCTAGTTATCTAATTTTGGTCTCTTCATTCTTGTTTCCTTGTTGTGTCTGAAAGATTTAACATGTTGAATCTCTTATACACAGTGAAAAAAAAACGAGTCTAGATAGCGGATCGCACACGGACTTGCCCATAAGAATTAGTGGAATAAGACTCACGTAACGACATCGTGGGATGCCTATGACCCGACGGAGACGAAGGCACAGACAACAAATCACCTTCTTAGACTATGTTTGGTAACACTTTATGAGAGGATTCTAATCATTGGAATTTTTAACAGGAAATGAGTGTTATCAAATGCATCCACTCCATCTCAATTTACGTGTATCTTAAAAATCTCTCATGAGAGATAGTGTAGACACATTAACCTATTCTAACCTAAAATAGGTGCTCCTTGAGGTGGTTGACAGATTCTGTAGTTGACACTTACCAAAGTATCTCATCAGTCTCTCTTCTCCCCATTTTTTAACAGTAAAAGTAGGGTTAAAGTTATCTTTTTAACTTTTCAGACACTTCATCCGCTGTGCCTAACCCGAATGCAATGGCAAGTGTCAAAAGTCTGCTGTCCAATCTCCGACAACCCAGCAGAGATGTCATAAGGCCGCTTTTCACCGAAGTCGTCTCCTTTAAATTAAAACCAAACGCACCCTTAGAGCAAGATGTGGGGTCGGCGACGAGGTTTCCTCACCTCAGACTGTAGTAGCACATCTAGATGGAGACCGGGTGATGGGATCCTTCTCTGAGTATGAAGAGAGAGAGAGAGAGACTAAAGCCGGAAGAAAGATGAGGGAGGAGAGAAATCTTATATCAAGGCGACCCTCTCCTTTTGTAGATTTCATGGATGTAACCCCTTAGATTTCAAATGTTGTAACCTTCCCTTTAATTGTGGACATTCACGGGAGTGTGAAGGAGGAAGAGAGAATCCAAAACGGTTATCTTAAGTGGCCCCTTGTAAATGCAAATTGATTTATAATTTGAATGGGTCAACCCCAATTCTAACATTTACCCCTTGAGTTCTTTCTACTTTTGTCTCTTCCAAACTTTCAAATCTCATATTATATATCAACACTGATATTTTAACTTCATGACACTCAAACATGCCACTCTGGTTAGTTAATTAGCTCGTTGTTCTAGTGACTCCAATTTATTTTTTGTAGTGGTACTTTTGTTAAGTAGGCGGAATAGGAATTTGTTCGATCTTGAGTATCTGGAAAAATATCATTGAATGGTAAGACATTAGAAGGTAGAATATCTGATTAAAAGGAAGAACAGCTATGTGTCTTTTATTAAGAAATATTTCCTCGAATTGAAGGAGGAAGCTGGCTACTTCCATCTTGACATTGCAGTCTCTCTCTATTCCAATCCTTGTCCGCTAGATACAATTGTGGACGATGAAATGACATATCTGGATAGTGACATCTTATCTGTGCAGCTGCCAGACATGTTCTACTGTTATTATCTAGCTAGAATGCCATTCTTAATACCTTCTCTTAAACCAGAAAGAAAGGTGGGTAGATTTCTTCCAACCTTTTTAACAGTCTTCAAAGGTCTTTGTTTGAGATATTCCAGAGGATACATTTGAACACCAACAAGAGCTCACTGGAAGCTTACATATTATGTGGAGAGGACTAGTCGGTGCATGCATGGGTTTTGACTTGGGCAACGGGGAAATGAGATCCTTCGGTCTGAAGTATCCGGATCCTCTTTGCTTTCTCCGTGTTTTTTCTTCTCGATCCAAGTCTGTTTTCTTTTCTCCCCTCCCACTAAATTGATGTGAAAAGAATCCAAGGGTCCAAGCGTTTGATGCTCCAAACGTACCATCATTTAAGAAAACCACTCAGATCTAATTTATTTTAAAACTCATCCAAAACAATACATCCATTGGAGTATTTCTATCCTACACCTCTTTATTCCTTATGTTGTCATATATATATATATATATATATATACTCACATAAACATCATAGTCCCCCCAATGTATAATCCTACCTTTTAGATGATAAGAAAAGAAAAAAGATCAATCTACCTTAGCATAATTAAATATGACGACATAGATAATCCTAAAATTTCTTATATTCTCTTATATGCCTCATCTTATATTCTACGCTATTAACGGAACATCCCGTCAACTCTGGCGGTATTAAAAATGGGAGATATGTAACCAAAATCTTATTAGTTAATATAAACATATATGTGACAACACAAAGAAAATAAAATGGGATTTTTAGCCTTTTAACTTTTCGTCCCTATAAATGCCGAGTATGCATAGGTTGGAGAAGATGACCTCACGAATTGTTTGTCAGAGATTAACTTAAAAGTTAATATTCTTAAAATTCGACTGTAAATCTCACTATCATCAAATTAAGATAATCTAAGAAGACATTCACAAGATAGCCTTTTTCCTCTTTTTGTGACCTATATGAATGACTGGTATTATCATTTGGGCTAAAAAATACCTCTCAATGTCAAAGACGTGTGGATGAAACTTTAAACTATACACACATTTTATTGTTAACTATATTGATGACTTTTTAGTATTTTTCAATGACATGCATAAGCATCTCCAACAGCTAAATACCTTCGTCAAAGTCATCAGATAACATGGAATCGGCTTGTCAGTAGTTACCGATAAATTCTAAATAGTAGTCGACAAGGTCGATTTCTTAAGAATCACCATTAAAGATCATCGTATTCACATGTAGAAACATCCATTGGAAAAACTTAAATTATTTAAGATATTTTATTCTTAAACTCTCTGAAAAAATCAAGCACATGCGAAAGACTATGAGATCTAAACCTTTCACATAGACAAAAGAAGCCACAGAAGAAGTCTTGCAATTACAAGCAGAATATAAAAGACTCTCTCCACTACAATCAACCTACAAAAGACCCTATGTCTTATCCACCGACATCTCAGAAGACACGTGACCGGCTGTCCTCTTACATAAGGCAAAAGCAAAAGAAAATATTTGTACCTACCAAAGTGGCCAATTCAAATAGCATGAACTAAACTATTGGCCAACGAAAAAGGAGATTCTTGCTAAAGTCAGAGGTACTCAAAAATTTCATCCTTATCTAATTAATAACGGAAACTTTTTTCACATAACATATTCTTCAACATTAGGTGTCTTTTTAAAAAGCAAACTCTTTGACGATGCTAAATTAAGAAGATATGTTTGGTGATAATTTATTTTAACGCAATACCAATTCTCGATAGAATGAATACCTGGTAAGGATCATCACCTTCTAGATACACTCACTCGAGAATTGAAACACATTCAAATAAGAATGTTACGCAGCACTTCCGAACCAGGTAAGATAGCATCATTGAAGAGCCCTCCGTTAAGAACACCACAACAAAGATTACATTTTTGCCAACACATTCGTATGCTTCTTCCATATAGAAGTTCGGCATAAGAAGAATATCTCAATATATATTTATTTATTACTTTATTTGCAGGCAGAATTAGTTACATAGTAAACAATTTAAGATGGGTTAGGAAAAGACTCCCCTAATCTACCCATTTATCCAAAAGCACCTACATTTTTTGAACTCTTAGTAAGAAGCCCTTCGAGTTAACAACCATCCAAAAAAATGAATATACTATGGAATATTAGGTCCTCTCACCCCCATTAATAGTCCATTTCCCAAATTATGCTTCTCTCTCTGTGCGTGTGTGTGTGGAGGGCCTCGTTGTCGTCGACTCGGGCGAGGTGATGCACATCACAACATTGGGTGTGCATCGGGACGTCGTCGGCGCTATTGCTCGTAGGTAACCACGACATTGCAAGTGGTGTTAGGGGTGCTCGCAGGTAACCACGACATTGCATGGCCACCACTCCGGCACCTACTTGACATACACCACCTCAGAATCCACCACTCTGGCACCTACCTGCATATACCACCATCGCCATCAGGTACAGGAACCCCATGGTTACCTCATGTAACACCCCGATTATAGGGATTCCGATCATTTTAAGTTTCTTGTTCATAACCCAATATGCTAACAATTAACTGGACCCCATTAGTAATATAAATCCAATTGATTAAACAATTGACTAATTTTGGTGTAATTTTGTATAAAAATATTATAATGATGTGAGGAAACAGACGATAGGTTGTCTAAGTGAAGGGGTTAAACGATAGAAGTAGATGATAATTCATCTAAGTTGGTGAAATTGGACGAAGATTCGCCCAAGATTGGATGATAGGTGATGGAACTTAGACGGAAGCTATAGACGATATTAGATAGGCAAAGGATAACTAAAGTATTGGAAGATAGATGATAGATTGTCTAAGTTGGAGGTAGGTGTCGTACTATCAACATTTGGAAAGTAGACGAAAGGATAGATGATAAATCATCTTAGTTAAAAAGTAGATGATAGGATAGTAAACTTAGACGATAACGTTAGACGAAAAGAAAGAGACTTAGATGATGTATCACCTAAATTAGAAAGTTAGAAGACGATGTAGTGACTATGTGAGAGATAGACGATATATCATTCAATTTTGAGAAGTAGATGATGTGGTGGAGTTAGACAATGCGTTGTGAGCGACGTCACGCGGTTCGGGGAAGAGCGGAGAAGACGCGGAGCGCGCGCGGGCTCCTCTTTTTTTGTTTGGTGTTTGTTTGCTGCAACACAGAAATAAGAGAAGAGAGAGAAGGGGCCACCACGGGAGATTGCTCCGGCGGGGCGAGCGGTATAAGTGTGATATAGCAAGATATGGGGGTTAAACGGCCATAGCGGAAAGTGACTCGCCGCGGCCTCGGGGGGACGGGAATGGTGCAGGAATTAAATAACAAGAATTAAAACGGCCATTGGGGAAGTGACTCGCCGCGGCCTCGAGAATATGAGCAGATAATAAGATGACAGAATATAAAGAGAATACAAAGAGCGGGAATTTAAACGGCCATTGGGGAAGTGACTCGCCGTGGCCTCGAGAACATAAACAGATAATAATATAACATATAAGAACGTGAATTTAAACGCCATTGGGGAAGTGACTCGCCGCGGCCTCGAGAATATGAGCAGAATATAACAGAATATAAAGAGAATATAAGAACGGAAATTTAAACGGCCATTGGGGAAGTGACTCGCCGCGGCCTCGAGAACATGAGTAGATAAGAATATAACATATAAGAACGGAAATTTAAACGGCCATTGGGGAAGAGACTCGCCGCGGCCTCGAGAACAATATGTGATCGCCAGGGGCCAAAAGACCCCAAAAATAAGAAGGTGATCGCGCCTACCTCAAGAGCGGGAGATGGCGGGTTGCTTCTTCCTCTCCCTCCGGCCGGCCGACGGAGAGAGCTTTCCTCGGCTACCCTTGCAAAACAACGACAAATAAATGACAAGTGGATTAGAAAGATGGAGGTGTAGTATTCAAATCCTTGCGATAAAAATAACGAAATGATGGCAAGACACACACCTGGTTGGTGTTATCTTTTAAACCCCTCTCGGACTCGAGTAGGAGGAAAATGAGATGATGGATGTAAGAAGTGTATAAGAAAAGGCGCCCTTATGAAGGGGGATAGGGGATGCAAGATGATGAATGCAAAAGAACTACGAAGAAAAGGAAAGAATTGGCTTATTGAATGTGCCGATCGTGAAATCCGGCGGAGCTCCGGCAGCGTGGGGACGACGTGGAAGCGCGGTGGATGAAGACGACCTTCCTCTCGCGAGCGTGAGCACCCGAGAAGCCGGCAGCACCTCCGCCTATAAAAGAACCCACGGGTTAGAAAATGACTCCGTAGCCTCTGGGCTCCGGCAGCCTATCGGATCACTTCGAAGCTCTCCCAGAACTGAGGGGGTGGGCCTCTATTTATAGAGCTCCGGAGGGTGGAGGCGTCCAGGACCCTGGACACCTCCATCAGGGCCGAATTAATATTTTATTATATTTTTATATATTTTTTTGGAATACTTTTGTGGAGGCGTCCAGGGCTCCGGACGCCTCAAACAGGTCCACCGAAAACCGACGACGGCCGCACGCGGTTTGGCACAACGCGTGGTTTTGTGAGCGGCGCCTCGTGATTCAGAAATGGGCGCGTCCAGCTGACTGGACGTCGCCATAATTTGGATTTTTTCACACACGACAAACCGTCGTTCGGTGAGCGGCGCCCGTGAGAGAGTTGATGGAGGCGTCCAGGGACCTGGACGCCTCCAAAATATATATTATTTTTTATTTTTCTTTTGTCTTTTATGCCAAAGCTGGCATTTTGATTTTTTTTATAATTATTTTTATGGAGGCGTCCAGGGGCCTGGACGCCTCCATTAATATATATATATATTTTTTTATTTTTTTATTTTTTATGCCAACTGGCATTTTACACATATTTTTTATTTTTGTTTTTATGGAGGCGTCCAGGGCCCTGGACGCCTCCATTAATATATATATTTTTATTTGGTTTGGGCCCTGAGAAAATAAAATAAATTAAATTAAAAACATGGGGGCGTCCAGGGGCCTGGACGCCCCCATTAAGACCCACCCGGGTCCTCAAATCAGGCGTCGGCGGCCGCCCGTCAGACACCCTTCCTGATTCCGGAACCTCCTGATGCGTCTGACTGGTGTTGACGCTGTCCGAATGCCGTGACGGGACGATTCTGAATGCCAAAAAAGGCAGAAGAAGACCCAAGAAAAGGAAGCACTCGAGTGATTCGAAATGCGTAAGCCGTTGCGGGGCGTTGTATAGTAATATGAGACTTTCTCAGGAGACGTCAAGAATGGCGTGTCTACAGCTGCCCCGCCTTGGCGTCTGCTTTGCAAGGGAGCGACACGTAGTGGAATGGTATCGAAGTGGAGTGAAATGAAGTGGGAGCGGACTGATAAGTTGATGCCAAGGTGTGATGAGACACGCTTTTGACGTTACTGTTTGGAATCTTTCTTGGAGTTTCAATGAGGCGACCTTGAAGAAGGTCTTTCAAATATAGACGATTGTTCGGACGGAGATCAAATAAGGGAGGGTGATATGTGTGCTCAGGCACGAAAAAAAAAGAGACCAACTTCTCGGTGTGGAAGTACCTGGGTCATAAACCTGCAGGTTTCACCTTTGGGGAGCGGTTACCAGCCAATGTGGAAGTGCTGCGGCCAAGGTGGGTCAAACAAGGTCAAAAGTAAAGGAATATCTGAGGGTCTGTCCAAACAAGGGTCTCCTTTGGAAGAGCAGCGTAGGGCTGTCTCAAGGAAACTCAGTATTTCATTCGGAGTGGAATATCTCATATTTGTGGGAATTGAAACACAATGGCTTTCACAATCGAATCACTTGAATGATCTTCCACAATAAATCAAAGTCCTATATGAATGCATGCTGGGTTTAAAGAACAATTTAAAACAAACTAAAATAGAAAATAGCCAAGGATAATATTGTCAACTTGTTAAGAACGGGTCAGGATACCGATCCGGTGAGCCGACACTGGGCTGGGGCCCGTTTATCCGCGCACCAACTCACTGAATGGAACCGTCGTCCCCATGCTACCACAAATTAATGGCCTATCCGTACAACCCAAATTCTCCCGGGATCATCATCGTTTTTGTTGAAGGGGAACTCAAATCCCAGATTCGTTCGGGCCGCAAGGTCCTTGACATGTTCTAGTAGCGTATGTATCATATAGTATGATGCATGACATGGTGGGACCAACCATTGAAAGGTGGGACAGGAGATAGGACAAAGATGTCCGTTAGTAAAACCTGCACAGGCCAGCATGGATCAATAACATCAGAAAGTAGCAGATTTATAACAGAATCACACCACAATGGAAAGGAAATCTAGCCAAAATCCTGACACTGACTGCTGATGTGACATGTTCCGTCCTGTAGGGATCTTCCCTTCCTATAAGAACTCCCCTTAGGCTAGTTCATTCAAATGCACCAAGGTGGGTTTTGGAAGCTCAGGAGAGGAAGGAGAGGAGAATCTAGAGATTTCAGGATGGAAGGAGAGTCTTCCCGCGTTATGAAGAGGAGCAGGCCTAGCAGCGAGATCAGGCGACTCTCCGACCTCGAGGGTCATCTGAGTGGGACGATCTTGTCACATATGGTAAGCTGATTCATTTCAAATTTTCCATGTGAACCTTCTTCTTACTTCCTTCATTTCTTCTTTCTTTCCTCTTCCAGCCATATCCACTCTTCCCAGGCCCGAGGAAGTTTTCCAAACTGCCATGGCTTTCAAAGCTAACTTCCAACATTTCCATCGGCATGAGGGCCATACTCTCGAAGTGGCATCTGCAGGGGCTCCTTATTCACGCCAAACACTACGAGAAGATTCGTATGGACTGGGCGGCTATGGGCGCACTAGTGGAGATCTGGCATCCCCAGACCCACACTTTTATCTTCCCGACCTTCGAGGTGACCATCCTCCTCGAGGAGGTGGAACTTCTGCTCGGATTGAAGAAATTCAAGAGTGACGGGAAGGTGAAGGCTATGCGGATGCTGACACGGGGGACTTCTGAAAGCGTCCTTGGAAGCTTCATGCCGCCTGACGCAGCCCGAAAGGTCCGTACTCAAAAGGGGATCGATCTCCAAAAGCTTGCGGAGTGGGTCATGGACGCCCTGAGAGGGTCACCAGACGATGACTATTTGGAGGGAATCATGAAGGGGTTCACTATCTGTCTGGCGGGTGCTCTCTTGTTTCCTTATACCGACAACATGGTGGAGGAAGACCAACTGAGTGCTATCTGCGGGATCTGGCGTGGAAAAAGGGTGGGACCCGCCGTTCTTGCCTATCTTTACAGCGGCCTTACTGCCTCGAGCATGGGTAAGCCTCCTTTTGGTTGCGCACTTGTCTTAAATTGCTGGCTTGATCTGCACTTCAAATTCGACCACCGCGAGGGAATGCCAACTGCTTCGAAGCTTTTCCAACAAAGCCCGCTTCACCACATAGCCGACGTGTTAGGCTTCGGTGGTACTGTAGTGAACCGCGTTCTGTGGCTGAAGAAACGTGAAGATTGGCGGTCTCACTTCCGCACCGTGACACAAGGCTTCTTCACTTGCGCACCGGCATGTTTGCTTTCGCTTGATCTCCTCATGAGGCCTTCTCCCGAAGTTGATCTTCAACTGATCGGTGCGACCGAGTTCGTCCTTTATAATGCGCATCGGTGCTGCCTCCAGATTGGCATCCCACGCCATTCGTTCCCGCCACCGACTGGCATCATTCCTTTGAAGAAAAGGGAGTTGGGCACTGAAGCGGACGCGAAGGAAGCGAAGGCCATTAAAGCTCCCTAGAAGACAAGTGTTGCGGGAAAGGCCTTAGCGCACGTGGTGGAAGAATGCGAGCCGTGGAGGGCTTATGTAACCGAACTGGGGAAGTTAAGGCCTAAGGCGCCTAAACCCCTGATGTAGCTCATTCTGCTTTTCTGATGGAATAAAATCTGGCATTGATGTTTTGGGACCCCCGTCCACTTAATTATTATTATCCTTTTTGTGATTTTTCTTTTTCTTTGTATTTTTTTATTTGGATTATACATACTCTTATCTTTTTTACTTTTATTATATATATATATATATATATTGAAAAAATTTTATTATAGGGGCGTCCAGGGGCATGGACGCCCCTAATTTTTATTTTTTATTTTATTTGATTTTTTGTTTTGGGGGTGTCCAGGACCCTGGACGCCCCAACTTTTATTTATTATTTTTTTTGTTTTTTTTTGGGGCGTCCAGGCGCCTGGACGCCCCAAAATTTTGAATTTTGAAATAAAAATAAAAATTGTGGGGGCGTCCAGGCGCCTGGACGCCCCAAAGAAGGTAGCTTCTATATATAAGGGCTGCCCCCCCCCCCTTTTGCTCATTTACTGTTCATTCTGACGACCTAGTCACCCTAGACGACCCATTCTTAGTCCCAATGGAGCGAGGAGGATCGAGCCAGGGTCCAGAGAAGCGGAAACGACTTGCTCGTCGTGCGAGGAGGTTGAGGGATGATGCCGAGGAGGGGTACCAGAGGGCGAAGGAACGCGGGGCGTGACTTCGTCAGTCTGGTTCTTTTTCCATGGGCAGCTATCTGGTTTCTTCGGCCGAGGAGCGTCGTCGCGCCTTCGAGGCTGGAGTGCCACCGCAGGGCGAGGCGAGCACGGCTTCTCAGGGTTCGCAGAGGCCCCCTAGGGATCCCCGGCAGAGGAGGGAGGAGAGAGATGACCAGGAGGGTGATGGTGAGAGTTAGAGAGTTGCTTGTACACGTCACCCTTCTCACTGTATGATGTACTTTCGGCTATTATATGAAATGGAAATGGCTTTCTTGTGTTGTGTGTACTTTTCTCTCTCCCACCCTTTCTTCTTTGCACTGATGTCCTTCGAGGCACGCTCCACGAGACCTTACCCTGAACAGCGGGGAACTACACTTTGCATGGGGGGATTCTGTTTCCTTTCTCCCCCTTTTGGGCGCGTCCAGGCGCGAGGACGCGTCTTAATCCTTGAATTCAAATTTAAAGCGTCGGGTGGCCTTTCTTCTCCCGTGCCTTACCCGCAAACGAGCCCGCCTTCGACCGAAACTCGCTTGCCCCTTTTTCGTCTTCCTCCTCTTTTGATTGATGGAGTTCGGTGGGCCCGATCATGGTGAAGGTGGAGAGGGACGAGGAACTCCTCGCCCGAGGAGGGACGCGCCAGAGCACGGAACGGCGTCCATGGAGGAGGAATGGTCGCTTCGGGCCCCCGAGGGACCCGAGGGGCCCGATGGCGCGGGAGGAGGTGAACACGACTCGGTGAGTGCTTGGTTTTCCCCCTCTTTGATCCATTTTGAGTTTTAAAGCAAGCCGTGCGAAGGGGGAAAGGGTTCGGCTAGTGTCGCACTTAAATGATGGACGCGTCCTAGACAGGGGACGCGTTATTTTTGACTGATGTGGGACCCCTCTCTTGGTGCAGGACATGGCAAGGACCCTGGGCCTGGCCGATGAGTGGGCGAGTGCGGACGAGCCGAGCCGCGTCAGGAGGGAGAGTCGCGGCAAGGCGAGGCTCGAGGACTGGCTCGTACGTCTCCCTGGACAGCAAGGGGGTGTACTGGTGCAGGACAGTGCCGACTTCCTGCGGCGGCAGAGAGAGAGTTACGCGGGGCTTCCCCAAGCTGGAGACACGCGTGGCATCGACGGCTCACGCGCCCAACTGTCAGAGACTAGGCGGCAGCTGGCCGTCGCTCAACATGAGCTATCGCTCCTGGTAAGTTACGTGCCGCACTTTTAACTTCAGATTTTGGAGTTTCACTGACGGCCGTTGTTTATTTTGTTCCAGCGTGCCCAGTAGACAGCGACGGTGGGAGTGGCTGGGGGATCTTCCAGCTCCTCGGCCCCTTTTCTCGAGATTGCCTCCCTCCGGGAGCAACTTGCCGGTGCGGTGGCCCGCGCGACCCGGGCGGAAGAGGAGCGTGACGCCTGGGTGGCGACTGTAGCGGAGCTGCGGCATCGTGGTGAGGAGAGACCTTCTCCAGACATCCTGGAGTTAAGGGTTCTTCTGCAGATGGTGAGGAGAGAGGCAGAGAGAGAGAAAGCCGAGAGAAGGTCCGAGCGACAGCGGGATCTGACCGAGAGGAGGGCCTTGGAGGCCCAAGTGAGGGAGCTCCAGCTGGGCCTTCAGGCCGTCGTGCAGAGGCTAGGAGGGATGGAGACGCGCTACGAGAGAGCGCGAGAGTTCGGGGAGCGACTCTGTAATATCCCGGACCTTTCGGATCCTTCTTCGTGGGTCCCGGATCTGGTTTTCGAAGCGTCCGGCTCTGTTGTGTCCGAAATTTTGTTTCGGACATCTTTCGTGTTCGGATCGGCGCGATCCGGAGTCGTTTCGGAGGCCCGGAGGCGTTCCGCGGCTTTTTCGCGTGTGTTTTCCGATTCCCGGTGTGTGTTTCGGCTTTTTCTTCGGAAGCTCGCTGCAGGCGAACCGGGCGGTTCACCCGGGCACGAGTGGTACCGTTGCGATCGGTGCGTTCCGAGGATTCCGGAAATGTATTTTTCTAATTTTCGGTATTTTTCCGAAAAATTGGATTTTCTATATAATCCCATTTCTTTTCTTTTTCTTTTCTCCTTTCTCTTTCTTCTTCTTCTTCCTCCTTCCTTCCCCAACCGTGGCCGCCCTCTCCTCTCTCCCTCTCTCCCATTCGGGCGCGGCGGACCCCTCCCCGGCGGTTGACGGCGGCAGGGCGACGGCGCGGACGCGTGGGCGACGGCGAGACGATCGTGCGGGCGTGCGGCAAGCGTGGGAAGCGTGGGGAGTTCGTGAAGCTTCAAGCGTTCTTCGCGATCCGTGGGTGATTCGGCGGAGCATTCGCTCCATTGAGGTAGGGTGACGTTCCTTAGCCTCTAGCCGATCTTTTCCGTGATTTATAGGCCGAGGGGAGGCCGAGAGAGGCTTATTTGAGCATGCTTGGGGTTTTTCCATGTTTTGGGGAGAGTCGCCCGATCTATGGATTCGATGCATGGATTCTTGTTTTGATGGCCTAGAATCATGCTAGGGGTCCCCAGGGGTCTTCCCCTTTGATTTCCCCCTCTCCGGTGGAGGTATGGGGGCGTGGAATGGTGTTTTTAGCCGTTCCCGGCCGTTCTCGGTTTTCCGGGATGATAGCGGTCCACCAGTAACCGCCTTCATCAGGTGGCGGTCAGGTGGGGACCGCCTTCATCAAGGTTTCGAGCGTTGGGGCTTGTGCTGTCGGCAGGCGGTCGCGGTCTCGCGACTGACCGCGACTGCTGGTGGCGGTCGGGGGGTGACCGCTTTCAGCATGGGGTCCGGCGCGGTCTTCGAGATGGTTTTTGACCGTTGGAGTCTGGTCGCGGTCTCCAGGAGACCGCTACCAGGTGAAGGCGGTCTTCACACGACCGCTTTCACGTTTTCATGCACCAGAGTGGTCGCGGTTCCAGGCCGACCGCGACCAGGTGATAGCGGTCCTGGGTCGACCGCTACCACAGGAGGCGGTCCTCCGGTGACCGCGACTCCCCTTCTTCGCCGATTTGAGTCCCGGACGAGCTAGTCTCGATCCCTGTGCTGACCCGTAGTCCGACTGATGTGGGGCATCATGTGGGGGCTACACGTGGGGTGCCGTGGGGTCCCGGGAGGTGGTGACTTCGGCTTGTGTCACCGTGCGTCGGTGTTGGTACAAGGAGCGTTCCTCGTACCTGCGGTTGTGAAGTGTTTTCCGTTGATCTGTGAGTCTACTCCTTCAGTGACCCTCCACTAGTCGTAGCCCACCAGTACGAGGTGCTGGTCTCACCTGGGAGTGGTGTACGGGCACCCACCTTTCGAGACGGTTTGTGGACCGGTTACCGTAGGCCCCTCGTCGGTAGCCAGAGTCCGGCTACGGGGGAAAACCGGTCAGAGGACCAGACCTAGTGACGCAAGGTCTGTGTGTGCACACGTGGTTGGGGGCGGTTGGACCCACGTCGACGGGCGTGACCCCAGCTAGTTACTTGTTTGTGGTTACTTGTACGGTGTCTGCGCCTCGGGTAGGACCTACCACGTCAGGCGGTTCACCTGCGGTGCGGTGTAAGACGTCAGGGGACGCTACCGGCTGTGCTTCTAGTGGGTGGTACTCCTGTCGAGTACGGAGTGTCAGACTGTCAGTCGTGTGCTTCCGACATTCGGATTTTGGCGGTTCGACCGTTGAGTTTCGGTCTTCTCGTACCGTGGAACGTGTGTCGGGTTGCGTGCCGTAGGGTCTAGTTTTGTAGAGTACAGGGCTTTCCTTTCCGAGGTACTTTCCTACCGCTAGAGTAGTGGTTTCTCGTTTTACGAGGTAGGGTTCGAGTGATCCCTACTGAGTCTTGTTCCGAGACTCATTCCCTGCGTATTTTCACCGTGTTTCAGGTGAGACGCCACCTTCGGGGAGCGCGTCAGGTGTGCAACGTGGTGCGGGTGTCCAGAGGTAGTGCCAGAGGTCAGAGCCGGGGTATGTCCCGTGTAGCTGTACTTTTCTTTCTTGTCACTGTACTAGTCGTGGACTACTGTTACTGTTATTGTACTTTATTGTGGACCATGTAAATTATTAATTTATTTCCTGCTTAATATTATATCTGTTTAATTTCTGCAATTATCTGTGATGCTTGTGTAGTTTCCACACCATCCTTTTAACCCTTCCGAGTCTTCGGGCTCGTGGGTGGCGGTACGAGTCTCGGGTTATCGGGCCTTCCCGGTAATCGGATTCTCGGGTCGTTACAGCTGGTATCAGAGCGCGGTTGTGGAATTACATGAGAATCATAGGTAATTGTAGTGGTCCACTAGTCCACAGCGATGATGTACAGGTGACGCTGGCATTGGGCACCGTGTGTTTATTTTGACCTTGCCGTTTTCGTGTTTTCGGTCTTTTGCTTCAGGAGCGAGTATGGCGCCGAGGAGGAGTTCTCGCTCTCAGCAGGGGCAGTCGGCTGGAGGTCAGGAGATCCAGCAGGGGGTCCAGAGGGACCAGGAGGAGCATAGTAGAGTTCCGGGAGCTACCGAGGCCGCGGATGCTGCGAGAGCTCCGGGGGCCGAGGATTTCTTCCGAGGCATGTACCATCTCATGGCTCAGCAGTTCGGCGGAGAGGCCGGTGAGGGCTCGTCAGTCAGGGGTGGGCCAGGCCGAGCAGTGAGGGACTTCATGCAGTTCCATCCACCTTACTTTAGCGGCCAGGCAGACCCTGATGCGGCTCGAGATTGGCTCGATGAGATGGAGCGGGTGTTCAGTTCTGCGAAGAGTGCTGCCGAGGACAGAGTGGTATTGGCCTACAACCAGTTGCAGGGTACGGCTCGGAGGTGATGGTCTTCCGAGTGGAAGACGTCCTTTCAGCTGCGTCCACTTGAGCAGATCGAGTGGGATGACTTTGTTAGTACTTTCGAGCGTACGTACTGTCCAGATGTTGTTGCTACGCAGCGGATGCGGGAGTTTCTGGAGCTGGTGCAGGGTGACATGTCTGTGTTGCAGTACAGGGCCCGATTTGTCGAGCTGGGTCGGTACGCACCTCACATCATGGAGCATGAGAGGGTGATGACCACGCAGTTTGTACAGGGCTTGAGGCTGGAGCTGAGGCACCATTTGATCGCGAATGGGGCCACTGATCTGGAGACAGCGTCTCGTGTTGCGATTTCTTTGGAGATGGATATGCAGAGGACTCGAGGACCGGTCAGCCAGGGGCAGTCCTTATCAGGTCGCAGCCAGCAGTCGGCTACCCAGCAGCAGGGTTTCTTCCAGCATGCGTCGGGTGGTTCAGGAGTACCGGCACCGGCAGCGTCAGTGGCAGGATCTGCGTCCTTCGGCTCGAAGGTCAAGAAGTTCTTGAAGAAGAGTCTCCGGAAGAAGCACAAGGATCAAGGGCAGGCTTCATCGGGCAGTGTGCAGCAGTCGATTCCTTTGCAGCGTCAGGGATCCGTGGGTGGATCGCGAGGACCTTGTCCACGGTGTGGTGGTACCCACCCAGGCAGGCAGTGCACGGCGCCGATTATCTATTTTCGGTGTGACCAGCCAGGGCACATGGCGCGAGACTGTCCTCAGAGACCGCCGCAGCAGCAGTTTCCTTAGCAGCAGCAGGTTCCCCAGTAGCAGAGGCAGCAGCAGCAGCAGCAGGGACAGTACCCGCCGCTACCCAGGTCAGCTAGTGTGGGAGGCAGGCAGAGGGCTCGGGGCCAGATCACGCACTTGACCAGGACAGAGGCAGTGGTGTCGCAGCTCGTGGAAGGTACCGTTCAGATTTTGGGTTGTGCGGCTCGGGTTTTGTTCGATTCTGGCGCGTCTCATTCGTTTATTTCGGAGGATTTCGCGTCGAGCGTCGAGGAGCCGGTGACCCAGTTGTCATGTGATTTGGCAGTGGAGTTACCTTCGGGTGACTTTATGGTCACTCCGTATTGCTTCGACCAGGTTCCGGTGTGGATCGATGGGCGGAGTATGCCAGGCAGGTTGTATGCGTTGCAGCTTCGGGATTATGACGTGATTCTAGGCATGGATTGGCTCGAGACTCATGGAGCGGTGGTGGATTGTGGAATGAAGAGGGTCTACTTACAGCATCCGAGCAAGAGGACCTTCTATTTCCAAGGTATCCGTTCCGCCTCTTCTCGATTCCTTATCTCTGCTATTCGAGCCCGTCGATTGCTTGATTCTGGTTGTCAGGGTTTTCTCGCGTCAGTGGTCGTGTCTGACCGGATGGAGCCGGATGTCGAGGACATTGCGGTGGTGTGCGAGTTTCCCGACGTTTTTCCCGAGGAGTTGCCTGGATTACCTCCCCAGCGGGAGATCGATTTCGTAATCGAGGTTGTGCCTGGTACGGGACCTTTGGCGAAGGCTCCCTACCGTATGGCCCCCGCTGAGCTGAGGGAGTTGAGGGCGCAGTTGCAGGAACTGTTGGCCAAGGGGTATATTCGTCCTAGCTTTTCCTCTTGGGGTGCGCCCGTGTTGTTTGTGAAGAAGAAGGACGGTAGTCTACGGTTGTGCATTGACTATCGGCAGCTGAATGATGTGACCATTAAGAACAAGTATCCGTTGCCGCGGATTGATGATTTGTTCGACCAGCTGCAGTCTGCGCGAGTGTTCTCGCGGATTGATTTGCGGTCCGGTTACTATCAGCTGAGGATTCGCGAGTCCGATGTGGAGAAGACTGCGTTCAGTACGAGGTACGGGCATTATGAGTTTTTGGTGATGCCGTTCGGGCTCACCAATGCCCCAGCAGCCTTCATGGACTTGATGCAGAGGGTGTTTCATCCGTATTTGGACCAGTTCGTGGTCATCTTCGTGGACGACATCCTTGTTTATTCGCAGTCTACTGAGGAGCATGCGTACCATTTGGGTGTGGTGCTGCAGACGTTGCGAGATCACCAGTTATATGCGAAGCTCAGTAAGTGTGAGTTTTGGCTCAGCGAGGTGCACTTTCTGGGGCACGTGATTTCTGGTGATGGTATTTCCGTGGACCCCGCCAAGGTCGAGGCAGTAATGCAGTGGCCGAGGCCGAGGTCGGTGACGGAGATCCGGAGTTTCTTGGGGCTTGCGGGTTATTATCGCCGGTTTATCCAGGATTTTTCTCGCATTGCGACCCCGATGACGAGGCTCACGCGGAAGGATGTGCCTTTCGTTTGGTCCGAGGAGTGTGAGCAGAGCTTCAGCGAACTGAAGAGGTTGCTCACCTCGGCTCCGGTGTTGGTTTTGCCTTCTGGATCGGGAGGTTTCGTGGTGTGTACAGATGCTTCCGGCGTTGGATTGGGTGCTGTTCTGATGCAGCATGGTAGAGTGGTGGCTTATGCATCTCGGCAGCTAAAGCCCCATGAGGAGAACTACCCTACCCACGATCTTGAGTTGTCGGCGGTGATCTTCGCGCTGAAGATCTGGAGGCATTATCTGTACGGCGAGAAGTTCGAGGTGTTTACTGACCATCAGAGTTTGAGGTATGTGTTCTCGCAGAGAGATCTGAACCTCAGACAGAGGCGTTGGATGGAGTTCATGAAGGACTATGACTTCACCCTGTCTTATCAGCCGGGCAGGATGAATGTCGTCGCCGATGCCTTGAGTAGGAAGGTGGCGGTCAGTACCTTGATGTTGAGGAAGTGGAGGCTCTGGGAACAAGTGTCCGAAGTATTTTTTAGGCTTAAGATTCCCCAGGAGCAAGGGTTGGCAGTGCTTGTGAGTCTGACTGTCACTCATGCTATCCGTCGTCAGGTGACAGAGGCTCAACATGCGGACCCTGAGTTGCCCCGGATTCTGGCTATGGCTGACGTGGAACTTGGCGAGGACGGTGCTGCGAGGTTTCGTGGCAGATTGCACGTCCCAGCGGAGGATCAGGTTCATCGTGCGGTGTTACGCGAGGCTCATGGGAGCAGGTACACTGTGCACCCGGGTGCGACGAAGATGTATCGGAACTTGCGGAGGCAGTTCTGGTGGCCTGGCATGAAGAGAGATGTCGCAGAGTTTGTGGCCAGGTGCCTGATCTGTCAGCAGGTGAAGGCGGAGCATCAGCGACCAGGAGGTACTCTCCAGCCCTTGGATGTTCCTGCTTGGAAGTGGGACCATGTGACCACGGATTTTGTGGTGGGGTTGCCGAGGACCCCGAGTGGGCAGGACAGTATTTGGTTGCTGGTGGATCGGCTGACGAAGGTGACGCGGTTGTTACCGGTCAAGGTCAGCTGGAGCGTGCCTAAGTTGGCTCGTCTTTATGTGGAGCGGATCGTGCCGTTGCATGGGATTCCCATTTCGATCGTGTCGGATCGGGATCCGCGCTTCACTTCTGGATTCTGGAGGAGTTTTCAGCGAGCTCTTGGCACGGAGTTGGCATTTAGCTCGGCGTATCATCCTCAGTCAGATGGTCAGTCTGAGAGGACCATTCAGACTTTGGAGGACATGCTGAGATCCTGCTGCCTGGAGTGGCAGGGGAGTTGGATTCATCACCTACCATTGGTGGAGTTTGCCTATAACAACAGCTATCATTCGAGCATTGGCATGGCTCCTTATGAGGCATTGTACGGGCGTCCTTGTCGGACTCCACTTGATTGGTTTGAGGTGGGTGAGCATGTTTTGACGGGATCGGAATTGGTGCAGCAATCTGTGGATGTGGTGCACCTGGTTCGTCAGAACATGTTGGCGGCCCAGAGTCGGCAGAAGAGCTATGCTGACCGTAGGAGGTAACCCCTCGAGTTCGCCGTGGGCGATCATGTGTTCTTGAGATTTTCTCCGATGAAGGGGGTGATGCGTTTTGGACGGCGTGGGAAGCTGAGTCCCCGCTATATTGGTCCTTTCGCGATTGTAGAGCGCATCGCTGAGGTTGCTTACCGGTTGCAGTTACCTCCTGAGTTGGCGTCGGTGCATGACGTGTTCCACGTCTCGATGTTGCGGAAGTATATGCCCGATGACTCTCATGTGCTCGAGTTTTCCGTTTGGCCTGAGGTGACTCCAGATCTTTCTCTCCCAGAGTTTCCGATCCGCGTGGAGGATAGGCGAGAGCAGCGCCTACGGAACAAGGTCATTCCCTTGGTAAAGGTCGTGTGGTAGCGACACTCTGGTGGTGAGGCTTCTTGGGAACGTGAGGACGAGATGTGTCAGCAGTTCCCGTATCTATTTGAGTAAGTCTTCCTCTTCTTTCCCCTGGGGTTGTTCTCAATTTCGAGGACGAAATTCCTTAAGGGGGGAGGGCTGTAATATCCCGGACCTTTCGGATCCTTCTTCGTGGGTCCCAGATCTGGTTTTCGGAGCGTCCGGCTCTGTTATGTCCGAAATTTCGTTTCGGACATCTTTTGTGTTCGGATCGGCGCGATCCGGAGTCGTTTCGGAGGCCCGGAGGCGTTCCGCGGTTTTTCCGCGTGTATTTTCCGATTCCCGGTGTGTGTTTCGGCTTTTTCTTCGGAAGCTCGCTGCAGGCGAACCGGGCGGTTCACCCGGGCACGAGTGGTACCGTTGCGATTGGTGCGTTCCGAGGATTCTGGAAATGTATTTTTCTAATTTTTGGTATTTTTCCGAAAAATCGGATTTTCTATATAATCCCATTTCTTTTCTTTTTCTTTTCTCCTTTCTCTTTCTTCTTCTTCTTCCTCCTTCCTTCCCCAACCGTGGCCGCCCTCTCCTCTCTCCCTCTCTCCCATTCGGGCGCGGCGGACCCCTCCCCGGCGGTTGACGGCGGCAGGGCGATGGCGCGGACGCGTGGGCGACGGCGAGACGATCGTGCGGGCGTGCGGCAAGCGTGGGAAGCGTGGGGAGTTCGTGAAGCTTCAAGCGTTCTTCGCGATCCGTGGGTGATTCGGCGGAGCATTCGCTCCATTGAGGTAGGGTGACGTTCCTTAGCCTCTAGCCGATCTTTTTCGTGATTTATAGGCCGAGGGGAGGCCGAGAGGGGCTTATTTGAGCATGCTTGGGGTTTTTCCATGTTTTGGGGAGAGTCGCCCGATCTATGGATTCGATGCATGGATTCTTGTTTTGATGGCCTAGAATCATGCTAGGGGTCCCCAGGGGTCTTCTCCTTTGATTTCCCCCTCTCCGGTGGAGGTATGGGGGCGTGGAATGGTGTTTTTAGCCGTTCCCGGCCGTTCTCGGTTTTCCGGGATGATAGCGGTCCACCAGTAACCGCCTTCATCAGGTGGCGGTCAGGTGGGGACCGCCTTCATCAAGGTTTCGAGCGTTGGGGCTTGTGCTGTCGGCAGGCGGTCGCGGTCTCGCGACTGACCGCGACTGCTGGTGGCGGTCGGGGGGTGACCGCTTTCAGCCTGGGGTCCGGCGCGGTCTTCGAGATGGTTTTTGACCGTTGGAGTCTGGTCGCGGTCTCCAGGAGACCGCTACCAGGTGAAGGCGGTCTTCACACGACCGCTTTCACGTTTTCATGCACCAGAGTGGTCGCGGTTCCAGGCCGACCGCGACCAGGTGATAGCGGTCCTGGGTCGACCGCTACCATAGGAGGCGGTCCTCCGGTGACCGCGACTCCCCTTCTTCACCGATTTGAGTCCCGGACGAGCTAGTCTCGATCCCTGTGCTGACCCGTAGTCCGACTGATGTGGGGCATCATGTGGGGGCTACACGTGGGGTGCCGTGGGGTCCCGGTAGGTGGTGACTTCGGCTTGTGTCACCGTGCGTCGGTGTTGGTACAAGGAGCGTTCCTCGTACCTGCGGTTGCGAAGTGTTTTCCGTTGATCTGTGAGTCTACTCCTTCAGTGACCCTCCACTAGTCGTAGCCCACCAGTACGAGGTGCTGGTCTCACCTGGGAGTGGTGTACGGGCACCCAACTTTCGAGACGGTTTGTGGACCGGTTACCGTAGGCCCCTCGTCGGTAGCCAGAGTCCGGCTACGGGGGAAAACCGGTCAGAGGACAAGACCTAGTGACGCAAGGTCTGTGTGTGCACACGTGGTTGGGGGCGGTTGGACCCACATCGACGGGCGTGACCCCAGCTAGTTACTTGTTTGTGATTACTTGTACGGTGTCTGCGCCTCGGGTAGGACCTACCACGTCAGGCGGTTCACCTGCGGTGCGGTGTAAGACGTCAGGGGACGCTACCGGCTGTGCTTCTAGTGGGTGGTACTCCTGTCGAGTACGGAGTGTCAGACTGTCAGTCGTGTGCTTCCGACATTCGGATTTTGGCCGTTCGACCGTTGAGTTTCGGTCTTCTCGTACCGTGGAACGTGTGTCGGGTTGCGTGCCGTAGGGTCTAGTTTTGTAGAGTACAGGGCTTTCCTTTCCGAGGTACTTTCCTACCGCTAGAGTAGTGGTTTCTCGTTTTACGAGGTAGGGTTCGAGTGATCCCTACTGAGTCTTGTTCCGAGACTCATTCCCTGCGTGTTTTCACCGTGTTTCAGGTGAGACGCCACCTTCGGGGAGCGCGTCAGGTGTGCAGTGTGGTGCGGGTCCCCAGAGGTAGTGCCAGAGGTCAGAGCCGGGGTATGCC
Source organism: Amorphophallus konjac (assembly GCA_022559845.1). Taxonomy (NCBI): domain Eukaryota; kingdom Viridiplantae; phylum Streptophyta; class Magnoliopsida; order Alismatales; family Araceae; genus Amorphophallus; species Amorphophallus konjac. The sequence continues at coordinate 465,366,970 of CM040122.1, forward strand.
CCGTGTAGCTGTACTTTTCTTTCTTGTCACTGTACTAGTCGTGGACTACTGTTGCTGTTGTTGTTCTTTATTGTGGATCATGTAAATTATTAATTTATTTCCTGCTTAATATTATATCTGTTTAATTTCTGCAATTATCTGTGATGCTTGTGTAGTTTCCACACCATCCTTTTAACCCTTCCGAGTCTTCGGGCTCGTGGGTGGCGGTACGAGTCTCGGGTTATCGGGCCTTCCCGGTAATCGGATTCTCGGGTCGTTACAGACTCCGCCAGTCCGGTCGCTTTGCCGCCAGTGGCTTCTTCGCCATGCCAGGGGAGGAGCAGCGAGTCACTGCTGCGGAACAGGCGCCAAGGGGCGAGGCAGGTGCTACTGCACGGGGATCCCGGAGGCTTGTGAGGGACCCTCACCTCGGGGGAGAGGAGGAGAGTGCCCAGAGAGATGAGTGATGGTGAGGATTGGCGAGCTAGTGGACCCGCCACCTCTCTATGATTGTAGTGTTTGTGACAGCTTATGGAGTGATTTGATTTTCTGCTGTTTATTTGTTCTTTTGTGCGTTCCTTCTTCCCTACACTTCTTTTTCCTTTGCTGTGTTCCCATGTGATGGGTCTGCCGAGACTCCGCCCTGAGCGGAGAATCGCGTCTTGTTGCGACCATTTTCCATGGGAATCTGCCGTCGAAGTCAAAAAAAAACGGCCCTAGTTTCTTTTCCCGAATGCTGTGTCAAATTTTGCGGACGTCCTCCAAATCATGATAGGGTATCCCTAGACAACATAGGGGCTATTCGTCCTATCTTCGTCCAGTCAATCAACATGTGCGAGCGATGAAGCGACACATGGGACCGCTTGGCCGGTGCCTCATTGCGAGGGCTATCATTAACAGGTGATGGAGGCAATCTTGGCCCGCACTCCTTCCATTTCTATAAATTCTTGTCCCTTTTATCTTCCCAGGTATATCGAGGACTAACTCGAGGAGTACAAGTTCTCACGGGAGAGGAGGAGTTCAAAATTCTGAGAGTTGGATGGAGGGCGAATCTTCCCATTCCTCGAAGAGAAGCAGGTCCAGTGGTAGTAGTTCTAGGAGGCTTTCAGACCTTGAAGGGCACTTCAGCGAAAGGGCGCAATCACAACTCGTAAGCCAAGTTTTCTTGCCCTTTTTTTCATTCTTTCTTCCTTTCTTCTGACCAAACCTCACCCCCATTCCTTGTATGTGTAGGTTGTGATGAAATCACAAATCTTATGGGAGTTGGTAGTAGCAGCGTACAGGGGCCTCCCAGATTTTCAGAAGGCGAGGCTAGACGTGATGGGACTTGGTACCTTCCTTCGGATCGAGCCGATCCAGCTCGACCTGGTCCTGATCCAAGCCTTGTGTGAGAGATGGGACCCAGTGAGTCGGGCATTTCTGATGCCGTGGGGGCACATGGTGCCCAGCTTGGAGGATGTGGTCCGGATCACAAGCCTGAAGGTAGAGGGCGAGACAGTGACCGGAGTCACTTACGCGGACTACAGAGAAGGTGCCCAGAAGTTACTGGGTTTGGACCTAGATGGTCGGAAAAGCAGGTCGGTAGCTAGGGCGTCCCTGATGGATGCATTAGGGCTTATCGACACTCGTCGGCGGGACGATGAATCCTCAGAAGAGTTCATGGAAAGGATGGAAATAGGATGCCGTGCCGTGTACTGCACAGATTTCGGCAACTGGGAAAGATGCAACATAGATTTGAGGAGATTTCTCCTCTTCCTTTTGGGGAGATTGGTACTGAGCTCGAAAGGGGACGGTATCCAATGTTGCTTCCTGGAGCTGCTATCAGACCTTGAAAGAGTAGGGTATTATGCCTGGGGAGCCGCCATGCTGGCACACTTATTTGCAGGCCTATTCCAAGAAACGGATCGTGAGATGACTGTGAGTGGTTTCACACCATTCATCCAGGTATTTTTGGTTTTGCTTGTTTTGTATTTTTTTGTGTTTTTGCAAGGTTCTGATGACCTGCGCCGAGCAGCTGTGGAGCTATTATTACCTCCCTATGGAGAGAGCTCGGCATTGGCGACCTGCGATGGTGCCGCTAGCCAGGCGGTGGGAACCCATCATGAGTGCGGCACCCCTAACCTACCAACTGATGGTGCTAAGGCGGGAGCTACAGGAGTTCCCTGCAGCGATGGTAAACTGGAGACCCTACTCAGACATGGTCGATGCCGACCAGCCGTGGGTTCTAGCAAGTCGTGCCCGGTTCGGACGGGAACTGTGGATGCACTGCCTGAATGAAATCGAGCCGCTTCGGCTACGATTAGTTATGAGGACTTTAGAACTGGCTCAAGAATGGGTGGATTCAGCTGCGCCACCTCGTGTCGGGAGAAAGACGCGGGGACCGGCGACCTGCATTGACTGGCGCGTGCGATTCCCCGAACAGTATGAGGACTGGCAACGGGGTGGCACGATTGTAGAATCACAGGTGCGGGATAGCGAGGACTACTTGCGTCTATATAGGACAAAGTGCGCAGAGCGGTTCCAACCCCGGGGACTTGTGGAGGTAGGTTTCCCCTTTTCTCTTTTCTTCTTTCTCCTTTTCTTGGTTTTTTGGTGAAAATGCTGACTTGTAAGGCTGCAGGATGTTCGGGATGCCATGATAGCGAATTTACGAACTCGCTTGGCAGAGATGGAACAACAGTTGGACGATGCCCGCGGAGCTACGAGCGCCTTGGTAGGTGTACAGTACGTTCCTAATTAAAACCCCAGATTCCAGATGTTGGCTGCTAATTCACGCGGTCGTAGCATGCCCAGATTGGCGCGGCTTCCCCAGCGATGGGAGTAGGTGGTGCCTCTTCCAGCTTGTGGATTCCCACCTCAGAACTTGACTCGCTTCATGAGCAACTTGCTCATGCCACGCAGCGTGCCGCGGAGGCAGAAGGGATGCTCTGTATACAGGTAAAAGTTTCAGTGTTGAGTTCTCTTGGTTTACGCCTTATCGCGTATATGAGATGGTACACTTGGCAGGAAAAGGAGACGGAAGAAGCGCTTGCCAAGGCTGCGCAGAAGGAGGCTAGGATAGCAGAACTGGAGAGGGAACTGCGGCGTCATTCTGATGACGACTCCTCTAGGGATGCCGTAGAACTGAGGATCACTCTCCAGTTGGAGAGGGAAGACCGCGAGAGAGAACGTGCAGAGAGAGAAAGAGATGCGGAGAGAGAAAGAGCCAACAGATTGACTGAAAGGGAGGAACAAAGGGCCATGGAGGCCCAACTATTCGAACTCCGAATCAGCCTTGACCTTGCTGAACAGTGGCTGAGAGATGGTGAGGAGCGCTACCGAAGAGCACGAGAGCGTGGCTTTCGTGTTGGTAGCTTCTCTGCTGCTTCCGTAGATCAACGCCGGGATGCGGGAATAGGAAGAGGAGTACAGAGCGGTAGGAGTACCGCTTTTCGTAGTTGGGTAGCACATTTGAGAGTGTTTTACCCGGAGAGTAGTGGGACGAGTAATGCAGAGAGAGAGGGTGGAACTTGATGTAATTTTTTTGGTTTTTGGAATAGAACACAAGGTTTGGTTTGTTTGGTTTTCACCTTTACTTCTGTTGCCTGAATCCCTGCACACATCACTGAAACAAACAAATCAGAATTTCTGTTCTGACTTGACCCCTTGCTCAATAAGCAAATGGTCACTGTGACTGTCCTTGATAACTGGTCAATGGGCCAAGCCTTTATTTTAACGAAGGTAAGGGAAAGAAGTGGTGATGATAAATGCGACAGGCGAGCACACGAATGCAAGCGGTATTAAAGTGAGATGCTGCACGCAAATATAATCATGCAAAATTGATTTGTTTTCTTTTTTATATTTGACATTTTTTTTGTTTTATCATAAAAAAGATTTTTTGTTTGCAAATATGTACATTTCCTTTTTTCCATTTTTTTGTTGTTTTTATCATTTCAATTTTTTTTGCTGCTAACGCCCGGCAAGCACCCAAATGGCACCTAACCTACGTGAGAACATGGGTTTCTTACTAACCTCCCAGGTATCCTAAGTGCACATCTAGGTTGATTTGGGCCTCTAGACCCCTCGAATGATGATCCCGCCGGCTAAGACTTACCCTGATGACAATACCGTCATGCCATGCTTAGGCTCCCAGTTACTTCCGACCACAGGGATTCACCCAAAAGGTGTTCGAGGTAAATGATTTGCCCGACCCGGGTCTGTTTCCTCACAACTCTAGATGGTATATGATGGAACACCCTGGAACCCTAACGACCAACCGCGCGACGCTGACCCGGAATCAGACGCCGTCGCACCCATAGGTGACACGCTTGCATTGGCCTAAGCCCGAGGTTAAACAAGAAGACATCAAGGTGGTAAACAGGGGTCTTGACCAGCCAGAAACACGGAGACTCCTTCGCAGCGATAGCTTTTGCTTTTCAAAGTAGGCAGCCAAATGTGTATATTAAAATAAGGTCGCAGACCCTAGGCAGTTTTCACCCTTCAGAAACTCCATCGAACTTTCATCTTTAGAGGGAGAAGGAAGAGTGTAGGGGATAAACCTCCCGAGAGGACCGGCAAAGCCGTTAACCCGGCGAGCAAATAAGGGCCCATTAACTCTTTCCTTTCGGACAACTTCGGACCAAATCTCGAGCATTTACATTCCACGACCCCTTTTGTGGATTCAGACTTTTGCTTTGAGGGGTTCCGTTTATCGCAACAGGCACGGTCACGACCAGGCTTTTCTCTTGATTTTGACTTTGTATTTCTTTTTGTGAGGGAGATATAGTCGTTTGACGTTTGTGGACTCCCTTTTCGTATGCCTGCGGGGACACTGCCCTCTTCTCGTGCTCTGATCGATGCTCGAGGAAATGGATCCTACTCTTGCCTTTGGGGTTTGAGTTTCGGTTTCTCATGCTCAGCGTTTTAAGGGCGTCGACTGTCTCATTTGGTCGAAGAGAAAAGAATAAAGATTACAGCTTCCGGAGATCTTCTGGGTGACGCTCCACCGTAGGTGATGCTACCGACTTTTTTTTTGAATAAAATACATAAGTGAGCACATGTTAGCTTCCTTCGAACGAGGATAGGCTGACGTGGCCGGACAGGGATCTCCACGGTTCTGGCAAACCAAGACCCGGTGCCTACCAAGCCTCAATGGGCCCTATCCTAACATGAATGTTAGATGCAGGGACTTAACTACATGGTGACTGCCAGGCATCGGCATTTTGAATTTTCCATATTTTTAGTGGTTTTCAATATTCCTTTATTTTTGATCATTTTTTTTGTCTTTTCATCATTTTTTGTTTGTTTTGTGCTAAGGGTAGTATTTTTTAAGATAAGGCCCATTCCAAGGGTGGGATAACTCGGTCCCTTCGGCGTTGACTAGCTTGTAGGCGTTGCCAGGGTACACGGCTTGAATTACAAATGGTCCTTCCCAATTGGGTTGGAGCTTAGAACGCGGCCCTCCAGGTTTGATAAAAATTCTTTTTACGACCATCTCACCGACTTTGAATTTTCTCTCAACGACTTTCTTTTGGTAAAAGCGAGCGAGTTTATTTTGATACACACGCGCGTGTTCGGCAGCGGCAGCCGTTTCTCATCCAAGAGTTCCAACTGGGCGAGGAGTGAATTACGACGATCGTCGAGGGGAAATTCCTCGTCCAATTGTACCCTGAGAGAAGGGATCAGAGTCTCGTACGGGACTACCGCTTCCATACCAAAAGTAAGGGCAAATGGAGTCTGCCCGGTGGGGGTACGGATGGAAGTGCGATAGGCCCATAGAGCTTCGATAAGCTTTTCTGGCCAGTCTGAAAACTTACTAGACTCACAGGTTTTTTTGATGATTTTGAGCAATGTTTTATTGGTGGCCTCCGCTTGGCCGTTACCTTGTGGGTAATAAGGCAATGAATGATGTAATGCAATTGCGTACCTTTTGCAGAGGTCCTGTAGGTCCTGAGAAATGAACTGTGGCCCATTGTCGGTGACGATCGTGCTTGGGACGCCGAATCTGGCGAGGATGTTCTTCATGATGAACTTGCAGACTGTTGACGCCTTGATTTTCGCGTAAGCTTCGGCTTCGGCCCATTTGGTGAAGTATTCCGTCGCAGTAAGGATGAAAGATTTCTGCTTGGTGAGGGAATTGGGATCACCTAGGGGACCAATGATGTCGAATGCCCACATGGAGAAAGGCCACGGGGAGGATATTGGATGAAGTGAGGAAGATGGTGAATGAATTTTATCGGCGTGAAGTTGACACTTGACACACCTACGGACATAGACAGCACAATCCTCTTCCATAGTGGGCCAGTAAAAGCCTTGCCGAATGATCTTTTTGGCGAGCATCTGACTATTCACGTGGCCACCGCACACACCCGAGTGCGTCTCCTCTACATATTTCCAAACCTCATCGTCGCCAAGACATCTTAATAGAATACCAGTAAGGCTCCTCCTATAGAGTAGACCTCCAACCAAAGTATATTTCTGAGCCACCCTTCTTATGGCTTTCTTGTCCTCTGTGGTGGCCCCTTCAGGATAAGACTGATCTTGGCAGTATTTGACAATTTCATAGAACCATGGTTTCTCTTCATCAGCCAGTTCTTCTTCGGCCTCTGCCAACATGATCTCCCTCTTCTCAAGGATATCTTCCTGCAGGATCATTCTTGCTATCCCGTCTTTGATGTTTACGTAGGAAGCATCGTCGATTGCAGGGGCGTGAAGTTTGTAGATGGAAATGGACTTAAACCATCTTCCTAGAGGGAACCTTATGGATGATGCCAACGAGGTGAGGGCATCGGCGAGAATATTCTGACGACGAGGGACATGAACAAAGATCGGTTTTGTGAACAGTTTGGCAAAGGCAGTAGTGAGTTCTTGGTATGGCTTGAGTTTGGGATCGCGAGTGCGATATTTAGTTAGCACCTGGCGAAGGATGAGTTGACTATCACCTACGACTCGCAACTCAGTGATACGAAAAGAATGAGCGAGTTCTAGGCCAGCTAGAAGAGCTTCATATTCGGCTATATTGTTGGTGACTGGAAATTTGAGCTGGTATGTCAATGGGAATGTGAGGCCTTCAGGTGACAGGTGGGCGACGCCGATTCCTCTCCCTTGAGAATTCAGAGCTCCATCAAAATATAGCGTCCACATTGGCTCATCTGATTGGTTGATGGACATTAGTTCCTCATCTGGAAACTCTGATTGGACGGGATCGAACTTGGGAAGAGGATGGTGAGCGAGATGCTCGGCTATGGCATAGCCTTTAATCGCCTTTTGCTGGATGTAGGTGATGTCGAACTGAGAGAGAAAACTTTGCCAGCGTGCTTGTCTATCCGTAAGGACGGATTTCTCCAGAAGGAATTTGATAGGATTCATTCGAGCAATCAAGTGGACCTCGTGAGCCAAGAAGTAGTGCTTCAATTTCTGCACTACCCAAACGAGGGCAGCACAGGTTTTCTCCATGCCGGTGTACTTCTGCTCACAGGGATTGAGAAGTTTGGACAAGTAATAGGTTGCCCGTTCCTTGCCTTCTTCATCAGCTTGTGCGAGGACGGCTCCCACGGAGTCATCCAAGACTGAGACGTAAAGGATCAGAGGTTTTTCCGGTTTGGGTGGAATGAGAACGGGTGGACTAGCCAGATATTCCTTTAACCCTTCAAAAGTTTTTTGACATTTAGAATTCCAGTGGAATTCTACTCCTGGCTTGGTCAACTCGTAGAGAGGTCTACACCTTTGTGAATGTTGAGACACAAACCGACGAATAAACTGCAACCTCCCTATTAAACCTCGGACTTCCCTCAAATTCTTGGGAGGTGGCATATCCCTGATAGCCTTGGCTTTGTCGGGATCTATCTCGATCCCTCTTTTACTCACGATGAACCCCATCAATTTACCTGACGACACACCAAACACACACTTCTTCGGGTTCATTTTCAATTGGAACTCTCTTGACCTTTGCAAGACCTTAGCCAAAACTTCTGGATGTTCCATCCTGGTTCTTGATTTCACCAACAAGTCATCCACATACACTTCCAGATATATGTCCATCATGTCATGAAATATGGCCATCATGGCTCTTTGGTAAGTAGCTCCAGCATTCTTTAATCCGAACGGCATGACCACGTAACAATATGTTCCCCAAGGGGTAGTGAATGACGTCTTTTCCTGATCCTCTTCTGCCAAACGAATTTGATTGTATCCTGAAAATCCATCCATGAAAGAGAGGGTTTCGTAGCCTGCCGTGTTATCAATCAGCACATCAATGTGAGGTAAGGGAAAATCGTCTTTTGGACACGCGCGGTTAAGGTCCCGGAAGTCGATACAAATCCTGACTTTCCCATCTTTTTTCATGACCGGGACAATGTTCGCCACCCATTGAGGATAAAGAACGACTCTAATGAACCTGGCTTTGTGGAGCTTATCGACCTCTTCCTTCATTTTCAAAGCCATCTGAGGGTGGAAACGCCTTAACCTTTGTTTTACCGAGATGGACCCTGGTTTTAGGGTTAAACGGTGTTCGACCAAGGTTGAATCCAGACCCGGCATATCCTCGTAGCTCCATGCAAACGTGTCCTTATATTCCTTGAGAACCTCAATTAATGCCTCTTCTTCAGAGGGTGGTAGGTTGTCACTTATGAGGATGATCCTAAGGTCTTCCTCAGTTCCCAAGTTGACTTCTTTGGTGGATTCTTCTACGGCGGTTGACGGCTCGTCGAATCTCCTCATTCCACTAGCGTATGCGCCCGCCGCATCCTCATATTCTTCACCCTCATCTTCAGTGGGGCATTCTTCATCCATGATCTCGTAGACTCCATACCCTTCATTAGATGCACAGTCGCCCTCGCATTCTATTTCGGGTAGCTGGATGGGATTTTCTAACAACTGGGGGATGGCAAGAAGGGCCTGACACCTGGCGGCCAAATCCAGAAGGAATCGACGAGGGATCTGCCTACCCTTGGATTTCTTTATAGGTACTACCCTTGGCCTATCATTCCTAGATTGACTGACAATATTTACAGAAGAAGAGGAAGACGAAGAGGATGGTGTAGAATGTACAGGAGAAGACCCCTCAGAGGCGGGGTAGAAAAGGTCGCTCATCGGACCTTGGACGGGTGGTCCGCAAGGCGGTACGTACCCGTGGGAGATGTAGGAGGTTTCCTCAATGAAGATGTGTTGTTGGGGAGTTTGAAAATTGACATTTTTTGTTCGTTTCCATTTTTAATGACAAAGCAGTGAAAAGAGATTGGAGGAGAGAGGAAAGTGGTTATGGCTAGAGGATTGTGAGGCTCATAGAGCAGATCATGGTTGAAGACCTGGCGCGGGTTGAAAAGCCCGCGTAGGTATGTAAGCAAAGAAGGGGACCTGGGAAGATCATCAGACAATTGTCTGGCCCAGGAAGAAGATATCAGCAAAGGCTGAGGCGAGTGGATGGAGAGGATGGCGGCTAATGAGCCGTCGACGGTAATGTTGAGGACGGATGAAGATCCGTCGATGACAGAGTCCTTCTGGCGAGGACGAGGATAGTTTGGAACCTTGGCAAGAGTGGTAATATTCTCTGGTATTTCGGAGATCAATGGTGGTCCTTCAAGCTGCGGAGACGAGAACATCCTTTCCAGTGCAACGGAAATGTCCCGTATGTCGAACCATTTGTCCCACTCGCATTCCGGATCTTTGATCTTGCCTCTTTTGGTGATCCTCGGACATTTTTCAGCCAAATATACAGCATGTGATCCCCCATATGCTTCTTGTGGGTGATCCCCTATCTGAACAACGGGCCCTCTGTTGAAGTGATTTGATAGAGTCCACGTGAGGGGCTTCCAATCTGCCTTGAACGGTCCTTTGAAGCCTAGGCCAAACCTGCGGTTCGGCCTAATTTCCTTTGGCGGTTTGAGCATACCCTGTAACTGTGCGCCCAGACCTTTTCCTTGTTGATAGCCGATGTTCCTCATAATCTCCCAACCTTTGGAGTGAAAAGGGAGACATGATGTTGTGGTTGCCTTGACCGGCTCCTTTGGTGCTAGTGGAACATGAGATGGATCACGTACGTCCAGCAGTGACAATATGGGCCGATGAGACGGCCAAACAGAAGGCAGAGAGGTGTTGATAGCATCCACTGTGTGAAGGACAGGTGTACTGACCACTTTAATAATTCTCCCATTGTAAGGAAACTTCAGGCACTGATGGTTGGTGGAAGGCACAACATCGTCCATGGCTTCGATGTAAGGGCGACCCAGTATAGCCTTGAATGTGGGGTCCATGTCGAGGACATGGAATTCCGTGGGAATTGACATGGGGCCTAGTTCTGCCTTCAGAATAATCATTCCCTGCGGCGGCCTTTTGCTATTGTCATAAGCCGTGACCGTGATCGAGGAAGGTCTTATTTGTTCCTCGTTGACCCCACACAACTGAAGAGTGCTCATGGAGATCACATTTATGGATGCACCCGTGTCCACAAGACACGGGTTTATGGATACCCCATTAATTTTTATTGAAATGCACAATGCATATTTTCGAGCTTCCTTGGGAGCGAGCTCGTAGTTGTTAAACATGATGGCTGGTTGTGTGTCTGTTGGGGTCAGGACGGTCGAAATATTCTCCACGGAGAGGTCTTCATTAACCATGACCTTTTGAAGATATTCCATCAAGGCCGCCTGGTGGGATGTGGATCTTTGAAGTAGCTCTAGGATGGAGATCCGGGCAGGTGTCTTGTCCAAGTGTTTCAATAGATCATACTGTGTTCCAGGGATAGCTCTTTCTGGTTGTTCTGCATCATCCTTCTCTGGCTGAGATTGCTCGGGATTCTGACTGTTGTGGGGGAAAACCCTGTGGAAAATTCTTCCACTCCGGAGCACCATTGCCTGCGGCTTTTGTACCTCTGTGGGGGTAGCAGTGAGTTTTAACAGGGGTTTGAGGGGTAGTAGTGGAGGAATGGTTGATGAAGCAGGGGTGATGACGGGAGCAGGGATTCTGATGAGGGGTTTGTTAGGTGGCGGCATGGTGGAGGTAGAGGGGATATTGCGTGGATTATGAAGGATAAGGGGTCTAGAAGGTGGCGGTGGAGACGAAGTAGGAGTGGGTAGGGCTTAAAGTGGGCAATGATTTTGAGGTGGGTGATGGTTAATGAGTGGTTTTGAAGGCATTAGTGGTGATACGGTGGAGAAAGACGGGGTTATGTATGGTTGACGGATGATAAGGGGTTTAGAAGGCGTAGGGGTAAATGTGGTAGAGGTGGATGGTAAAGTGGGGGAGTGAGAGAAGATGAGAGGGTGTAAAGGCGTAGTGGAGAGTGTCGGTTGATAGGAGGTCGGGGTGCGGATGAGAGGGCGTAATGGTAGTGGAAATGGTGATGGTGATACTGATGCGGGTTGATGAGAGAGAGGTGCTACCCGGGCAAGGTGAGGGGGTTGCATGACGATAGGGTTGGAGGTAGAAAGAATGGAGGTACTTTTCTGGTGCCACGCCTGCTCTCTCCCGACTTCCGGGAAGGAGGAGATGGGGTTAACCTGATGATTGGGCTGTTGGTGCTCCGGTAATGGATTCTGGATTATGCCCATGTCGGGCTGTTGTTGTGGGTCTTGCTGAGCCTGCTGTTGCTATTGTGGTTGCTGTTGCGGTTGCTGTTGTGGCCTATGAGGAGGTCTCCTAACTTTGAGAGCCGCGACGTATCGTCTCATCTCATCCCAATCTATTTGATGTTCATCATTCATATCATGGATGTAATCTTTGAAATGGAAGCAGTAATCTACTGTGTGTCCCGGCTGCCTGTGGTAGACGCAGTATTTGGAGGTATCAACATTGGGGGGCCACGCGGGCCTTTCTCTGGGTAGGGTGAGTTGGTTTGATGCCATGAGAGCATTAAAAATGTCTGCTAAGGTTTTCGGCAATGGTGGATAGTAGGCTCTCTTGGGACCGAGCGGCCTCCTTTGTTGCTGTTGGGGACCATAGTTCCCCGGGGGTGGAACTTGGTTGTACTGAAGTGGTGGTTGTTGTTGCTGAGGTTGTGATTGTTGTTGCTGGGGTTGGCGTAATGGAGGCATATTATCCTGGGGTGGATTATTTTGGGGTGGAGGATGAAGAGGGAAAGGACCTGGTTGAAGGGGAAGTCGGGGCATTTGTGGAGGCCTTGGGTTGACTGCATAGTTGGCATTGTTGACCGCACTGACTTGCTCATTTGTCACGACCCCTTCTGTGGCTCCGCCCGGGACACCAGCGCCTGTCTTTCTGACCACTTTGGGCTTCGGCGACTCAAACATGTTCATGATGGGGGAGTCTTTTAGCTGGGTTTGGATGTATCGGGCCCTTTCATAGAGTTCCTCCATTGTAGTAAGTTTATTCATGGCCAGGACGTGTCTGAACTGTGGGGTTGCATTAGACACAATCATCTTCACTTGTTCGGGCTCGGAGAGGGTATCCCTTATTCTTTCCGCGAGAGACCTCCATCTATCAGCATATCGGATAAAATCATCGTCGGGTATCATCTTTTCGGCCACTAGGTCGGTAATGGAGAGTGAGGGACCGACCCTATCCCTATATTTCTGCAAGAACCTTCTCTGGACTATTTCAAAATTCTCGGCCGCGCGGGGCTCCAGAGAATAGAACCACTCAAGCGCAGGACCATCCAATGATCTCCGAAAGAGGTATGCCAGGGACCTCTGATCGTTTTGCCAATAGGAGGATTCATACATGAAATCCTTGAGGTGAATGAAGGGGTTGGCGGTACCATTGTATCTGCGGTACGTGGGCATTTCGGAGGGAGGAAGATGAATGACGGGAAGGATTGGCAAAGCAACCTCCGGGGTGGCTTTCACGTCCACCATCCTTCTCAGATTTTGAAACTGCTCGTCCTTGCGATTGAACCTATTGAGGAGCGATTGGGCGAGCTCCTCTGGAGGTGAAGGTGGCACTTGCCACTCGGGGAGAAACTGTCTCCCGGAGACTTGAGGGGGAAACCCCGAATGAGAGGGAGCTGTCGGACCACCGACAGTTGGCCCTGGCTGAAGCGGTGTGTGGGGAACAACGGGAGTTTGAGATTGTGACGGGAATTGGAATGAGGGTGGTTGTTGGCTCGCTTGACCTTGAAGCGAGGGAGACTGGATGGCTTGCGCCAATGAAGGAGATGGAATGGCCTGCACGGACTCTTGGAGAGGTGCGATGGCCGGAGTTGATTCCTGGGGCGTGGGGGAAACATATTTCCCCTTTAGAATGGCCTGGAAGGCCCGGAGCTGTTCAGAGGTAAGCTCCGTGTTGGCGAGGACGCCCAGTAAGGAAGTGATATCCTGTGGTGGGGACGTGTCCCCGACAATAACCTGCACCTCATGCGAGGGGTCATGAGAAGGACCCGAGTCCATAGCATAGACTCGCGGGTCGGCTGACAAACCACGGCTAGGGTGGTTCTCCTCAAAAGACTCGTGAGACATGCTCACAGTTTTCCCAGAACGTAAAAACATACACTAGCAAGTAGGTAGCAGAGATTATCAAACAAGTGGATGCCTTTACGCCCCTTTTTTTGTGTTTTGATTTTGATGATTTTTTTGTGTTTTTAGCGAGATTCGAAGTTCACACAAAATGGGGACCCTAGTTTGTTTTTGTTTCACCGCCGTGTCAGCTAGGGTCTCTCGTCTCACCACGAATGAAATGACTAACTCCGGGGAACTTCAATGGTACAACCAGCCCAGTGAACGAAGAGGAGATTCTTCGATGTCGGGGACTTACGGAGGTCCCAGTGTAGGAGATTCTAGTCCATTGAGAGGAATTCCCAAACGGAGAGTCCTTCCTTCACCGGGAAAGGGTGATCCTCAAAAAATGAAAAAAGGATAGAAAAGAGGAATGGATGTATGCAATGGAATGCTGACAGATATATAGAGTAAGAAAACAACAGAAATAACAGACATATAATAAACAAACAACCAATCACAACTGATAGTGCTGCCGTGAGCACAACGGGGGCGCGCGCGGGCGCGAAGGTGGAGAGGCACGGGTGGTGCCGAACTTGCAAGGGTAGCCGAAAGGAAGCAGTAGAGGTCCCACCGTGATCGCCAATCTGTGAGCGACGTCACGCGGTTCGGGGAAGAGCGGAGAAGACGCGGAGCGCGCGCGGGCTCCTCTTTTTTTTGTTTGGTGTTTGTTTGCTGCAACACAGAAATAAGAGAAGAGAGAGAAGGGGCCACCACGGGAGATTGCTCCGGCGGGGCGAGCGGGACAAGTGTGATATAGCAAGATATGGGGGTTAAACGGCCATAGCGGGAAGTGACTCGCCGCGGCCTCGGGGGGACGGGAATGGTGCAGGAATTAAATAACAAGAATTGAAACGGCCATTGGGGAAGTGACTCGCCGCGGCCTCGAGAATATGAGCAGATAATAAGATGACAGAATATAAAGAGAATACAAAGAGCGGGAATTTAAACGGCCATTGGGGAAGTGACTCGCCGCGGCCTCGAGAACATAAACAGATAAGAATATAACGTATAAGAATGTGAATTTAAACGGCCATTGGGGAAGTGACTCGCCGCGGCCTCGAGAATATGAGCAGAATATAACAGAATATAAAGAGAATATAAGAACGGAAATTTAAACGGCCATTGGGGAAGTGACTCGCCGCGGCCTCGAGAACATGAGTAGATAAGAATATAACATATAAGAACGGAAATTTAAACGGCCATTGGGGAAGTGACTCGCCGCGGCCTCGAGAACAATATGTGATCGCCAGAGACCAAAAGACCCCAAAAATAAGAAGGTGATCGCGCCTACCTCAAGAGCGGGAGATGGCGGGTTGCTTCTTCCTCTCCCTCCGGCCGGCCGACGGAGAGGGCTTTCCTCGGCTACCCTTGCAAAATAACGATAAACAAATGACAAGTGGATTAGAAAGATGGAGGTGTAGTATTCAAATCCCTGCGATAAAAATAACGAAATGATGGCAAGACACACACCTGGTTGGTGTTATCTTTTAAACCCCTCTCGGACTCGAGTAGGAGGAAAATTAGATGATGGATGTAAGAAGTGTATAAAAAAGGCGCCCTTATGAAGGGGGATAGGGGATGCAAGATGATGAATGCAAAAGAACTACGAAGAAAAGGAAAGAATTGGCTTATTGAATGTGCCGATCGTGAAATCCGGCGGAGCTCCGGCAGCGTGGGGACGACGTGGAAGCGCGGTGGATGAAGACGACCTTCCTCTCGCGAGCGTGAGCACCCGAGAAGCCGGCAGCACCTCCGCCTATAAAAGAACCCACGGGTTAGAAAATGACTCCGTAGCCTCTGGGCTCCGGCAGCCTATCGGATCACTTCGAAGCTCTCCCAGAACTGAGGGGGTGGACCTCTATTTATAGAGCTCCGGAGGGTGGAGGCGTCCAGGACCCTGGACACCTCCATCAGGGTCGAATTAATATTTTATTCTATTTTTATATATTTTTTTGGAATACTTTTGTGGAGGCGTCCAGGGCTCCGGACGCCTCAAACAGGTCCACCGAAAACCGACGACGGCCGCACGCGGTTTGGCACAACGCGTGGTTTTGTGAGCGGCACCTCGTGATTCAGAAATGGGCGCGTCCAGCTGACTGGACGTCGCCATAATTTAGATTTTTTCACACACGACAAACCGTCGTTCGGTGAGCGGCGCCCGTGAGAGAGTTGATGGAGGCGTCCAGGGACCTGGACGCCTCCAAAATATATATTATTTTTTATTTTTTTTTGTCTTTTATGCCAAAGCTAGCATTTTGATTTTTTTATAATTATTTTTATGGAGGCGTCCAGGGGCCTGGACGCCTCCATTAATATATATATATTTATTTATTTATTTATTTTTTTGTTTTTTATGCCAACTGGCATTTTACATATATTTTTTATTTTTGTTTTTTTATGGAGGCGTCCAGGGCCCTGGACGCCTCCATTAATATATATATTTTTTATTTGGTTTGGGCCCTGAGAAAATAAAATAAATTAAATTAAAAACATGGGGGCGTCTAGGGGCCTGGACGCCCCCATTAAGACCCACCCGGGTCCTCAAATCAGGCGTCGGCGGTCGCCCGTCAGACACCCTTCCTGATTCCGGAACCTCCTGATGCGTCTGACTGGTGTTGGCGCTGTCCGAATGCCGTGACGGGACGATTCTGAATGCCGAAAAAGGCAGAAGAAGACCCAAGAAAAGGAAGCACTCGAGTGATTCGAAATGCGTAAGCCGTTGCGGGACGTTGTATAGTAATATGAGACTTTCTCAGGAGACGTCAAGAATGGTGTGTCTACATGCGTTAGAGTTAAACAATAGAGTTAGACGATCATGAATGACAGAATTGTCCCGTGGCTTGCAAGCATTTGTAATCGGCTCTCATGCCCCCATGTAAATGCCTTTCATGGCATATAGTTGTGTAGCCCAGTTAGGGGACGAATCCCCTTCCTCTCTGGAACCAGTATCTCTGCCCCCAGTTATCCCTGTCATGTTGCTGTTGCCATGTCGCTGTTGCACGGACAAAGCCCTCCCGATGTCACGGCTCCCAGGATCCCTGACTCTCTCTTCGGCAGTAAAAACAAAGGTGTTCGGATTCAATCCGATGTAAAATAAACACCGGTTGCTTGCGACCAGTGGAGAAAGACGTCCAGTACATGAATCCTCATAATCGCATGTGCACTTATACCAGCGGAACCTCCTCCTCTCTACGTGGCACACGACATTTCGTGCTCACGTGCCGTGCCCTGGCGGCACATCCCCAATCAAACACTTGGTTCCGCCGGTAATTGTCGAGAAATCGACTGGCACGCCATCATTCCACCCAACAATCCTTGTCCCAGTCTTCTGGAATGATTAACCATACGCCATCCCTTCCAGTGCATTCCCATCGTTCTCTCTGCCTTCTTTTCAATACCCCCGGAATCCCCGCGTGCCCAGTCGACCTATCTCGGCATTTCGTAAAAAGGCGAGTGTGCGTCCCCGCTGCGAGGAGAAAACAAGAAGGGATCTCCCCGCGCGCATAAAACAAGCACCCATACCATTCCCCTCCTATCGGGTGAAGCGATGCCCACGTCTCAGACGAGCACTGTCGCATTAATGGCAGGGTGACCACTAGGCGATAAAGAGACGGCAAGCCAGTGCCTGCAACTTTGACAAAGGGACGACGGGCCGACGTCCATGCCGCTCCTGCCCTATGAGGCTGACACGTAGACGACTCACACCTCCACAACTCAGGGCAACCCACACAACACCAACCCAGGTGGCAAAGGTCAACAGACAAGCTTGAAGAAGGCCATATAAATAGGACCCTTACTAGACAACCAAGGAGGTATGCAACCTCTGCCCTTCAAGCGCCCTTTGTTCTCTTGCGTTCGAGCATTTCCCCTCTCCATCTGCATTTGCCTGACTTAAGTATCGGAGGGCTACCCCTAGGATCACTCCTAGGGCTCATTATGACGTCTCTCTATCCCTACATGTTTCCCCTTGAGGCCACCTTTTTCATACCGCACCAAATAAATTTCAGGGGTGTAGTCCATGGTTCGAGGTGACCGATCTCGACCTCTACAATACTATAAAATTGGAAAACCAGATCGGACGATGATGTGGTGGACGGTTGGGCCCCGCCCTTGATCCTGCACAGTTGATCTAGATCGATCGACCCCCAATGAGCAGTCCATTTGTCTATATGCCTATTGTATGACCCCTGTTATTGATTGGCCCCTAAATGTTGTAGTTTGGATGCATATATGAGATATGGATTAATAAAAGACATTCATTGGGATTAGGTATTGGTAATGGGCTAGGATTATATGAAATCATGCACTTAAAATTTAATTGTTCTGAGGAGCGTGCACTTTTGATTGCCATGCTTGATGCATGTGACTGAGAGCAACTGTATGGTGCAGGTTATATCGTGGATCTGACAAATTGACAACACTAGTTATTGTGAGACTTCGAAATATGAATTAAGATACATACTATCACATCGTAATGTAAATTGTATTCCTCTGGTTATGATAAACATAAAACACGCCAGTACGCATGTTAAGTATGCAATTATTATATGACACTTGCCAAAGTACTACTGTATATAATAGATTTGTGAGTGATTTTGATGTCTATTGAGTTCTAGGACTCACACATGCAGTTACATCATTTTTCAAGAGAACAATAGATTGGTTTTGGGCTCCGTCGAGGACCAACTGGAGAACGAGATCTTGGGAGTCTTTGGGAAACTGTGGACACCAAAAAAAGAGAAAGAAAAAAAGAGAGAGAAATAAAAAGAAGAGAAGAAGGAAAAAGAAAAGAAGGAAGGGAAGAAAGAAAAGAAAAGTAAATAAAAAAATGATGAAAATAAAATAAAAAATAAAAAAATAAAAAAATAAATAAAGAAGAGAAAAAAAGAAGAAAAGAAGTAATAAAAATAATAATAAATTATGTATATATATATATATTAGTAAAATAAGACGAGAGGGCCCACTCTCTCTATCTCTATATCTCTCTCTCGTTAGCTCTTTCTCTCACTTTCTCTCCCACTCTCTCTCTCTCTCTCACTCCACCTTCCACGGTGCACCACCGTGCCGGGCCACTCCGCGGCACACTCCCGTCCGCGGCACACCACTGTGCCGGATGAACCCCTCCTCGGCACACTCCATACCCGTGCCGCTCCTCTCTCTCTCTCTGCCATCAACAGCACCAGTCCTTGCGTACGCAATGCCAACATACCCCCCGTGACCATGGCGGCAAGAGGCCGTGACCTCCCTACGCTCTGCGTCGTCCTCGCGGCAATCTCCGCGCTCACGCTCGTCTCAGCCGAGGTCTTCCTTTGAGAAGCACTTAGACGATGGATGGGAGGACAGATGGGTGAAATCTGATTGGAAGAAAGATGAAAACATGGCCGGAGAGTGGATACGTACTGTTGGAAAATGGAGCGGCGACCCCAATGACAAAGGTATCCAGACTACATATTCTTTGCCATCTCTGCTAAATTCCCAGAATTCAGTGACGAGGACAAAACATTGGTTATTCAATGTTCAGCCAAGCATGAACAAAAGCTTGTGGTGGTGTATATATTAAGTTGCTCAGTGGTGACATTGATCAGAAAACGTTTGGTGAGGAAGATTACAAAGACAACCAAATAAGGTTCACCTTGCTACGTCTTGCTGCTTTGGGAGCTCCTTGCATTCTGAATCCGAATAGCAACAAATCATTTTTTGGGCATTATGGAAAAGATGTTGTATTTGTTTACAATGATTGGCACTGCTGGAGTTCTCTCATGCTACCTGAAGAGCAAGCACCACGTGATGTAGCTGTGTAATGCGTTTCTGGGGTTGTCAACTGCACCTGGCCCGTTGCAATGATGAAGTGTTTGGGTCGTTTAGAGCATGACTCTATTTACCAATTAGTGATATTGGTGCAGCTGTAGCCTTGAATTCAAAAGTGAAAACTCCACAAATGGGTCGAAGTGCTCTCATTCGGACAATATCCCGAAGAAGTATTGGTAAAAGATACAGAGTGTGCTCAGACTGCCTTAACAACTCTTCCAAATTTACAAAAAAAAAAGGGGAGAGACCCCGAAGTACCCCCAATCTTGTTGGTGAGACAACAGATGATATGCCTAGGCCGGGTATTGGTTTTGACATGGGTTCTAAGTCTGGAACAGCCATGGAGAGCCCCATACGAACCACTTCGAATTGCGGGTGTGAGACGCCTTTGTGTATATGAAAAGCCGCATCCCCAGAGCCGACTTCTGAGATAAAGAAGGAGGGCATCCAGCTGCTCTGTTACGCAAGACCAAGGAAGGCATCCAGTGTGCAGAGAGCAGCTGAATCTGTTTTCAAAAGTGTTGCCTCTAGCCAACCAAGTACGTTTTTTTAAATGCTGGTATGGCAACCCTTGGTAACATGGATCAGAGCATTGATCATATGCCAATGAGCGGTGACGAACCCCGACAAATGTTGCATTTTGAATACGACAGTGATGATCATATTAGTTGTACTAGAGTCGGCCAGCCCAGGACCATTGGAAGAGAGACACAAAACATTCCGGAGTATTTGAAGCGTATGCAGGCTGAAGACTCTGAATTCTTTTATGCATCAAAATTTAATGATGATCGGTGCATGAGAAATGTTTCCTGGACTGACACAGGGTCAAGGACGGCTCGCAAGCATTTTGGAGATTCTGTCGTCTTTAACGTCTCATACAAGGC
The DNA here is from genome assembly GCA_022559845.1 of Amorphophallus konjac. Taxonomy (NCBI): domain Eukaryota; kingdom Viridiplantae; phylum Streptophyta; class Magnoliopsida; order Alismatales; family Araceae; genus Amorphophallus; species Amorphophallus konjac. The sequence continues at coordinate 465,387,068 of CM040122.1, forward strand.
AGATCAATATCAAGTTCCTTTAACAAATATTCCTAGGGTAAATCATCATCTGCGACCTGTGCTCTTCGGATGTGTAATACCTGTGGATGGTTTTCTGTCTTCTTTGTTCGGTTGTTCGAGACACTGCTCTCGGCGATGTCTAGTCGCCACCCAATCTCGTTAATCACTGGCCATGGTCGAGATATGTAAGCTACAGTGTCCCACAACCTCAAGTCCTCCATGTGGGGACGTCCCCCCTCTCCGAACAAAGATATAACCGGAGGACCTCCTGCATACATCTGGCAGGGGTCTCACCCCCACCATACGGCAGGTCCTCCTCCCTAATCTGGCAGAAACTTCCCATCCGGCAGAGCTCCTCCAATACGAATGCAACTGGTTGATACGACAGTGGCTTCCCCCTGTCCGCGGCACACCCGCCGGCCATCCCACGGCACACCCGTGGGCGTCGTGCCCGGCACACCACGAGCAACCCCTCCGCGGCACACTCCCACCCGTGGGCGTCTTCACCGGCACCCCTACTGAACCCTCCGCCGGCACACTCGAGAGCATCCGTGTCCGGCACACCCGCTGCCGCCTCCGCCGGCACACCCGCGAGCGTCCGTGCCCGGCACGCCCGCTCCTCTCCTCCACGGCACACTCATGTTACACCCGGCACACCACTGTGCCGGATGGCATATACTGTGCCGGATGGCACCCACCGTGCCGGATAACCACCACTCTCACCGCACCGTTACACCACAAAAGCCTCACGCCTCACCGTTTCACCCCACACTCGTCACCGGATCACCACGCCAAGCCTCCACGGCACACTTCTCTCACTGTTTCACCACACGCCTCAGAGTTTCACCGTCATCTTCAATACCGGCAGCTCAAATCTATGGGTCCCCTCCTCTAAGTGCTATTACTTGATTGCCTGCTATTTCCATTCCAAGTACAAGTAAAGCCTGTCACGTACTTACCAGGAGAATGGAACGTCTGTCGAGATTCATTATGGGATTGGTGGGATATCAGGTTTCTTCAGTGGAGACCATGCCAAAGTTGGTGACATAATTATGAAGAATCAGACTTCTATTGAGGCCACTAGGGAACCCAGCATTGCATTTCTGGTGGGCAAATTTGATGGAACAATGGGCCTTGGATTTCAAGAAATTTCTGTTGGTAATGCTGCCCCACTGCGGTATAACATGATTGAACAAGGTCTCGTAGAAGACCCCATTTTTCTTTCTGGTTTAATCGAAATGCTGAGGAAGAGGGTGGTGAAATTCTGTTTGGTGGCATAGATCCTAGACATTGTTTTTTTAGAGAAATCACATACGTTCCAGTGACTCAGAAAGATCATTGACTGTTTAACATGGGTGATGCACTTATTGGTGGACATTCTACGGGACTCTGTTTTGGCAGCCGCCTTGCGATCGCTGATTCAGGGACGTCCTTTGCAAAAAAAAGAAACTGTCTATCCAAATTGAAAAGGGTAGCTAATGATGGCAACTCGTATCACATAACGTGCTTCAGGTGTGCTCATGGGGGTTGTGTAATCAGCCCATCCAACTATGTTGCACATGAGGGAAGAATCTACTATAAACACCACCACTCACGGCTCCTCATGCAGAAGGGAAACTTCAGCCAACTTGACAAGGGCGAACCTGCCAGCGAATCAACGAAGGCTCCGGTATCCGAGGATTCTAAACAAGGAGCTGAGAACGTAGTAGCCATAAATGGCAAAGACTCAAATGCAAATGGCACGGAGTCAACTGCAAACCTGAAACCCGAGCCTACAGAGGAAACATCTGAGAATTCTGTATGATGACATGGTCGCCATGCCGAAGCAGAAAGGGGCTCCTCTCTCGTCGCAGCCCTTCCTATATTATTCTTTGCTTGTCTGTTTCTTTCCCCCCGGGTGGCTGAGTTTCAAATGTGATGACATGAGATCGGGAGCTAATGGCACACCTTGGCTGGCAAGGGTTCTTCCCCATTTACCCGACAGTCTCTTCATCAAGCCTAGCCGGTGGAAGCTCTTGCTCTCTTTATCCGGCAAGCATAAGAATATAAGCGGTGGCCCTTCAAGCCTCCATATCCGGTGTCCGCCCATTTACCATCCGGTGGCATGTACAAGGCTGCACATCCGGTGACCCTAAAATTGCCTTCATCCGGTGACGCTGTCAGCCCATTGATCCGGTGATGCATCCCCCTTTCTCACCCGGTGCACTCGACAGGCCCCCTCCATCGATACACTGCCCAGAGGTCTCCACCGGCACACTCCAAACGGCCCTTGATCGGCACACTTTCAGGGTGCTCCACCCGGTAAGGCTGGCGGCCTTCCACCCGGCACAATTTATTTTCTTCTTCACCCGGTGCAGTCCGAACATCCTAAAGTGCCCCAGCGGCACACCCTCTTTGGCCTTCCACGGCACACTATCTTGTGCCCTTCAACGGCACACTTTTTTAGCCTTCCAACGGCACACTTTTTCAGCCTTCCAACGGCACGCTTCTTCAGCCCCCCCAGCGGCACACTCGTTTGTGCCCTTTGGCGGCACACTGTGAAGTGCCTTCAGTGGCACACTATTTATGCCCTTCAGCGGCACACCTTTAAGTGCCATCCACGGCCGTCTCCTGTCGGCCTTCAACGGCACGCCTTTTGCCCTCTTCAGCGGTACGCTTGGGCAACCTCCAGCGGCACGCCCTTTTGGCCCTCCTACGGCACACCTTTTGAGCCCGCCAGCGGTACAGCGTTAAGGCATCTCAACGGGCCGAACGACGTGGTGCCCATGCCCTATGGATCTTCGGCGCGCAGTGGCTGTCCAAGGTGTCGGCCAGGGGTTGGGCCACGCAGGCTACCATCTAGCCACCCAGGACGGGAAAGGTCAAACGCCATCATGATGAAGCTGCTTCCCGCCTCCGACTGCGGTGCTCGAAGGCTCCCGCGGCTGGGAGTATAAATCCCCTCCCATTCCGGCAGAAGAAGGGCGACGAAGAGAGACGTAGAAGACACACCCACGGAGACGACCAGGGCCTGCCACCGTGAGAAGAGAGAAGAGGAAGAAGAAGCTGCTCCGGCGTTGGAGGCTTCCCGGAGGCCAGAGAAAAGAGAGAGAGTAAGAGAAAGAGAGAGAGAGGGAGGGTCTGTGTAGCAGGGGGAGTGGGGAAGAGCAGGGAGCCGTCGCCTCTGCTCGACCCCAGCTCCCCTCCTATTTCCTCTTCATGTTCTTCTTTTTCTTCTTCTCCCCTCTTCTGTGGCTTCGGCCTCGATGTATACCGCAATGTGTATGGCCGGTCACGGTCATTTTTCTTTATGAATGAAAGTCTCTCCTCTTCTTTTGGGTCTCTTGTGGCCTCCCTCAATCTATCAAACTGCGTGTGGTGTGTTGTGCATTTCCCCTGCTATCTTCTCGGTGTTTTTGGATTCTATGTGTCGATGTTCTTCCCCTCTGAGGGCCCGGATTCCACATTTGGTCTTTGGCCCAAATGGGAAGCGTGTTCCTTCCTCTCCTAGAGGCCTATGAGCATAACATCATTCCTTTGACCCCTTTGCCGCCCTCCTCCCTTGGCAGTTGAATTCCCCCCTTTGACAGTCTTGGAGATATCTCCCATTCGTTGGTTCTTCCGGACTTTCCGAAGTTTTATCAAAGGTGTTGCCGCTCTCGGGCGCCCACCTCAGATTGTCGGGTTCCGCCACTCCATGTGGGCGCGTTCCCTTTATTCTCCTTCCATCCCGGGTCCGGGGGAGATGCTGCCCAGATTTCGTCAGGATTGCAACTAATAAAAGAAATAAGAACACAATATAATTTTAACCTATAAAAACAATAGTAAATAAGAAATACCTTGCATGAATCCCTGGAGGCCCGACACGGCCTAGCCTTCCTCTTGTTCGGTACTCTTTTAGCCCTTCCCCGGCGCACTTTTTCAAACCTTCCCCGGCACACTCTTTTAGCCCTTCCCCGGCACACTTTTCAAACCTTCCCCGGCACACTTTTTCAAACCTTCCCCGGCACACCCTTTTAGCCCTTCCCCGGCACACCCATCCACCCTTCCCCGGCACACTCTTAGCTTGCCTTCACCACCCTCTCTCAGCGCTCGGGTGCAAGGGAGACAATGCCGCATTTTCACCAGGATTAATATAATAATAAAATAATAATAAATAATAATAATAGTAATAGTAATAAAATAATAATAATGAAATAATAATAAAAAAATAAAATAAAAAAAATAAAAAGGATAAAAGGAAATAATGCAAGCTTCCCTTGTGTAATTAACAAATAAAAAAAAAAGAAATCACCCCTCCTCCTCCATGCATGCATTAATATGACCGCATCAAAACTTGCATAAATAGGGCTTTGTACATCGTGTGAAGACCCTCCGACGCACGCTCCAAATGTAATAAATAATAATAATAATAATAATAAGTAGTAACAATAATAATAATAATAATAATAATAATAATAAAACTCATAAAAAGATAAAAAATATAAAATACATAAATACATAAATAACAAAAAAATAAAAGAACGACAATAAAATAAATAAAGAAAAGAGAATATTACGCACCGGTAATAAAAGGAGAATCAATGAGCAATATAAGAAAAATAAATAGCTAGATAAATGAATAATGATTACAATAATGAGTAGAACGATGCGGCCCTCATCATCCCCGAACCCTACATATGGGAATATCAATAAGGCCTTCATGGGTCACGCTTAGACCTCTGGTCCGTCCCGATTATGGTCATTGTCTGACCTATATCATCGGCCTATAGCCCGCTCCCTTTGAACACGTCTTTGGTTCTGGGATCTGATCCCGGGACACTCCCCCGTTGCCTCTTGGCACCGGAAAGATTAATGACGCTCACGCAAGTCTTGTTTCGACCGCGGGGGGCCCACCGCAGTATGGTCACAGCTTGATCTTGCACCGAGCCGATAAACTTGTTGATTTCTGACCGCTTTAACTGGGATTTAATTGAATATTTCTCGTTCCTCTGAACAATAAATTTGCCGTACCCCGGCATACATATGTTTCGGTTTTCCCATGACGATTGCACTTTTCTCGAGCCGGATATTCGTCCGAACATTAAATGGTCAAACACATGACCGACATGAGCTCAAATACTTTCTTCATGCCCTCGTGTGAGGACGTCAGTGTTTCTTAATATATTTTTATGTAATTAATTTTCTGGCCATGAGGCCCTTTTTCTCGACGATTGATCAAGGGTGTTCCCCTCTCTGAGAGGATGTAAATAACGTCGTGACCTTTATGGCGCGGCGGGTTTTGGTCCCGACACGAATCACACAATCGTCTGACCGAGTCAGATCGAGCGCACCATGGGCTCTTCGGAGCCCAAATAAATTGTCACCTCGGTGACTGGCACGCCCACGCACTTAATAAACCAACGAACGAAAAAGATAATTGTTAAATAAAAAGTGCGTCCACAAGTCTGGCACGCCCGGTGGGACCAAAACCACCCTTCATCTCTTCGCCGGGATTAAGGGCCTTATGGCCCCTTCTTAAAATACTAATTATTTGATCTTCAATTGCAGGGTTGCATTCGTGAGATCACGATGGTGGTCTCTTGCGAACCGCTTGCTATTGCCAACCATGTCACCAGTGGCTACTTGGCTGTGCCGATGCAGTTCGGCCGCTTTCCACCCATCGTCGGCTTCCCCAACTTCTTGGGGGTCGCATTCGTGGAACTCTTGGAGACCCAGGAGGTGGACTGCGTCGCCACTGCAACGACGACATCAGACAAGATCAAGGTGATGGACTGCTACGTCCACCAAGATGCTCCTTATGCCTCCGTCAATCGGAAGTGCTCACCGGCTGCCAGGCGGGTAGCCAAGAAGAACAGCGGCATACTGCACGGCCGGTTATCTGCTTCGGGCAAGTCCGTTCTTATCGGAGGAGTCCAACTGTTCTTGAATGGCCGTCAGGCCAGGATTACACCTGAGAGGGTGATCACCGCAGTGCCAGTGCGCAACTCTTTTGAAGCATTGGCCCACATCAAGACGGACCGTGCCGAGTCCAAGACAAGGGGTCGGTTGCTCCCAAAGCCAACCAAGTTCAAGCAGATCTGGGTGCCCAAGAGAGCCCATGCTGTCCCCTCCATCCATGGAGAACTTCTGAGGGTCCGCCAAGCAGGACCAAAGGAAGATGCACATGCCGAGGTGATAGCCCCAATTCATCCCTCACCAGCATTGGCTACCCAGGCCCAGTCGGGGAAGATGTCCCACCACACCAAGCTGGGGGCAAGGGTCCCTGTCTTCGAGAAACCAGCTGCTTTCCAAAGGCCATCAACTAGAAAAGCAAAGAAGAATGGAAGTCTCCAGGCTTGCTCCTATAACACAACCGGAACGGCCGGCCACTATGGGGCTCCGCCCCCGGATTATGATGAAGCCGCTAGGCTTGCTAAAGGGCTAGAACCCGCTATCGCAAGACAAGGGGCTGTGATTACAGCACAAGCCCATACTGAAACACCCGATGCGGATCTGATCATAGTGACTGTGAATGTGGTCACCACTGGAAATGATGGCGAGGAACCAGCGCCTGCTTCAAATGCTCCGGCGGGAGAGCAAGGTCACGCTCCTAGCTCCTCCATGCCTGATCAGGCCACCATGATGCTCATGATGCAAAGATACCAGCAAGAAATTGAGATGCTGAGGAAACAACTCAGCGGCATGAACGTACACGCTCTGGCTTCAAGGCAGGTCGAGCTCCCTCTTGAAGCCTCACAGAGAGGTGCTAATGAACATGTAGCTGCCCTTCCAACCATGGCTTCTCAGTTGTCACTTGATCATACTGGGGGCACAGCCCCGACTCTACAGCCTACTCTCCCGTTGCAGGGGACGGCTGCTACACCTCAACCAATGGTGCTGACGCCGCCAATGACCCAACAAGCTCTATGTTGCCCGAGCTCGGCTGGCCCGGTAGGGATAAATGAAACAATGATAGAGCAAATGATAGAAAAGAAGCTGGTAGATCGAGGTGGTGGTGATTATGCCTCATTCGATGCCTACAAGGTGCCGTACCCGATCCACCATGCCGCTAAAAAGCTACCTCTCGGCGTCACTAAGCCGCCAAAATTTGATAAATTCAATGGACAAGGATCGCCAAAGGAGCACATAGCCTATTACGTCAACATGATGGGTGATTTGGCGACCGATGAGTCCTACTTATTGAAGTATTTTGGGTCCTCACTGACGGGACTTGCTTTCGAATGGTATTCCAACCTGCTAGCTGGAGCAATCAATGACTGGCCGGATATGCAGCGCCAATTCCGGGAGCGGTTCCATATAGCCGAAAGAGAAATAACCATGGCTGAGCTCTATACCTCCAAGCAGAGACATGATGAGACCGCCTTGGACTACATCAAAAGATGGCGAAATCTTAGCATGAAATGCAAACGTCCGCTACACCAAGAGGATGCAGTTCAAATATGCAAACAGAACTTAAGGCCGGATATCCTTGAGAGGATGATCGGGAGTGATATTAAGACTTTCGACCGGCTAAACAACGTGGTGGCCGAGATCGAAGCCTTCTTCTCCAGCTATCCTCACATTCCCACTTCTGCAAGCCAGAAGGCCCGCTTTGCCGATAAGCGACCAGAGCCAAAGGAAGCTTGCACGGTCGACTTCAAGGAATTTGAACCCCAGAAGAACAGAGGCAAGGGGCTTGTTAGCCCTTCCCTTGCTGAACCTAATGAACCACAAGAGGGCCCGTCCTTGCGGACTAAAATGAAGAAGCTATATTCCTTTCCTAAGGAGAGGACCCGGGCCTTGTTTGAATGGGCCACCCAATACAACAAAGTCACCCTCCCAGAGCCGAAGAGGCCGACGGATGCTGACAGAAGAGATGATCCCCGCTTTTGCCCGTATCATCAGATGATCGGTCACCCTATTGAAGATTGCTATCCATTCAAAGATGCTATTGAACGGCTGATCCGAAGGGGAGAGCTCCAGATGGGGGACCACAAGGTCGACCCTCCACTTCCTCATGAGTTGCCCGATCTTAAAAGGGTGGTCAGTATGGTGTCTTTGAACCCGCTACCACCAGAAGGGCCAAGGCCTTCCGCAAAGAAGAATGAAAGGAGGAAGCTGAAGGTCAAAGGGAAGGGGGTTACCCTCTCTTGCGATACATTATCTAGCCTTCCCGGCACGAGCCAAGCCGCTAAGGAAAGAAATGAAGAACCATGTTGTCCACCGCCTGTCAGAGAGGCATGCCACCATACTCCCTCTCCACGTGAGAACATGGGGGCAAGAATGCCAACTTCTGAAGCATGGGATTCCCCCAGCAATGATGATGAGACGTTGCTGGCCCCACCCAGAATCCAGACGGAAGGCATAACTCCCAGTTCCCCTCAACATGACCCTGCCATGGTAGCAGAACTATATCAAAAGCTTCAGGAGACTGAAGTGCTAAGAAGGAAATTAAGTGAAATGGGTCTATACCTAGCTATACCCGGACAGGCCGGGTCACCTCCTGAAGTTTCGCAACGCGGCGCTAAGCCCCGAATGACACATGATTATGCAGGGGGCACCCCCTCTCAGCATCTCCATCACGCGCCTCCCGCGCACCTCCCGGCTCCCCGAACATGTCAGGGGGCAGCTAGCACAGCTTGAGCCGTGTCATCCATGGCCCCGCTTCCACAATCGACTGGCTCGAGCCGTGACCTTTCGACTCCGCCAATAATGAGCGAGCCGAGAATGGAGCGTGCTGCTAAACTAAAGATGGCCGAAGAAGAGATCACCCAGGCAACGCTGCGTAAGACCAAGCAAAGGAATGATGAATCTGCCTCGGATTACATTCGGCGGTGGAGGGACCTCAATGCAAGGTGCAGACACTCGCCCAACTACCAGGATGCTCTCCAAATATGCCAGCACAACATGAAGACGCACCGCCTACTGAATGCGATTGGCGTCGGAATTAAATCCTTCAAGCAACTGGATGATCTCGCGATGGATGTTGAAGACCTCTTGGCAAAACATTGCCCGTCTACTGCTGTACAGAATTGTGAACATAGGCCGACTGATGAGCCACGGGTACAGATGGAGACAAATCCTGCGGACCTTGAGGCCTTTGGGCAACGACAGAAGAAATTGAAAGAGGTGGCTGGCCCTCCCTCCCTTAAGCCCTTTGAGCGGCACTTTTCACTGAGGGGCAAAATGATGAAACCCTATTCCTTTCCAAAGGACAAGACTCTGGCTCTCTTTGAGTGGGCCCAAGAATATGGCAAAGTAATGCTCCCAGAGCCCAAGAGACTGAATGAGGCAGAAAGAAAAGATGACCCTCAATTTTGCCTATACCATCGAGGGCTGGGGCATTCTATTGAGGACTGTTACATATTCAAAGACATCATAGAAGGCCTGATTAACTCGGGTGAATTGCAAATGGGCAAGTATAAGGTGGAACCACCGTGCCCTCACCAGATGCATGTCTTTAAGGCGGTGGCTAACAAGGCCCCTCTGCGTCGGTCGGAGCAACACAAGCACTAAACGGTGCCTCGGGCCCCATGTGCCCCGCTATCATCTATTCACATGACTTTTTATGAAGAGAACAAGTCACCATGTGTGGGGATTTGCTTTGAGCAGCTCCTTCACTTATTCACCCCCGTCCTGGGGGCACCTTGAGCTGTAATGTCATTTGGGCGTCTACAGGCCCCGTCGAACCTGTAAGGGCACTTGGGCAGCTTAACAGCCCGCTGAAGAAGTGGAAGTACCATGATTTACTTAAGGCCCACCGGGTCTATAAATGTTTGGGGTGACAACTTGCTGCGAGTGCTGTCCGTATGATAGCCGACTTGAATCCCTCATTCGCAGGAATCATTCGCCATGCTTTATGCCAAAAAAAAAGGAAAATGAAGAGAGGAAAAGAAAGCAAAAAAAAAGAGAAAGGAAGAGCAAGAGAAGAACAAGAGGAAGAGAAGAAAGGAGAACAAAAAGAAGAGAGAAAAGATGAGCAGAAGTACAAAGAAAGGAGGTGTCATCGGTGTTCATTAACCCCCCCTCTCAACGATCCTTCGGCTTTACAGCCTACTCTCAAGGCCCATTGGCACACATAGCCTGCTCTCTTGATGTCTCTTGGCTTCGATAGCCCGCTTTCCCAATTTCGGCTCTTTGCAACCCGCTCCTCAACTTCGGCTTTGGTAGCCTGCTTCCCAAATTTGGGCTTTCGCAGCCCATTTCCCTGATTTCGGTCTTCACGACCCGCTTCCTAATCTTGGCTCTTGTAGCCTGCTTCCCAGACTTTGGCCTTTGTAGCATGCTTCCCAACTTTGGCTTTTTATAGCCTACTCCCCAGCTTCGGCTCTTCATAGCCCGCTTCCTAATTTTGGCTCTTGTAGCCTGCTTCCCAGACTTTGGCCTTTGTAGCCTGCTTCCCAACTTTGGCTTTTTATAGCCTACTCCCTAGCTTCGGCTCTTCATAGCCCGCTTCCTAATTTTGGCTCTTGTAGCATGCTTCCCAACTTCGGTTCTTTGCAACCCGCTTCTCAACTGCGGCTTGTAGCCCTGCTTCCCCAACATTCTGGCTTCCGTAGCCCGCTTCCCTTTGGCCTTCATGGCATGCTTCCCGATTTTGGCTCCCGTAGCCTGCTTCCCTGATTTTGGCTCCCGTAGCCTACTTCCCCGATCTTTGGCTCTCGTAGCCTGCTTTCCTTAACTTCGGCTCTTGCAGCCCGCTCCCTGACTTCGGCTCTTGCGGCCCGCTTCCCATACTTTGGCTTTCGTAGCCTGCTTCCCAAACTTTGGCTCTTGGTAGCCTGCTTCCCAAACTTTCTGGCTCTTGCGGCTTGCTTCCCATCTCTCGGCGCTTCGCAGCCCACTTCCTGACCTTGGCTCTTGCAGCCCGCTTTCCAATTTCGGCCTTTGTCACCTGCTTCCCAATTCCGACTCTTGCAGTCCGCTTCCCAATTTTGGCTCTTGTAGCCTGCTTCCCAGCCTCAGCTCTTACAGCCCACTTCCCTAATTTCCTTTCGCCCTTTCTCGGTCTGCTTCCCTAATACCTTTACTACCACTACACTTATATGTAACAACAATATTTTCTTATGCAAAAAAAAAAAAAACAAAACAAAACAAAACAAAACACAAAAAAATAAAACAAAACAAAAAAGAGAATGTCTGGCTACCCTGCTTGCATGCTTGCTTATAATATAGAATAACACACCTCTTTGGAATTTTCTAGGACCCTGTTTCCTTGCTAAATAATGCTGTCCCGATTCTGGATGCACGTGCGGCACGACATACGCTCGAAGGGAACCCAATTATGACGGGTGCACACGTCAAGGGGAAGAGTCATGGCTAAATTGTTAAGCCTAACTCACAAAATAAACCTGAGGCAATGCTCCCACACTTAGCACTTAATGTGTTCAATAGCCTTCGACTATAGGGATTGCCCGAATTTCTTTTAGCACTCTACGGAGACTTGAATTCCTGCACTCGCGTGAAAGGTAATCGTGAGGAAAAAGCTACCTACCCCCACTGTAAAAAAAAAAAAAGAGAAAAAAAAGAAGAGAGCGAGAAACGCGGATCCGAGTAGCCGGGAATCCCCACTGAAACAAATGAGGAGACTCGCGCGAAAGGGTGAAGCGAATCACAATAAGGATGAAACCTATTAGCCGGGAATCCCCATTGAGACATATGAGAAAACTCGCGTCGAACGGTGGAATCCGCAATAGGATTACAATAAGGATGAATCCTAGTAGCCGGGAATCCCCATCGAGACACATGAGGAGACTCGCGTCGAACGGTGAAATCTGCTATCAAAATAAACAAGTGGGGGCTGTGTGAAGCTACCGAAAGTCGAAAGCCTGGAACTAATGTGTAGGCACTAGAGTGATCCTTGAGTGTCATCAGGAAAACCTGCATATCCCTATGGTTAGGGCTCTTTGTTCACACATTTGCACTGCCATGCCACATAGAATTACCTCGGGTGAAATGCGTGAATTTAAGCTATGCGTGCAAGACATGCGATATCCTCTTGACGGGTGCACCACCCCTCAATTATGTCTCGTGGCCCGCACCGTGTCTACGAATTTTGGGCGATGTCCCTATCCTATCCCCTAAGGAGGGAGCTGCCTTACTTATATTTATGTTATGTCTGCTAATGAATACTTGCATGCCTGAGCAAAAAAAATTACAATATAAAAAATAATAATAATAAATAATAAAAATATGTGTATACAATAAACTCAATTTTGGCTAGCGAAGCCTACTTTCCCAGCTCTGGCTCATAAAGCCCAATCTTGGCCCCCATGGCCTACCTCCTGCCCTCAGGGCTCGTTAATCTCCCAACTCCGGCTTCTATAGTCCGCTTCCCCGATTTGGGCGTTCACATCTTGCGCCCCAATTTTGGCTCTTGTAGCCTGCTTCCCTGATTTGGCTTCCATAGCCTGCTCCCCATAATTTCAGCTCTTGCAGCCCGCTTCCCAACTTTGGCTCTTGCAGCCTGCTTCCCTTTAGCTCTTACAGTCTGCTTCCCCAATCCGGCCTCCACGGCCCGCCTCCCGTAACTTTGGCTCGTGTAGCCTGCTTACCTTTGGCCTTCGCGGCCTGCTTCTCAACTTTGGCTCTTGCAGCCTACTTACCTTTAGCCTTCGTGGCCCGCTCCCCAATTTCGGCTCTCGTAGCTTGCTTCCCAATTCTGGCCCTCGTGGCCAGCTTCCCAACTTTGGCTCCTGCAGCTTGCTTCCCTTTGGCTTTTTTGACCTGCCTCCCAATATCTTTAGCTCTTGCAGCCTGCTTACCTTTGACCTTCGCGGCCTGCATCCCAATTTCGGCTCTCATGGCCCGCTCCCCGATTTGGCTCCCGCAGCCTACTTCCCATCATTTCGGCTCTCGCAGCCCGTCTCCCGATATCTTTGGCCCTTGTAGCCTGCTCCCTGGAACCCGGCTCTCGTAGCCTGCTCCCCAGAATTCAGCCTTCACGGCCCGCTTCCCATAATTTCGGCTCTTGCAGCCCGCTTCCCAATACCCTTGCCTTTTAAGGCCTGCCTCCCCAATTCGGCTTCAATAGCCAGCTTCCCAACTTTGGCTCTTGTAGCCTGCTTTCAGCTCCCGACACTCCGTCCCACCGCGATTCTGATACCTCTCGGCTCTAACAGCCCAATCTCAACTTCGGCTCCCATAGCCTGCTGCCCAATTCTGGCCCATGTGATCTGGTCTCTTGTCTCAACCTCGGTATATGGACCCGCTATTCTTATCGTGATAAATCTCTTAGACGGGCTACACCCGCAGGCCCCGCTCTGCTCATCCTTCACTCGCGTCACCCGCAGGTGGGGGGCATTTGTGGACACCAAAAAAAGAGAAATAAAAAAAGAGAGAGAAATAAAAAGAAGAGAAGAAGGAAAAAGAAAAGAAGGAAGGGAAGAAAGAAAAGAAAAGTAAATAAAAAATGATGAAAATAAAATAAAAAATAAATAAATAAATAAATAAATAAAGAAGAGAAAAAAAGAAGTAAAGAAGTAATAAAAATAATAATAAATTATGTATATATATATATTAGTAAAATAAGACGAGAGGGCCCACTCTCTCTATCTCTATATCTCTCTCTCGTTAGCTCTTTCTCTCACTTTCTCTCCCACTCTCTCTCTCTCTCTCTCACTCCACCTTCCACGGTGCACCACCGTGCCGGGCCACTCCGCGGCACACTCCCGTCCGCGGCACACCACTGTGCCGGATGAACCCCTCCTCGGCACACTCCATACCCGTGCCGCTCCTCTCTCTCTCTCTGCCATCAACAGCACCAGTCCTTGCGTACGCAATGCCAACATGCCCCCCGTGACCATGGCGGCAAGAGGCCGTGACCTCCCTACGCTCTGCGTCGTCCTCGCGGCAATCTCCGCGCTCGTCTCAGCCGAGGTCTTCCTTTGAGAAGCACTTAGACGATGGATGGGAGGACAGATGGGTGAAATCTGATTGGAAGAAAGATGAAAACATGGCCGGAGAGTGGATACGTACTGTTGGAAAATGGAGCGGCGACCCCAATGACAAAGGTATCCAGACTACATATTCTTTGCCATCTCTGCTAAATTCCCAGAATTCAGTGACGAGGACAAAACATTGGTTATTCAATGTTCAGCCAAGCATGAACAAAAGCTTGTGGTGGTGTATATATTAAGTTGCTCAGTGGTGACATTGATCAGAAAACGTTTGGTGAGGAAGATTACAAAGACAACCAAATAAGGTTCACCTTGCTACGTCTTGCTGCTTTGGGAGCTCCTTGCATTCTGAATCCGAATAGCAACAAATCATTTTTTGGGCATTATGGAAAAGATGTTGTATTTGTTTACAATGATTGGCACTGCTGGAGTTCTCTCATGCTACCTGAAGAGCAAGCACCACGTGATGTAGCTGTGTAATGCGTTTCTGGGGTTGTCAACTGCACCTGGCCCGTTGCAATGACGAAGTGTTTGGGTCGTTTAGAGCATGACTCTATTTACCAATTAGTGATATTGGTGCAGCTGTAGCCTTGAATTCAAAAGTGAAAACTCCACAAATGGGTCGAAGTGCTCTCATTCGGACAATATCCCGAAGAAGTATTGGTAAAAGATACAGAGTGTGCTCAGACTGCCTTAACAACTCTTCCAAATTTACAAAAAAAAAGGGGAGAGACCCCGAAGTACCCCCAATCTTGTTGGTGAGACAACAGATGATATGCCTAGGCCGGGTATTGGTTTTGACATGGGTTCTAAGTCTGGAACAGCCATGGAGAGCCCCATACGAACCACTTCGAATTGCGGGTGTGAGACGCCTTTGTGTATATGAAAAGCCGCATCCCCAGAGCCGACTTCTGAGATAAAGAAGGAGGGCATCCAGCTGCTCTGTTACGCAAGACCAAGGAAGGCATCCAGTGTGCAGAGAGCAGCTGAATCTGTTTTCAAAAGTGTTGCCTCTAGCCAACCAAGTACGTTTTTTTAAATGCTGGTATGGCAACCCTTGGTAACATGGATCAGAGCATTGATCATATGCCAATGAGCGGTGACGAACCCCGACAAATGTTGCATTTTGAATACGACAGTGATGATCATATTAGTTGTACTAGAGTCGGCCAGCCCAGGACCATTGGAAGAGAGACACAAAACATTCCGGAGTATTTGAAGCGTATGCAGGCTGAAGACTCTGAATTCTTTTATGCATCAAAATTTAATGATGATCGGTGCATGAGAAATGTTTCCTGGACTGACACAGGGTCAAGGACGGCTCGCAAGCATTTTGGAGATTCTGTCGTCTTTAACGTCTCATACAAGGCAGATCAATATCAAGTTCCTTTAACAAATATTCCTAGGGTAAATCATCATCTGCGACCTGTGCTCTTCGGATGTGTAATACCTGTGGATGGTTTTCTGTCTTCTTTGTTCGGTTGTTCGAGACACTGCTCTCGGCGATGTCTAGTCGCCACCCAATCTCGTTAATCACTGGCCATGGTCGAGATATGTAAGCTACAGTGGCCCACAACCTCAAGTCCTCCATGTGGGGACGTCCCCCCTCTCCGAACAAAGATATAACCGGAGGACCTCCTGCATACATCTGGCAGGGGTCTCACCCCCACCATACGGCAGGTCCTCCTCCCTAATCTGGCAGAAACTTCCCATCCGGCAGAGCTCCTCCAATACGAATGCAACTGGTTGATACGACAGTGGCTTCCCCCTGTCCGCGGCACACCCGCCGGCCATCCCACGGCACACCCGTGGGCGTCGTGCCCGGCACACCACGAGCAACCCCTCCGCGGCACACTCCCACCCGTGGGCGTCTTCACCGGCACCCCTGCTGAACCCTCCGCCGGCACACTCGAGAGCATCCGTGTCCGGCACACCCGCTGCCGCCTCCGCCGGCACACCCGCGAGCGTCCGTGCCCGGCACGCCCGCTCCTCTCCTCCACGGCACACTCATGTTACACCCGGCACACCACTGTGCCGGATGGCATATACTGTGCCGGATGGCACCCACCGTGCCGGATAACCACCACTCTCACCGCACCGTTACACCACAAAAGCCTCACGCCTCACCGTTTCACCCCACACTCGTCACCGGATCACCACGCCAAGCCTCCACGGCACACTTCTCTCACTGTTTCACCACACGCCTCAGAGTTTCACCGTCATCTTCAATACCGGCAGCTCAAATCTATGGGTCCCCTCCTCTAAGTGCTATTACTTGATTGCCTGCTATTTCCATTCCAAGTACAAGTCAAGCCTGTCACGTACTTACCAGGAGAATGGAACGTCTGTCGAGATTCATTATGGGATTGGTGGGATATCAGGTTTCTTCAGTGGAGACCATGCCAAAGTTGGTGACATAATTATGAAGAATCAGACTTCTATTGAGGCCACTAGGGAACCCAGCATTGCATTTCTGGTGGGCAAATTTGATGGAACAATGGGCCTTGGATTTCAAGAAATTTCTGTTGGTAATGCTGCCCCACTGCGGTATAACATGATTGAACAAGGTCTCGTAGAAGACCCCATTTTTCTTTCTGGTTTAATCGAAATGCTGAGGAAGAGGGTGGTGAAATTCTGTTTGGTGGCATAGATCCTAGACATTGTTTTTTTAGAGAAATCACATACGTTCCAGTGACTCAGAAAGATCATTGACTGTTTAACATGGGTGATGCACTTATTGGTGGACATTCTACGGGACTCTGTTTTGGCAGCCGCCCTGCGATCGCTGATTCAGGGACGTCCTTTGCAAAAAAAAGAAACTGTCTATCCAAATTGAAAAGGGTAGCTATTGATGGCAACTCGTATCACATAACGTGCTTCAGGTGTGCTCATGGGGGTTGTGTAATCAGCCCATCCAACTATGTTGCACATGAGGGAAGAATCTACTATAAACACCACCACTCACGGCTCCTCATGCAGAAGGGAAACTTCAGCCAACTTGACAAGGGCGAACCTGCCAGCGAATCAACGAAGGCTCCGGTATCCGAGGATTCTAAACAAGGAGCTGAGAACGTAGTAGCCATAAATGGCAAAGACTCAAATGCAAATGGCACGGAGTCAACTGCAAACCTGAAACCCGAGCCTACAGAGGAAACATCTGAGAATTCTGTATGATGACATGGTCGCCATGCCGAAGCAGAAAGGGGCTCCTCTCTCGTCGCAGCCCTTCCTATATTATTCTTTGCTTGTCTGTTTCTTTCCCCCCGGGTGGCTGAGTTTCAAATGTGATGACATGAGATCGGGAGCTAATGGCACACCTTGGCTGGCAAGGGTTCTTCCCCATTTACCCGACAGTCTCTTCATCAAGCCTAGCCGGTGGAAGCTCTTGCTCTCTTTATCCGGCAAGCATAAGAATATAAGCGGTGGCCCTTCAAGCCTCCATATCCGGTGTCCGCCCATTTACCATCCGGTGGCATGTACAAGGCTGCACATCCGGTGACCCTAAAATTGCCTTCATCCGGTGACGCTGTCAGCCCATTGATCCGGTGATGCATCCCCCTTTCTCACCCGGTGCACTCGACAGGCCCCCTCCATCGGTACACTGCCCAGAGGTCTCCACCGGCACACTCCAAACGGCCCTTGACCGGCACACTTTCAGGGTGCTCCACCCGGTAAGGCTGGCGGCCTTCCACCCGGCACAATTTATTTTCTTCTTCACCCGGTGCAGTCCGAACATCCTAAAGTGCCCCAGCGGCACACCCTCTTTGGCCTTCCACGGCAAACTATCTTGTGCCCTTCAACGGCACACTTTTTTAGCCTTCCAACGGCACGCTTCTTCAGCCTTCCAACGGCACGCTTCTTCAGCCCCCCCAGCGGCACACTCGTTTGTGCCCTTTGGCGGCATACTGTGAAGTGCCTTCAGTGGCACACTATTTATGCCCTTCAGCGGCACACCTTTAAGTGCCATCCACGGCCGTCTCCTGCCAGCCTTCAACGGCACGCCTTTTGCCCTCTTCAGCGGTACGCTTGGGCAACCTCCAGCGGCACGCCCTTTTGGCCCTCCTACGGCACACCTTTTGAGCCCGCCAGCGGTACAGCGTTAAGGCATCTCAACGGGCCGAACGACGTGGTGCCCATGCCCTATGGATCTTCGGCGCGCAGTGGCTGTCCAAGGTGTCGGCCAGGGGTTGGGCCACGCAGGCTACCATCTAGCCACCCAGGACGGGAAAGGTCAAACGCCATCATGATGAAGCTGCTTCCCGCCTCCGACTGCGGTGCTCGAAGGCTCCCGCGGCTGGGAGTATAAATCCCCTCCCATTCCGGCAGAAGAAGGGCGACGAAGAGAGACGTAGAAGACACACCCACGGAGACGACCAGGGCCTGCCACCGTGAGAAGAGAGAAGAGGAAGAAGAAGCTGCTCCGGCGTTGGAGGCTTCCCGGAGGCCAGAGAAAAGAGAGAGAGTAAGAGAAAGAGAGAGAGAGGGAGGGTCTGTGTAGCAGGGGGAGTGGGGAAGAGCAGGGAGCCGTCGCCTCTGCTCGACCCCAGCTCCCCTCCTATTTCCTCTTCATGTTCTTCTTTTTCTTCTTCTCCCCTCTTCTGTGGCTTCGGCCTCGATGTATACCGCAATGTGTATGGCCGGTCACGGTCATTTTTCTTTATGAATGAAAGTCTCTCCTCTTCTTTTGGGTCTCTTGTGGCCTCCCTCAATCTATCAAACTGCGTGTGGTGTGTTGTGCATTTCCCCTGCTATCTTCTCGGTGTTCTTGGATTCTATGTGTCGATGTTCTTCCCCTCTGAGGGCCCGGATTCCACATTTGGTCTTTGGCCCAAATGGGAAGCGTGTTCCTTCCTCTCCTAGAGGCCTATGAGCATAACATCATTCCTTTGACCCCTTTGCCGCCCTCCTCCCTTGGCAGTTGAATTCCCCCCTTTGACAGTCTTGGAGATATCTCCCATTCGTTGGTTCTTCCGGACTTTCCGAAGTTTTATCAAAGGTGTTGCCGCTCTCGGGCGCCCACCTCAGATTGTCGGGTTCCGCCACTCCATGTGGGCGCGTTCCCTTTATTCTCCTTCCATCCCGGGTCCGGGGGAGATGCTGCCCAGATTTCGTCAGGATTGCAACTAATAAAAGAAATAAGAACACAATATAATTTTAACCTATAAAAACAATAGTAAATAAGAAATACCTTGCATGAATCCCTGGAGGCCCGACACGGCCTAGCCTTCCTCTTGTTCGGTACTCTTTTAGCCCTTCCCCGGCGCACTTTTTCAAACCTTCCCCGGCACACTCTTTTAGCCCTTCCCCGGCACACTTTTCAAACCTTCCCCGGCACACTTTTTCAAACCTTCCCCGGCACACCCTTTTAGCCCTTCCCCGGCACACCCATCCACCCTTCCCCGGCACACTCTTAGCTTGCCTTCACCACCCTCTCTCAGCGCTCGGGTGCAAGGGAGACAATGCCGCATTTTCACCAGGATTAATATAATAATAAAATAATAATAATAAATAATAATAATAGTAGTAGTAATAAAATAATAATAATAAAAAATAATAAAAAATAAAATAAAAAAAATAAAAAGGATAAAGGAAATAATGCAAGCTTCCCTTGTGTAATTAACAAATAAAAAAAAAAGAAATCACCCCTCCTCCTCCATGCATGCATTAATATGACCGCATCAAAACTTGCATAAATAGGGCTTTGTACATCGTGTGAAGACCCTCCCACGCACGCTCCAAATGTAATAAATAATAATAATAATAATAATAATAAGTAGTAACAATAATAATAATAATAATAATAATAAAACTCATAAAAAGATAAAAAATATAAAATACATAAATACATAAATAACAAAAAAATAAAAGAACGACAATAAAATAAATAAAGAAAAGAGAATATTACGCACCGGTAATAAAAGGAGAATCAATGAGCAATACAAGAAAAATAAATAGCTAGATAAATGAATAATGATTACAATAATGAGTAGAACGATGCGGCCCTCATCATCCCCGAACCCTACATATGGGAATATCAATAAGGCCTTCATGGGTCACGCTTAGACCTCTGGTCCGTCCCGATTATGGTCATTGTCTGACCTATATCATCGGCCTATAGCCCGCTCCCTTTGAACACGTCTTTGGTTCTGGGATCTGATCCCGGGACACTCCCCCGTTGCCTCTTGGCACCGGAAAGATTAATGACGCTCACGCAAGTCTTGTTTCGACCGCGGGGGGCCCACCGCAGTATGGTCACAGCTTGATCTTGCACCGAGCCGATAAACTTGTTGATTTCTGACCGCTTTAACTGGGATTTAATTGAATATTTCTCGTTCCTCTGAACAATAAATTTGCCGTACCCCGGCATACATATGTTTCGGTTTTCCCATGACGATTGCACTTTTCTCGAGCCGGATATTCGTCCGAACATTAAATGGTCAAACACATGACCGACATGAGCTCAAATACTTTCTTCATGCCCTCGTGTGAGGACGTCAGTGTTTCTTAATATATTTTTATGTAATTAATTTTCTGGCCATGAGGCTCTTTTTCTCGACGATTGATCAAGGGTGTTCCCCTCTCTGAGGGGATGTAAATAACGTCGTGACCTTTATGGCGCGGCGGGTTTTGGTCCCGACACGAATCACACAATCGTCTGACCGAGTCAGATCGAGCGCACCATGGGCTCTTCGGAGCCCAAATAAATTGTCACCTCGGTGACTGGCACGCCCACGCACTTAATAAACTAACGAACGAAAAAGATAATTGTTAAATAAAAAGTGCGTCCACAGAAACTAGCTGGATTTGGAACTCTAAGATTTATTTCTCTCTCTACATTTTGTAACGTTATGAGATGTCTAAATGATATAGTTGAAGAGATATAGTTTATTATTGTGTGGACGATTTTAACCTTGTATTTTGTGGAAGTGGTATGGGTGTGTGTTTTGGAATAATGATGGTCGGGCATTGTGTGCCTTGCAGATTATCCAGACTCACAATATACGGATTGAGAATGCGGTCATCCTCAGACCCAGATCTGGTACCTAGGAAAGGGGTGCCATAGGTCTTGGGGAAGGAAGGTGGTCGCTTCGAAGGGTGGAGGAGAGATGGGGGCGCCAAAGTAGTTGTAGCTGTAGCCATGGCTGGGGGCGTGGGGGTGATCGCAGGTAAACCACAGTGCTACAGGTGGTGCTGGGGGCACTCACAAAGCCTCCCTGGCGTCGTGTCCTTGCTACTAGAGCTTGCGCTACTAGGGAACCCCTTGGCCCAGCGGCAAGCGTCGTGGATCCTGGAGCACCTGAGGGTGGAAGAAGGCAAGGGGAAGCATGTTTCAGAGAGGTCGTTGACGTCGGCGGTGTCCCTTACTCTCTCTCTTCCTTTGCTCTGGCGACCTCCCCCCTCGCTCTCTCTCAATGCACTTTGTCACTCTCCCTCTCTCTCTCTCTCTCTAGGGGTTAGAGAAGGGCCTTATGATCCTTCCCCCTTCTAGGTTTGGTTAAACCATGGTTGGATTAAGTTAACATGACTCTTTCTAACTGTGACCGACAACATAGGCTTTTTCCTAAGACGAATAAGAATGTGAGTACTTTTGGATAAATAGGTAGATTAGAAAGATATTTTTCTAATTTAGATATTTTATAGGGGCTCAAGATTAAAAATCCCATACAAAAATTCTACGGCATGAAATAAGGGATAAATCAAAGGGATTTTTACATATTAGTCCCTATAAACTTATCGAATTATCGATTAATCCTTCAAATTTAACTATTGTCTTAAAAATCTTTACAATCATTAATATTTTACAAATAAATCCCTAGAGTATGTTGTCGTCAAAAAAGGAATATTCCATGGAATATCCCATCATTTGTACAAAAAAATGACTAAAATACTCTCCCCCCTCTCTCTCTCTCTCACCGGAGGGTGGGGAGGTGGTGATGGTGAGAGCGTGGCGGTGGTGAAGGAGTCGGACGACCCCTACGTCGACTTACGGGAGTCTATGTTGCAGATGATCATGGAGAAGGAGATCTATGCCTGGGATGACCTGCGCGAGCTCCTCAACTGCTTCCTCGCCCTCAACTCCCCCTACCACCACGACCTCATCGTCCGCGCCTTCACCGAGATCTGGAACGGGGTCTTCTCTTCATCCTCCTCCGGTGCCACCGCCACGCTCTCACACTCCACCTTGGCACCGCCGGTGCCTCCTTCCTCCTACCCCTTCTCTCTGTTCTCACCTCTCCCCCTCTCCCTTGCTTCCCTTCACCTGCACACTCCACCTTGGCACCGCGGCCACTCCCTTCCCCTCCTGCACACACCGCGCCGGCGGCCTTCTCCCTGCTCCCCCTCTCCTTCTCAGCCCTTACTCCCTCTCTCTCTTTTCTACCCACAGCCTCCTCACCCCCCCCCCCCCCCGCAAATGGAGCCTAACATCAGAGAAGTTATGTCACTTATGCCAAGTAAACAGGCTAGCAAACGGAGCCTGACATCAAAGAAATAAAGCAAAGCAAACGGAGCTTTCATGGACCTCCACATGCATTTGGTTAACCACCATTGCCACTACGTGCTTTGCCCCGCACATCTCTGGATCCCTCCTCCCTCATCCAAACCAAAACCCATCCCCAGATCTCCACCATTCTCTATACAAGTCCCCAGATCTCCCTTCTTAATTCCTTCTTCCCCATGAATACTGCAGGTGCCGGCTTGCTACGGCTGCTTGGGGTCGGTTGTAGCATCATATATCATCCCATTGATCTGGTCCTTCCCGGCGACATGGGTCGCTCCCTGCTCTCCATCTTCCTACTCCTTCCGGTGAGAACAATTACAAACGAGCTAGCAAGTAGATCGATGCCTGTCGTCGGCAGTCTGCAGCGTTTTTGTTCCTTTTTCCTGCAGGTTGATCATAGATATATATAGATATCTCACAAGATTTGGTCCTCTGTGCACAGCTCCTGTTCTCCATAGGCCACGCCGCGCTGATCATAGATACTGCAGGCGCCGGCGGCCTTCTCCCTGCTCCCCCTCTCCTTCTCAGCCCTCACTCCCTCTCTCTCTTTTCTACCGCCAGCCTCCTCACCCCCCAGCTTGTCTCTGCGTAGGCCCTCTTGCACACGACCCCCACCGTCTCACTGTATCTTCTCACCCCCTCGTTCTCTCTGTTTCTGCACCGGTAGCGTCGGACCCGGCTTCACCACCCCTCCTCTATATCTCTCTATCCCTCTCTCTCCCTTCTTCCCTCTGTTTTTGCATCACCAGACCCTTCTCACTGCTTCCCCTCTCCCTCTTGCAGCTCTCTATTTTCTGCACCGGTTCTCACTCACGCACGTTGCACCGCAGATGTGATGTCTCGGACCCTTTCGGATCCTTCTTCTTAGGTCCCGGATCTGTGTTTTCATTGAATTTGACTCCGTTGTGTCCAGAATTATGTTCTGGACATCTTTCGTGTTCGGATCCGTGTGATTCGGGTCACTTCGGAGGCTCGGAACGTGTTCCGCGACTTTTTCAACATGTTTTCCGATTCCCGCGTGTGTGTCTCGAAAACATCTACGGAACCCTGTAGCGGATGAACCGGGTCGTTCATCTACCCGCGAGTGATGCCGCTGCGATCAGCGCGTCGCGAAGATCGAGGAGGTGTATTTTTCTATTTTTTGATATTTGTCTGATTTTTCAAATTTTCTATAAATACCAAAAAAAATTCTATTCTTTTTCACCTTTTGTCTTCTTCTTCTTCCTCCTCCTTCCAACCGTTAGAAAGCGCCCTCCCCACCGCGACCGTTCCTTTTCCCCGGACGACCGAGACGCAGCCTCCTTCACTCCGGCAACGGCGTGGTGGTGGCGGCGGCGGCGGGGCGGTTCCGGTGGTGGCCTTTTCGCGGCCGGAGGCGGGACTTCTGGCATTCAAAAAGCTTCTTCCTTGATTTCGGCGGCGATTTGGCGGAGCATTCGCTCCTTTGAGGTAGGGGGACGAATCCCTATGCTAATCCCGTCACCCCCCGCGATTTGTAAGCCGAATGGGAGCCGAGAGGGGTGTTTTTGAGCGGGTTAGGGCAAAATCATGTTTTGGGGAGAGTTCGCCCGATCTATGGATTTGAGCCACGATTCGGCATTTTAATGGTCTAGAATCGTGCTAGGGGTCCCCAGGGGTCTTCCCCTTTGATTTCCTCCTATCCTATGGAGGCATGGGGGCGTGGTTGGAATTTTTGGGCGTTTTACGCCGTTTCGCCGTCGGACCGGTGTGACGGTCCTTCCAGTGACCGTCACACCATGTGACGCGGCCAGGTGGGTACGTTACAGCCATGTTTTAGCCAACTGGGGGTCTGTGGGCTATGACGGTCCCATGATAGACCGCCAGGGCGCTGTGACGCGCCTGGGTTAGACCGTCAGGGATGATCTGACCGTTGGTTTTGACCGTTGGGGGTCAAGACATGTGGCGCACCATGCCTGGCGCATCACAGCCTTGTAACGCCCCTAGGTGGGTGCGTCAGAGAAGACGAACCCATCTCCCCTGACGCGCCAGGGTTGGTCCGTTAGGTGCTGTGACGCCCCTTTGTGGGTGCGTCAAAGCCTGTTTTCACCTCGGCTTGTGACGCTCCAGGGTTGAACCGTCAGAGCCTTGTGGCGCTCCAATGTAGGTGCGTTACAGCCTGTGACGGCCTAAGGTTGGACTGTCAGGCTCTGTGCTGCACCGAGTGTGTGCGGTCCCGTTTCTTCGACGATGGTTTCCATGAGTCAGTCCTTACTTCTAGTGACTTGTCCACTAGTCGTAGCTTCCTGCACATGCGAGTGCGGACCCACCAGGGAGTGGTGGAGAGCGAGACCCGGTGAGAGGTGATTTTTAGGCTGGTTTCCGTAGGGCCCCTTGCCTTTGCCACTAGAGTCCGGTGGGGGGAAAAATCAGCTAGAGGACCCGACCTAGAGCAGATAGTCTGTGTGTGCACACGTAGTTGGGGGCTTAGGACACGCGCTGACGAGCGTGACCCCAGCTAGTCCTTGTTGTGGTACTTGTTGCGTGTCTGAGCCTCACGCCCCGGGAGTTGTAGCTAGACACTTGTGACGCGGTGTAAGACGTCAGGGGACGCATCCGATCGTTCTTCTAGTGGGTAGTGCTCCCGTTTGCTGGCAGGTTTGGACTCGAGTTTGGTTGGACCAATGTTCAGTAGTACGGTACTGTTAGAGTAGACGGCTTTTCTGTTTATTTACTTTAGCTTGTTGGTTCTACTGTACTCCTATTAGGTAGGTTTACTTTTCTGCTTTCTTGCTTTCCTGCCTTATTTTCCGCGCGAGGTGGGTATTCGCGGGATCCCTACTAAGCCAATGAAATGAGGCTCACCCCTGCTTTTCAGGTGAGGCGGGGTCGTCGAGAGGCGCGACCGAGTTTCGGCGTGGTTCTTCCAGCCAGGGTTAGTCGCCAGTCCACCAGAGTCGGGGGATGCCCCGTGTAGTTGTACGCCGAGGGATGCCCCGTGTTGTTGTACTTTTCTTTCTGTTGACTGTACTTTTATTTGGACATAAGACTATGTGGACCATGTGGCAGTTTATTTTATTTATTTAATGCTGTGCATTTTATTTTAGATCGTTGTGCTACCTCTGCGGTCGTCTCAGCTTCTCTTGTACTCCCACACCATCCCTTTTACCCTTTCGAGTCTTCGAGCTTGTGGGTTGGCGGGTCGAGATTCGAGACGCACCGGTTCCTTTCCGGTACTCGGATCCCGGGTCGTCACAGCTGGTATCAGAGCGTAGGTTGTGGAGGTACATCAGAACTTGAAACGAATTGCGGTGGTCCAGAAGGTCCATGAATGTCCCGTACAGTCGATGACTGGCTTAGGGCCGTGTGTTTTATTGATTTATGGTTGTTTTTCTTAATGCCAGGTGTGTTATGGCGCCATGGAGGAGGGCTCGTCCCCAGCAGGGAGAGTCTAGTGATGGTCCAGAGGAGCAGAGCAGGGCTTCAGTTTCTGAGGGTGTAGTTGGAGGTGTGAGAGCTCCAGGGATGGACGATTTCTTCCGAGGTATGTGTGAGCGACGTCACGCGGAATGCCGGAGGAGGTGAAGCGGAGCGCGGGGGCTCGTTTTGCTGCAACATAGAAAGAAGAGAGAAGAGGAGAGAGACCACAACGGGAGATTGCGCCGGCGGGGCGTACAGGACAGATGCAATGTAATAAGATATGGGGATTAAACGGCCATAGCTGGAAATGACTCTTCGCGACCTCGGGGGATGGGAAAAGTGTAGAATTTAAGTGACAGAACTTTAAACGGCCATTGCGAGAAATGACTCACCGCGGCCTCGAGAATATGAGCAGATATGAGAAGCACAGAATGTAAGTGACGGAAACTTAAACGGCCATTGCGGGAAATGACTCGCCGCGGCCTCGAGAATATAGTAGATATAAGAACAGCACAGAATATAAGTGACGGAAATTTAAACGGTCACTGCGGGAAATGACTTGCCGCGGCCTCGAGAATATGAGTAGATATGAGCACAATACAGAATATAAATGACAGAAATTTAAACGGCCATTGCGAGAAATGACTCTCCGCGGCCTCGAGAATATGGGCAGATATAAGCACAGCACAGAATATAAATGTCAGAAATTTAAACAGTTATTGCGGTAAATGACTCTCCGCGGCCTCGAGAATATGATGTGATCGCAAGGGGCCGGAGACCCCAAAATAAAGAAAGTGATCCCGCCTACCTCAAAAGCGGGAGATGGCGGGTTGCTTCTTCCTCTCCCTTCGACCGGCCGATGGAGAGGGCTTTCCTTGGTTACCCTTGCAAAAGAAGAAACATACAAATAACAAGTGGATCAGAAAAGATGGCAGTGTAGTATTAGTCCCTTGATGGAGAATACTGAAATCGTGGCAAGACACACACCTGGTTGGTGTTGTTTTTAAACCCCTCTCGGACACGAGTAGGAGGAAAATGCTATGATGAATGGGGGATCGTGCAAACGTGCATAAAAATGGATCTCCCTTATGAAAGGAGATGACGGATGACGGGATGATGCATGCGATAAAAATGACAAAAGAGAAGGGGAGAGAATGGCTTATTGAAGGTGCCGATGGCGGGATCCGACGGAGCTTCGGCAGCGTGGGGATGACGTGGAAGCAGAACGGATGGAGCTAGCCTTCCTCTCGCGAGCACGGGCACCCGAGAAGCCGGCAGAACCTCCCCCTGCAAAAGACCCACGGGTTAGAAATGGGATCCGGCAGAGTCTCTCCTTCCTCTGTCGGATCTGAAGCCCCCTTCCCTTCGAGGGAGGGGGCCCTCTATTTATAGAGGGGAGGTGGCTTGAGGCGTCTAGGGACCTGGACGCCTCAAGATGGGGGCGTCCAGGACCCTGGACGCCTCCATCAACACATTAAACATTTTTTATTTTTTGATTTTTAATATTTTTATGAAGGCGTGTAGGAGACTAGACGCCTCAATGTTGAGGCGTCCGGGACCCCGGACGCGCCCATTTCCGCCCACCGGAACCCCGCCGAAAGCCGTAGATAGTGGGTAAAGCGCATGATTTTGGTGGGTACCCGTGACTCACGAGTGGGCGCGTCTAGCTGGCAATACGTCCCTATATTTTTAGATTTTTCCGAAACGTCAAATTGATCGGCGGATCGGGAGCGTCCGGGTGTCGGAAATTGAAGGCGTCCAGGCACCTGGACGCCTCAAATGGAGGCGTCCACGGCCCTGGACGCCTTCACAATTATTATTATTTTATTTATTTTTTCACTGATGGAGGCGTCTAGGGACCTGGACGCCTCCAAGAAAACCTGCTGGATCCCCCCGAAAGGCCGTCGCAGCCATCCGCCAGACATCTTCCTGGTTTCGGAATCTTCTGATACATCCGATTGGTGGCGATGCCGCTCGTATGCCGCATGATTTCGGCAACGAGGCGATTTTCGGATGCCGAAGAAGTGTTACATTACCCACTCAAAAGGCGAAAGAAGACTCAAGAATGGGAAGCACTCAAGCGATTCAAAATGCGAAAGCCACTGCGGGGCGTCATATAGTAATATGGGATTTTCTCAGGGTGATGTCAGGAATAGCGTGTCTACAGTATGTTTGAGTATGTGCTTCAGCGGCAGTCGGGAGGTCAGCAGTAGGGAGACCAGCGGCAGCAGGGCGGCGATGCTGGTGAGGACCGGGCTCGTGGTGGTCATGGTCGTGTGCTGAAGGAGTTCTTGCTGTTTCAGCCTCCTTCCTTCAGCGGGAAGCCAGATCCTGAGGTGGCCAGAGAGTGGTTGGATGATGTGCAGTGGATTTTCAGTGCGATGGAGTGTCCTGAGGAGGAGCAGGTGGCGTTGGCTACTCATCGTCTTCAGGGAGCGGCCCGTACTTGGTGGACGTCAGAGTGGGGTTCAATGTTCCGGTCTCGTCCTCTTCGACAGATTGCGTGGCAGGAGTTCGTCACGGCTTTCGAGCGTGCCATCTGTCCGTCTTTTGTCAGGTCGCAGAGGTTGCGTGAGTTTATGGAGCTGACTCAGGGTGACATGACGGTGATGCAGTACTGTGCTAGGTTTATCGAGTTGGGTCGTTATGCTCCTCATATCATGGCAGATGAGGAGGTGAAGATCGATCAGTTTGTTGGTGGTCTGAGGCTAGAGTTGAGGCATCATCTTCTTGCGTCAGGTTTGACCACTTTGGATGCGGCATGTAAGGCAGCAGCGACGCTGGAGAGAGACTTGCAAAAGGTTCGAGGGTAGGGCAGTTCTAGTCAGGTGCAGGCAGATTTCAGCCAGCCGACGGGGAAGCAGCAGCAGAGTACCGTCCAGCTCTCAGCAGGTGGATCAGTGGCGACGCAGTCTGTGGCTCCTGCACCAGGGTCGTCATCATTTAGATCGAAGCTTAAGAAGTTGCTTAAGGAAGCTGGTTTTAGTAAGAGGCGTCAGGATCGTAAGGAGTCGAAGCAGGAGTCGATGGGCAGTGTTCAGCAGTCGGTGGCTTTTCAGCGTCAGGGTTTTATGACTGGTTCTCGGGGTGGTTGTCCTAGGTGCGGTGGTTCTCATCCAGATAGATCGTGTTCAGCGGCCGTGATTTACTTTAGGTGCGATCAGCCAGGGCACATGGCACGTGACTGTCCGTAGAGACCAAGCCAGCCGCACGAGTTTCAACAGCAGCAGCAGTTTCAGCCCCAACAATTGTCATCACAGCCGCAGCAGTACCAGCAGCAGGGACAATTTCCTCAGTTGTCACGGTCAGCTACTGTAGGGAGGCAGAGATCCCGAGGCAGAGTGACTCATATGACCAGGGCAGAGGCTGAGGCATCGCAGTTGGTGGAAGGTACTCTTTCGATTTTGGGTTGTGCAGCTCGTGTTTTGTTTGATTCAGGTACTTCTCATTCGTTCATCTCGGAGGATTTTGCATAGAGGGTGGAGGACCCAGTGACCGAGGTGTCCTGTGACTTGGCGGTAGAGTTGCCTACCGGTGACTTCACGATCACCCCGTACTGCTTTGAGAAGGTACATGTGTGGGTGGAAGGGCGGAACTTGCTGATTAGACTATACGCGTTACCGTTTCAGGACTTCAATGTGATTTTGGATATGGATTGGCTCGAGGCTCATCATGCCTTGGTGGATTGCGGCTCGAAGAAGGTCTACTTCCAACAGCTTTGTGGACCCACCTTCTATTTTCAAGGTATTCGGTCTTCCTCTTCCCGCTTGCTTATTTCGGCTATCCGTGCACGTCATTTGCTTGATGCGGGTTGTCAGGGCTTTCTCGCATCCGTGGTTTTGGTTGATCGGCAGTGTCCTGAGGTAGAGGACATTCCTGTCGTGTGCGAGTTTCCCGATATTTTTCCCGAGGAGCTACCAGGGTTGCCATCGCAGCGAGAGATTGATTTCGTGATTGAGGTGGTGTCGGGTACGGCACCTATGTCGAAGGCCCCTTATCAGATGGCGCCTGCAGAGTTGCGAGAGTTGAAGGCGCAGTTGCAGGAGTTGCTGGCCAAGGGGTATATTCGTCCTAGTTATTCCCCGTGGGGTGCGTCGGTGTTGTTTGTGAAGAAGAAGGATGGTAGTTTGAGGCTGTGCATCGACTACCGTCAGTTGAACCAGGCGACTGTTAAGAACAAGTATCCGTTGCCTCGGATTGATGACTTGTTCGACCAGCTTCAGTCGGCCTGGGTGTTTTC
Organism: Amorphophallus konjac; assembly: GCA_022559845.1. Classification (NCBI taxonomy): domain Eukaryota; kingdom Viridiplantae; phylum Streptophyta; class Magnoliopsida; order Alismatales; family Araceae; genus Amorphophallus; species Amorphophallus konjac. Next base: position 465,417,045 of record CM040122.1, read on the forward strand.
GAGGATCGATTTGAGATCGGGCTATTATCAGCTGCGGATTCGACAGTCGGATGTGGAGAAGACGACGTTTCGATCGAGGTATGGGCATTATGAGTTCTTGGTGATGCCGTTCGGGCTCACCAATGCCCCCGCAGTGTTCATGGATTTGATGCATAGGGTGTTTCGTCCGTACTTGGACCAGTTCGTGGTCGTATTTGTGGACGATATCATTGTGTATTCGCGGTCTGCTGAGGAGCATGTGCAACATTTGAGGGCGGTGTTGCAGACCCTGCGCGATCACCAGTTGTATGCCAAGTTCAACAAGTGCGAGTTCTGGCTCTGAGAGGTGCACTTTCTGGGGCATGTTATTTATGGTGATGGTGTTTCCGTGGACCCGGCCAAGGTCGAGGCTGTGGTGCAGTGGCCGAGGCCGAGTTCTATCACAGAGATTCGGAGTTTCTTGGGGCTCGCAGGCTATTATCGGCAGTTTATTCAGGATTTTTCTAGTATTGTAGCCCCGATGACCAGGCTTACGCGGAAGGAGGTGTCGTTCGTCTGGATAGAGGAGTATGAGCGGAGCTTCATGGAGCTGAAGAGATTGCTCACCACTGCTCCGGTTTTGGTGTTGCCATCTGGCTCGGGTGGTTTTGTGGTATGTACAGATGCTTCCGGGGTAGGTATCGGTGCTGTGTTGATGCAGCATGGGAGAGTGGTGGCGCATGCGTCTCGACAGTTGAAGCCACATGAGGCGAACTACCCTGTTCATGATCTTGAGTTGGCGGCAGTGATTTTCGCTCTGAAGATCTGGAGGCATGATTTGTACGGCGAGAAGTTTGAGCTTTTCACTGACCATCAGAGTTTGAGATATGTGTTCACGCAGAAGGACCTTAACCTCAGGCAGAGGAGGTTGATGGAGTATATAAAGGATTATGATTTCACTCTGTCTTATCAGCCTGGCAAGATGAACGTCGTGGCTGATGCTCTGAGTAGGAGAGTAACGGTCAGTCAGATGTTGTTGAGGAAGTGGAGGCTTTGGGAGCAGGTTCCGGCCATGAGTTTTAGACTCAAGGTCCCTCAGGACCAGGGTTCGGCTGTCCTTGCGAGTCTGACTATCACGCCCGCGGTGCGTCCACAGGTGACTGAGGCTCAGCGAGCGGACCCCGAGCTACCTCGTATTCTGTCGATGGCCGAGGTGGAGTTTGGTGAGGATGGAGCTGTGAGGTTCAGAGGTAGGTTGTACGTGCCAGCCGAGGAGCAGGTGCGGCGTACGGTATTGCGTGAGGCTCATGGGAGTCGGTATGCTGTGCACCCCGGATCGGCTAAGATGTACTAGAACCTGAAGAGGTGATTTTGGTGGCCTAGCATGAAGAGAGATGTGACGGAATTTGTGGCCAGGTGTTTGACCTTTCAGCAGGTGAAGGCTGAGCACCAGCGACCAGGAGGCACACTTCAGCCCTTGGATATTCTTGCGTGGAAGTGGGACCACGTGACCACTGATTTCGTGGTTGGGTTACCGAGGATGTCCAGTGGGGAGGATAGTATCTGGTTACTGGTGGATAGACTGACGAAGACGGCGCGGTTGCTGCCGGTCAAGGTCAATTGGAGCATGCATCGTTTGGCTCGTTTGTACATGGAGCGGATCGTTCCGTTGCATGGAGTTCCCATCTCCATTGTGTCTGATCGTGATCCCCACTTCACTTCTGGATTCTGGAGGAGCTTCCAGAAGACTCTAGGCACCGAGTTGGCATTCAGCTCGGCCTATCATCCTCAGTCGGACGGTCAGTCTGAGCGGACCATCCAGACTCTGGAGGACATGTTGCGAGCGTGTTGCTTAGAATGGCAGGGGAGTTGGACCCACCATCTGCCATTAGTGGAGTTTGCCTATAACAACAACTATCATTCGAGCATTGGTATGGCTCCCTATGAGGCGTTGTATGGGCGACCTTGTCGAACTCCGCTTGATTGGTTCGAGGTGGGAGAGCGTGTCCTGACCGGACCAGATTTGGTGCAGCAGTGTGTTGAGGTGGTGCATCTCGTTCGGCAGAAGATGTTGGCAGCTCAGAGCCAGCAGAAGAGTTATGCCGATTGGAGGAGGCGACCTCTCAGCTTTGCTGTAGGAGACCGAGTTTTCTTGAGAGTTTCTCCCATGAAGGGTGTGATGTGTTTCGGTAGGAGCGGGAAGCTGAGTCCCCTCTACATTGGTCCCTTTCCCATCGTCGAGCATGTTGGGAAAGTTGCTTATCGGTTGCAGCTACCTCTGGAGCTTTTCGCCGTGCATGATGTGTTCCACGTGTCGATGCTTCGAAAATATATGCCCGATGATTCCCATGTTCTCGAGGATGTTGTTTGGCCTGAGGTGACCCCAGATCTGTCCCGTTCGGAGTTTCCTGTTCGCATTGAGGACCGGCGAGAGCAGCGCCTGCGGAACAAGGTTATTCCTTTGGTTAAGGTGGTCTGGCAGCGTCATTCTGGTGGCGAGGCGTCTTAGGAGCGCGAGGATGAGATGCGGGAGCTGTATCTGTAATGTCCCGGATCTTTCGGATCCTTCGTTATGGGTCTCGGATTTGGTTTGTCAGGGTGTTCGACCCTGTTGTGTTCAAAATTTTATTTCGGACATCTTTCGTGTTCGGATCGGCGCGATCCGGAGTCGTTTCGGAGGCCCGGAGTGTGTCCGCGGCTTTTCCGTGCGCGTTTTCTGATTTCCACGTACGGGTTTCGGCGAATCCTTCGGAACCCTGTAGCGGGTGAACTGGGTCGTTCACCAGCCCGCGAGTGGTACCGTTGCGATCAGCGCATCGAGACGGTCGAGGAGGTGTATTTTTCTATTTTTCGGGATTTTTCCGATTTTCCGAATTTTATATATATATCAATTCTTTTTCTTTTCTTTTTACCTTTTTCTTTTCTTCTTCTTCCTCCTTCCTTCAACCGTGAGAGCCCCCCCCTCCCCCGCGGCCGATCTTCTCCTCCCCGGGCGACCGAGACGCGGCCCCCCTCACTCCGACAACGGCGTGGCAGCGGCGGCGGCGGCAAGGCGGTCCCGGTGGCGTGCTTTTCGCGGCGAGAGGCGGGGCGTTCGTGGGAGTAAAAGCTTCATCCTTGATTTCGGGGGTGATTCGGTGGATTTCGAGCTTCCTTGAGGTAGGGGGACGAATCCTTACCCTCTTTCTAGCATTCCCCGTGATTTCTAGGCCGTGGAGAGGCCGAGAGGGGCTAGACTCATGCCGGGAGGGTTATTTCCATGTTCGGGGTTTGAGCGCCGGATCCGTCGATTCGTGGGGTTTTTAATCGATTTGGGGGTCCTAGATGCATGTTAGGGTGTTGTGGGGTGATTCCCCATTGTTTTCCCTTCACCAGGAGTGGTGAATGGGCGTGGATCTACGTTTTTGGGCGTGTTTCGCGAAACCGGGCTCGGCCCGTTGTCGCGCTATAGTCCAGTGGCGCGTTCTTGATGAACGCGCCATGTCGTCCGAGCGTGTCCGTCTGAGAAGACGAACAGTAAGGCGGTGGGGAACGCGCCTGGTTCGGGTAGCGCGATGTCCAGATCGCGCTACCCAAAACTAGCGCGTTCAGGTGTGAAAGCGCTGGCTTTGGCCGGCGCGACATGGAAGATCGCGCTAGCCTTAGCTAGCGCGTTCTTCAGTGTCGCGCTAGGGATACCTAGCGCGACCATCCCCTCCCCCGAACCGTGTTTTTGCGGGTAGCGTGACCTCCGGTTGGGTGAGTTGCGGACCCGGTTGTGGCGTGTGGCCCTAGGGATGCCGTGGGCACCCAGTGAGAGCCACAGGGGCGCCCGGGGTTCCCCGGAGAGTCAGTTACCTCGGTAGGGGTGCCGCGTGACTTGAGGGACGGTTGGACCTCATGCGTGTCCCCGGCATCTATGCCTATCGTATGATCATCGTGAGTCTGTGTTAGTGTTGGTCGGTGGTTTCCGTGGGTTAGTCCTTACTTCCAGTGACCTGTCCACTAGTCGTAGCTTTCTGCGCACGCGTGTGCGGACCCACCTGGGAGTGGTGGAGAGCGAGACCCAGTGTGACGCGGTTTTTAGGCTGGTTACCGTAGGGCCCCTTGCCTTTGCCACCAGAGTCCGGTGGGGGGGAAAAACCAGCTAGAGGACCCGACCTAGAGCAGATGGTCTGTGTGTGCACACGTAGTTGGGGGCTTAGGGCACGCACTGACGAGTGCGACCCCAGCTAGTCCTTGTTGTGGTACTTGTTGTGTGTCTGAGTCTCGCCCCCGGGGCGTTGTAGCTAGACACTTGTGACGCGGTGTAAGACGTCAGGGGACGCATCCGGTCGTTCTTCTTGTGGATGGTGCTCCTGTTCACTGGCAGGCGTGGACTCGTGTTTTGTTGGACCGAGGTTCCGTACTACGGTACCGTTAGAGTAGACGACTTTTCCGTTTATTTACTTTAGCTTGTCAGTTCTACCGTACTCTCGGTTGGTGGGGTTGTCCTCTTCTTCCTCGTTTTTCGTGCGAGGTGGGGATTCACGGGATCCCTACTGGGCCAATGAGATGAGGCTCACCCCTGCTCTTCAGGTGAGGCGGGGTCGACGGGAGGCGCGGCCGAGTTTCAGCGTGGTTCTTCTAGCCAGGGTTAGTTGCCAGTCTGCCAGAGCCGGGGGATGCCCCGCGTAGTTGTACTCCGGGGGATGCCCCGTGTTGTTGTACGCCGGGGGATGCCCCGTGTAGTTGTACTTTTCCTGTTGACTGTACTTTCTTTGGACATGAGACACTGTGGACCTTGTAGCAGTTTGATTTATTTATTATTATGTGCATTTCCTTTTGATTATTGTGCTATCTCTGTGGACGTTGCAGCTTCTCTTATACCCCACACCACTCCTTTCTACCCTTCCGAGTCTTCGGGCTCGTGGGTTGGCGGGCCGAGATTCGAGACGCGCCGGTTCCTTTCCGGTACTCGGATCCTCGGGTCGTCACAGCTGGTATCAGAGCGAGGTTGTGGAGGTATATCGGAACTTGGAACGAATTGCAGTGGTCCAGAAGGTCCATGAATGTCCTGTACAGTCGGCGACTGGCTTAGGGTCGTGTGTTTTATTGATTTCTGGTGCTTTTCTTGATGCCAGGTGTGTTATGGCGCCACGGAGGAGGACTCGTGCCCAGCAGGGAGAGTCTAGTGGTGGTCCAGAGGAGCAGAGCAGGGCTTCAATTTCTGAGGGTGTATCTAGAGATGCGAGAGCTCCAGGGATGGATGATTTCTTCCGAGGCATGTTTGAGTATGTGTTTCAGCAGCGGCAGGGAGGTCAGCAGCAGGGAGGTCGTCAGCAGCAGGGTGGCGAGGCTGGTGAGGATCAGGCTCGAGGTGGTCGCGGTCGTGTGCTGAAGGAGTTCTTGCTGTATCAGCCTCCTTCGTTTGGTGGGCAGTCGGATCCTGAGGTGGCCAGAGAGTGGCTGGATGATGTGCAGCGGATTTTCAGTGCGATGGAGTGCCCCGAGGAGGAGCAGGTGGCGCTGGCCACTCATCGTCTTCAGGGATCGGCCCGTACTTGGTGGACATCAGAGTGGGGTTCAGTGTTCCGATCTCGTCCTCTTCGGCAGGTTGCGTGGCAGGAGTTCGTCACGGCTTTCGAGCGAGCCTTCTGTCCGTCCTTTGTCAGGTCGCAGAGGTTGCGAGAGTTCATGGAGCTGACTCAGGGTGACATGACGGTGATGGAGTACCGTGCCAGGTTTATCGAGTTGGGCCGTTATGCTCCTCATATCATGGCGGACGAGGAGGTGAAGACCGATCAGTTTGTTAGTGGTCTGAGGCTAGAGTTGAGGCATCATCTTCTTGCCTCGGGTTTGACCAGTTTGGATGCGGCATGTAAGGCAGCAGCGGCGTTGGAGAGAGATTTGCAAAAGGTTCGAGGGCCGAGTAGTGCTAGTCAGGTGCAGGCAGATTTCAGCCAGCCGACAGGGATGCAGCAGCAGAGTACCGCCCAGCTCTCAGCAGGTGGATCAGAGGCGACACAGACTGCGGCTTCGGTGCCAGGTTCATCCTTCAAGTCGAAGCTTAAGAAGTTGCTTAAGGAAGCTGGTTTTAGCAAGAGGCGCCAGGATCGTAAGGAGTCGTTGGGCAGTGTTCAGCAGCCGATGGCTTTTCAGCGTCAGAGTTCGATGACTGGTTCGCGAGATGGCTGTCCCAGGTGCGGTGGTTCTCATCCAGGCAGACCGTGTTCGGCGCCCGTGGTTTGCTTCAGGTGCGACCAGCCAGGGCACATGGCACGTGACTGTCCGCAGAGACCGCGCCAGCCGCACGAGTTCCAGCAGCAGCAGCAGTTTCAGCCCCAGCAGTCGTCAGCACAGTCGCAGCAGTACTAGCAGCAGGGACAGTTCCCTCAGTTGGCACGGTCAGCTACTATGGGTGGGCAGAGATCCCGAGGTAGAGTGACTCATCTGACCAGGGCGGAGGCTGAGGCATCGCATTTGGTAGAAGGTACTCTCTCGATTTTGGGTTGTGCGGCTCGTGTTTTGTTCGATTCAGGTGCTTCTCATTCGTTCATCTAGGAGGTTTTCGCTCAGAGCGTGGAGGACCCGGTGACCGAGGTGTCCTGTGACTTGGCGGTAGAGTTGCCTACCGGTGACTTCATGATCACCCCGTACTGCTTTGAGAAGGTACCTGTGTGGGTGGAAGGGCGGAACTTGCCGGTTAGACTCTACGCGTTACCGCTTCAGGACTTCGATGTGATTTTGGGCATGGATTGGCTCGAGGCCCATCATGCCTTGGTGGATTGTGGCTCGAAGAAGGTCTACTTCCGACAGCCCCGTGGACCCACCTTCTATTTTCAAGGTATTCGGTCTTCCTCTTCCTGCTTGCTTATTTCGGCTTTCCGTGCGCATCGTTTGCTTGATGCAGGTTGTTAGGGTTTTCTCGCATCCGTGGTTTTGGTCGAGCGGCAGGGCCCTGAGGTAGAGGACATTCCTGTCGTGTGCGAGTTTCCTGATGTTTTCCCCGAGGAGCTACCAGGGATGCCACCGCAGCGAGAGATTGATTTCGTGATTGAGGTGGTGCCGGGTACGGCGCCTATGTCGAAGGCCCCTTATCGGATGGCGCCTGCTGAGTTGCGAGAGCTGAAGGCGCAGTTGCAGGAGTTGCTGGCCAAGGGGTATATTCGTCCTAGCTATTCCCCGTGGGGTGCGCCGGTATTGTTTGTGAAGAAGAAGGATGGTAGTTTGAGGCTGTGCATCGACTACCGTCAGTTAAACCAGGTGACTGTCAAGAACAGGTATCCGTTGCCGCGGATTGATGACTTGTTCGATCTGCTTCAGTCGGCCGAGGTGTTTTCGAGGATCGATTTGAGATCGGGTTATTACCAGCTGCGGATCCGAGAGTCAGACGTGGAGAAGATGGCGTTCCGATCGAGGTATGGGCATTATGAGTTCTTGGTGATGCCGTTCGGGCTCACCAATGCCCCCGCAGCATTCATGGACTTGATGCATAGGGTGCTTCGTCCGTACTTGGACCAGTTTGTGGTCGTGTTTGTGGACGATATCCTCGTGTATTCGCGGTCTGCTGAGGAGCATGTACAGCATTTGAGAGCGGTATTGCAGACCCTGCGCGATCACCAGCTGTATGCCAAGTACAGCAAGTGCGAGTTCTGGCTCCGAGAGGTGCACTTTCTGGGGCATGTTATTTCTAGTGATGGTGTTTCCGTGGACCCGGCCAAGGTCGAGGCGGTGGTGCAGTGGCCGAGGCCGAGTTCTGTCACGGAGATTCGGAGTTTCTTGGGGCTTGCAGGTTATTATCGGCGGTTCATTCAGGATTTCTCTCGTATTGCGGCCCCGATGACCAGGCTTACGCGGAAGGAGGTGCAGTTCGTCTGGACGGAGGAGTGCGAGCGGAGCTTCGTGGAGCTGAAGAGATTGCTTACCACTGCTCCGGTTTTGGTGTTGCCATCTGGCTCGGGTGGTTTCGTGGTGTGTACAGATGCTTCCGGGGTAGGCCTCGGTGCTGTGTTGATGCAGCATGGGAGAGTTGTGGCGTATGCGTCGCGGCAGTTGAAGCCACATGAGGCGAACTACCCTACTCATGATCTTGAGTTGGCAGCGGTGATCTTCGCTCTGAAGATTTGGAGGCATTATTTGTACGGCGAGCGGTTTGAGCTCTTCACTGATCACCAGAGTTTGAGGTATGTGTTCACGCAGAAGGACCTTAACCTCAGACAGAGGAGATGGATGGAGTACATGAAGGATTATGACGTTACTCTGTCTTATCAGCCTGGCAGGATGAACGTCGTGGCTGATGCTCTGAGCAGGAAGGTAACGGTCAGTCAGATGTTGTTGAGGAAGTGGAAGCTTTGGGAGCAGGTCCCGGCCATGACTTTTAGGCTCAAGGTCCCTCAGGACCAGGGTTCGGCTGTCCTTGCGAGTCTGACTGTCATGCCCGCGGTGCGTCGACAGGTGACTGAGGCCCAGCGAGCGGACCCCGAGCTACCCCGTATTCTGTCGATGGCCGAGGTGGAGTTTGGTGAGGATGGAGCTGTGAGATTCAGAGGTAGGTTGTACGTTCCGACCGAGGGGCAGGTACGGCGTACGGTTTTACGTGAGGCTCATGGGAGTCGGTATGCCGTGCACCCCGGATCGGCTAAGATGTACCAGAACCTGAAGAGGCAGTTTTGGTGGCCTGGCATGAAGAGAGATGTTGCGGAATTTGTGGCCAGGTGTTTGACCTGTCAGCAGGTGAAGGCTGAGCACCAGCGACCAGGAGGCACACTTCAGCCCTTGGATGTTCCTGCTTGGAAGTGGGACCATGTGACCACTGATTTTGTGGTTGGATTACCGAGGACGTCCAGTGGGGAGGATAGTATCTGGTTGCTAGTGGATAGACTGACGAAGACAGCGCGATTGCTGCCGGTCAAAGTCAGTTGGGGCGTGCAGCGATTGGCTCGGTTGTATGTGGAGCGGATCGTCCCGTTGCATGGAGTTCCTATCTCCATTGTATCGGATCGTGACCCCCGTTTCACTTCTGGATTCTGGAGGAGCTTCCAGAAGGCTCTAGGCACCGAGTTGGCATTCAGCTCGGCCTATCATCCTCAGTCGGACGGTCAGTCTGAGAGGACCATCCAGACTTTGGAGGACATGCTGCGAGCGTGTTGCTTGGAGTGGCAGGGGAGTTGGACCCACCATCTGCCATTAGTGGAGTTTGCCTACAACAACAGCTATCATTCGAGCATCGGTATGGCTCCCTATGAGGCGTTGTATGGACGACCTTGTCGGACTCCGCTTGATTGGTTCGAGGTGGGCGAGAGTGCCTTGACCGGACCAGATTTGGTGCAGCAGTGTGTTGAGGTGGTGCATCTCGTTCGGCAGAATATGTTGGCAGCTCAGAGCCGGCAGAAGAGTTATGCCGATCGGAGGAGGCGACCCCTCAGCTTTGCTGTGGGAGATCGAGTTTTCTTGAGAGTGTCTCCCATGAAGGGCGTGATGCGCTTCGGTAGGCGTGGGAAGCTGAGTCCCCGCTACATTGGTCCCTTTCCCATCGTTGAGCGCATTGGGGAAGTTGCTTATCGGTTGCAGCTACCTCCGGAGCTTTCCGCCGTGCATGATGTGTTCCACGTGTCGATGCTTCGGAAGTATATGCCCGATGACTCTCATGTTCTCGAGGATGCCGTTTGGCCTGATGTGACCCCAGATCTGTCCCTTCCGGAGTTTCCTGTTCGCATTGAGGATCGGCGAGAGCAGCGCCTGCGGAACAAGGTTATTCCTCTAGTTAAGGTGGTCTGGCAGCGTCATTCTGGCGGCGGGGCATCTTGGGAGCGTGAGGATGAGATGCGGGAGTCGTATCCTTATTTGTTTGTGTGAGTCTTTCCCCCGTCCTTGTGCCTTGTCCTTGAATTTCGAGGACGAAATTCGTTTAAGGGGGGGGGGGGGGGCTGTAATGTCCCGGATCTTTCGGATCCTTCGTTATGGGTCCCGGATTTGGTTTGTCAGGGTGTTCAACCCTGTTGTGTCCGAAGTTTTATTTCGGACATCTTTCGTGTTCGGATCGGCGCGATCCGGAGTCGTTTCGGAGGCCCGGAGTGTGTCCGCGGCTTTTCCGTGCGCGTTTTCTGATTTCCGCGTACGGGTTTCGGCGAATCCTTCGGAACCCTGTAGCGGGTGAACTGGGTCGTTCACCAGCCCGCGAGTGGTACCGTTACGATCAGCGCGTCGAGACGGTCGAGGAGGTGTATTTTTCTATTTTTCGGGATTTTTCTGATTTTTCGGATTTTATATATATATCAATTCTTTTTCTTTTCCTTTTACCTTTTTCTTTTCTCCTTCTTCCTCCTTCCTTCAACCGTGAGAGCCCCCCCCCCCTCCCCCGCGGCCGATCTTCTCCTCCCCGGGCGACCGAGACGCGGCCCCCCTCACTCCGACAACGGCGTGGCAGCGGCGGCAAGGCGGTCCCGGTGGCGTGCTTTTCGCGGCGAGAGGCGGGGCGTTCGTGGGAGTAAAAGCTTCATCCTTGATTTCGGGGGTGATTCGGTGGATTTCGAGCTTCCTTGAGGTAGGGGGACGAATCCTTACCCTCTTTCTAGCATTCCCCGTGATTTCTAGGCCGTGGAGAGGCCGAGAGGGGCTAGATTCATGCCGGGAGGGTTATTTCCATGTTCGGGGTTTGAGCGCCGGATCCGTCGATTCGTGGGGTTTTTAATCGATTTGGGGGTCCTAGATGCATGTTAGGGTGTTGTGGGGTGATTCCCCATTGTTTTCCCTTCACCAGGAGTGGTGAATGGGCGTGGATCTACGTTTTTGGGCGTGTTTCGCGAAACCGGGCTCGGCCCGTTGTCGCGCTATAGTCCAGTGGCGCGTTCTTGATGAACGCGCCATGTCGTCCGAGCGTGTCCGTCTGAGAAGACGAACAGTAAGGCGGTGGGGAACGCGCCTGGTTCGGGTAGCGCGATGTCCAGATCGCGCTACCCAAAACTAGCGCGTTCAGGTGTGAAAGCGCTGGCTTTGGCCGGCGCGACATGGAAGATCGCGCTAGCCTTAGCTAGCGCGTTCTTCAGTGTCGCGCTAGGGATACCTAGCGCGACCATCCCCTCCCCCGAACCGTGTTTTTGCGGGTAGCGTGACCTCCGGTTGGGTGAGTTGCGGACCCGGTTGTGGAGTGTGGCCCTAGGGATGCCGTGGGCACCCAGTGAGAGCCACAGGGGCGCCCGGGGTTCCCCGGAGAGTCAGTTACCTCGGTAGGGGTGCCGCGTGACTTGAGGGACGGTTGGACCTCATGCGTGTCCCCGGCATCTATGCCTATCGTATGATCATCGTGAGTCTGTGTTAGTGTTGGTCGGTGGTTTCCGTGGGTTAGTCCTTACTTCCAGTGACCTGTCCACTAGTCGTAGCTTTCTGCGCACGCGTGTGCGGACCCACCTGGGAGTGGTGGAGAGCGAGACCCAGTGTGACGCGGTTTTTAGGCTGGTTACCGTAGGGCCCCTTGCCTTTGCCACCAGAGTCCGGTGGGGGGGAAAAACCAGCTAGAGGACCCGACCTAGAGCAGATGGTCTGTGTGTGCACACGTAGTTGGGGGCTTAGGGCACGCACTGACGAGTGCGACCCCAGCTAGTCCTTGTTGTGGTACTTGTTGCGTGTCTGAGTCTCGCGCCCGGGGTGTTGTAGCTAGACGCTTGTGACGCGGTGTAAGACGTCAGGGGACGCATCCGGTCGTTCTTCTTGTGGATGGTGCTCCTGTTCACTGGCAGGCGTGGACTCGTGTTTTGTTGGACCGAGGTTCCGTACTACGGTACCGTTAGAGTAGACGACTTTTCCGTTTATTTACTTCAGCTTGTCGGTTCTACCGTACTCTCGGTTGGTGGGGTTGTCCTCTTCTTCCTCATTTTTCGTGCGAGGTGGGGATTCACGGGATCCCTACTGGGCCAATGAGATGAGGCTCACCCCTGCTCTTCAGGTGAGGCGGGGTCGACGGGAGGCGCGGCCGAGTTTCAGCGTGGTTCTTCTAGCCAGGGTTAGTTGCCAGTCTGCCAGAGCCGGGGGATGCCCTGCGTAGTTGTACTCCGGGGGATGCCCCGTGTTGTTGTACGCCGGGGGATGCCCCGTGTAGTTGTACTTTTCCTGTTCACTGTACTTTCTTTGGACATGAGACACTGTGGACCTTGTAGCAGTTTGATTTATTTATTATTATGTGCATTTCCTTTTGATTATTGTGCTATCTCTGTGGACGTTGCAGCTTCTCTTATACCCCACACCACTCCTTTCTACCCTTCCGAGTCTTCGGGCTCGTGGGTTGGCGGGCTGAGATTCGAGACGCGCCGGTTCCTTTCCGGTACTCGGATCCTCGGGTCGTCACAGTATCCTTATTTGTTTGTGTGAGTCTTTCCCCCGTTCTTGTGCTTTGTTCTCGAATTTCAAGGACGAAATTTATTTATTGGGGGAGGGCTGTGATGTCCCGGACACTTTCGGATCCTTCTTCTTGGGTCCTGGATCTGCGTTTTCGGTGAATTTGGCTCCGTTGTGTTCAGAATTATGTTCTGGACATCTTTCGTGTTTGGATCCGTGCGATTCGGGTCAGTTCGGAGGTCCGGAACGTGTTCTGCGACTTTTTCTGCGTGTTTTCCGATTCCCGCGTGTGTGTCTCGGAAACATCTATGGAACCCTGTAGCGGGTGAACCGGGTCGTTCATCTACCCGCGAGTGGTGCCGTTGCGATCAGCGCGTCGCGAGGATCGAGGAGGTGTATTTTTCTATTTTCTGAGATTTTTATGATTTTTCAGATTTTCTATAAATACCAAACCTTTTTCTATTCTTTTTCACCTTTTTTCTTCTTCTTCTTCCTCCTTCTTCCAACTGTTGGAGAGCGCCCTCCCCACCGCGACCGTTCCTTTTCCCCGGATGACTGAGACGCGGCCTCCTTCACTCCAGCAACGGCGTGGCGGCGGCGGCGAGGCGGTTCTGGTGGTGGCCTTTTCGCGGCGGGAGGCAGGGCGTGTGGCATTCAAAAAGCTTTTTCCTTGATTTCGGTGGCGATTCGGCGGAGCATTCGCTTCTTTGAGGTAGGGGGACGAATCCCTATGCTCATCTCGTCATCCCCCGCGATTTGTAGGCCGAATGGGAGCCGAGAGGGGTGTTTTTGAGTGGGTTAGGGCAAAATCATGTTTTGGGGAGAGTTCGCCCGATCTATGGATTTGAGCCGCGATTCGGTGTTTTGATGGCCTAGATTCATACTAGGGGTCCCCAGGGGTCTTCCCCTCTGATTTTCCCCTCTCCTATAGAGGCATGGGGGCGTGGTTGAAATTTTTGGGCGTTTCACGCCGTTTCACCGTCGGACTGGTGTGACGGTCCTTCCAGTGACCGTCACACCATGTGACGCTCCCAGGTGGGTGCGTTACAGCCATGTTTTAGCCAACTGGGGGTCTGTGGGCTGTGGCGGTCCCACGATAGACCGCCATGGCACTGTGACGCGCATGGGTTGGATCGTCCGGGACGATCTGACCGTTGATTTTGACCATCGGGGGTCAAGGCCTATGATGCACAATGCCTGGCGCGTCACAGCCTTGTAACGCCCCTAGGTGGGTGCGTCAGAGAAGACGAATCCATCTCCCCTGACGCGTCAGGGTTGGTCCGTTAGGTGCTGTGACGCCCCTAGGTGGGTGCGTCAGAGCCTGTTTTCACCTCGGCTTGTGACGCTCCAGGGTTGGACCGTCAGAGCCTTGTGGCGCTCCAATGTAGGTGCGTCACAGCCTGTGACGGCCCAAGGTTGGACCGTCAGGCTCTGTGCTGCACCGAGTGTGTGCGGTCCCGTTTCTTCGACGATGGTTTCCGTGAGTCAGTCTTTACTTCCAGTGACCTGTCCACTAGTCGTAGCTTACTGCGCACGCGAGTGCGGACCCACCTGGGAGTGGTGGAGAGCGAGATCCGGTGAGAGGCGGTTTTTAGGCTGGTTTCCGTAGGGCCCCTTGCCTTTGCCACTAGAGTCTGGTGGGGGGGAAAACCAGCTAGAGGACCCGATCTAGAGCAGATGGTCTGTGTGTGCACACATAGTTGGGGGCTTAGTACACGCGCTGACGAGCGTGACCCCAACTAGTTCTTGTTGTGGTACTTGTTGCATGTCTGAGTCTCACGCCCGTGACGTTGTAGCTAGACACTTGTGACACAGTGTAAGACGTCAGGGGACGCATCCGGTCGTTCTTCTAGTGGGTAGTGCTCTCGTTTGCTGGCAGGTGTGGACTCGAGTTTGGTTGGACTGAGGTTCAGTAGTACGGTACTGTTAGAGTAGATGGCTTTTCCATTTATTTACTTTAGCTTGTTGGTTCTATCGTACTCCTGTTAGGTGGGGTTGCTTTTCTGCTTTCTTGCTTTCCTGCCTTGTTTTCCGCACGAGGTGGGGATTCACAGGATCCCTACTGAGCCAATGAAATGAGGCTCACCCCTGCTTTTCAGGTGAGGCGGGGTCGTCGAGAGGCGCGGCCGAGTTTCAGCGTGGTTCTTCCAGCTAGGGTTAGTCGCTAGTCCGCCAGAGCCGGGGGATGCCCCGTGTAGTTGTACGCCGGGGGATGCCCCGTATTGTTGTACTTTTCTTTCTGTTGACTGTATTTTTATTTGGACATGAGACTCTGTGGACCTTGTAACAGTTTATTTTATTTATTTAACGATGTGCATTTTATTTTAGATCGTTGTGCTACCTCTGCGGTCGTCTCAGCTTCTCTTGTACTCCCACACCATCCCTTTTACCCTTCCGAGTCTTCGGGCTCATGGGTTGGCGGGTCGATATTCGAGACGCGCCAGTTCCTTTCCTGCACTCGGATCCCGGGTCGTCACAGCGGAGCCCCCCTCCTGCACACTCCGTAGCCACCGCCCACGCTCACAACCCTTCACCTCTACCTCTCAGCAGTCCTCTGCATCACCAGCAGCATCACCGTAGCTTCGCCCCGTCCCTTACCCACACACACATACTCTCACGGCCCTCTCTCCTTCACACCTACCTCTCCCTCTCCCTTTTCTCTGCTCACCTCCCCCGCCCCCTTCTACACACACCGCACATACAATGTCCCACTGTCGAGCTCCTCTCCATCTCCTTCTCTCCGTTCTGCACCACACACACACCCTCTCGCCGTTGGTTACTGTTGCCGTTGGTGCTATGATGCAATTGGTGGTGGTGGTGGTGGTGCTGCTGCTGCTGTTGGTGGAGTGCTTGCAGGTGACCACCGGAGGGCACGCCACGTAGCCGGCCACCGTCACCTCGCAGCAGTGCTTGCAAGCTCACGGCCACAGTCGGGGGCCGCCTTGCCCTGTCGCCACCCACCGACCGTCGTACGTCGTCGCAGAGGACCACCTCCGCCATCGCACTCCACGGCGGCACCCTTTGCCTGCGTCACCCAGCCGACCTCCGTTCCACCTCTGCGGTCTGCCATCTCCACCCTCTGCGCCCCTGTGCGCAGCGTGCCCACCTGTGAGCAGGATGTCGTGGCCTCGCCGACCACCGTGACCACATCTGTAGCACGCCGCCTACTCGACCTGCAGGCCACAACGTCGGCCATCGCCGTCGACCTCTATGGCCACGAGCAAGGTAACCGACCTCGCTGGCCACCCCGTCCCCCCCCTCTCTCCTAACTAGGGATGAGTTAATCTTTTCGTAACGTTGAGTTAATTTAACTCTGACTTAATTATTTTTTGTCGATTTAAAATAACAGCAGGGGCTTATTTGAATAATGAAGATAATTATAAGTACTTTTAAGATAATAGTCAGTTTTGAAGGACTAATCAACCATTCGATAAATTTATAGGAATTAATATATAAAAATCTCTAAATCAAATAATTGTGTTTCAATTCTTCTCTCGAACTGTCCGTCACCGGGGCCCAAACCCAAGTTGGCGGGCGACCGCGGCCCGGGCATTCGCGGTAATAAAAATGATGGGCGCGCCACGCGGTTGCGGCGGAGAACTGGGGACACCTCGCCCACCTGCACGGCGCCAATGCCATCGCCGGGGTCTCATTCCCAAAACGGCTCCTCAGTCCACACGCCTTCCCCGATACAGCGGCGGCCCCCACCCCCTTCCCGGGTTCCCCCTCATTTCGTCCTCCGTCTCCCCGGCTGCGGGCGAACTGCGCCGGCGCAGTTCGCGTCTTTCCAGATAACGCGGTTACGTGTTGAAGCCGGCGCCCTCCCCATCCCCTCGGCAGAACCAGAAGACCCATCTGTCAAATGCTAGATGTTCTTCTTCACCTTCTTCGTTTCTGTTCTCTGTGCTCCGAAAAGAATCGCATTTTTATCATCACGGGATTATCTGGATCCGGTCCTGTCCCGGAGAGCTTTCCAGCGTCTCCTTGCGGGGTGCAAAGGAGGGATTGCGACGTGTTCCTAAAAAGGGGGAGGGGAGAAACGGACAGGAAGAGGGCGACGTAGCAAGACAGACTCGGGTGAGCAAATCCTGTTTGCTTTCTTGTTGACCTCTATGTTATCCGTTCAGCTCGTTCTGGGTACTCCAGATGGGCGAAATCGTGGATTAAAGTTGCTATTTTGTCTCGGCCCACGGCTCCCCTCCTCCTCGCTCTTGCTTCCGCATATTTCTCTGCTCCTGCGGTTGTTCTCCTCCTGCTTCCACACAATTTTCTACTTCTGTGGTTGAAACAGCGGTGCCTTTGGTCGTTCGTTCTAGGCAGGGGCCGGCCGACCCAGATGGAGTTCTTCACC
Source organism: Amorphophallus konjac (assembly GCA_022559845.1). NCBI lineage: Eukaryota > Viridiplantae > Streptophyta > Magnoliopsida > Alismatales > Araceae > Amorphophallus > Amorphophallus konjac. The sequence goes on from CM040122.1 coordinate 465,433,645, forward strand.
AACGCCAAGACGGTGCGGCTGCGGAGCCACCACGACAAGTACCTGACGGCGGAGGAGGACGAGGAGACGGTCTGCCAGGACCGCAACGGGACGTCGCGCCGCGCCCGGTGGACGGTGGAGCTCGTGGAGAGCGGCCGCACAATCCGCCTCAAGAGCTGTTACAACCGCTACCTCACCGCCTCTAACGAGCCCTTCCTCCTGGGCATGACCGGCCGCAAGGTCCTCCAGACCGTCCCTGCCCGGCGGCTCGACTCTTCCGTGGAGTGGGAGCCCATCAGAGACGGCTTCCAGGTGAGGCTGAAGACCCACTACGGCCAATTCCTCCGCGCCAATGGCGGACTCCCTCCCTGGCGCAACTCCGTCACACACGACATCCCCCACCGGACCTCCACCCAGGACTGGGTCCTCTGGGATGTCGACGTCTTGCAGATTGCGGTCCATTCGCCGGCTCGGGCCGCATCTGCGCCCCCCCCTCCACCGCCGTTGTCATCTGGTGCTCCGAGTTCCAGGTCGTCAGGTGCTCCGAGCTCCAGTTCCTCGTCGCCTCCCTCAAGCCCACCTGCTAACAGCTCCCCGACGATGTCCAGGTTGGAGGTGAGACCTATTTCTCATTTCTGGGTTCTATTGATTTTATTTACCACCTCAATGATCCTATCCTGAGATGTAATTGTTTCTTGCAGTCAGCGGCTTCTTTCTGCGTCTCGCCGCCGAAGCCCGATGGGCGGACCATACGCTATTCTATCGCAGATGACGCCGGCAATGTGGATGAGGGTTTTGAAGGTACTGCCTTCCAATTCAAAGGGACGAGTGTGGAAGAGCTGACTCATATGTTAGAGGAGGAGGTGGGGCAGCCCAATTTGATTGTATGCTCCCGGAATCCATTGAATGGGAAACTGTATCCCCTCCACCTGCAGTTGCCCCCCAACAATGCCGCCATGAATGTTGTATTGGTCAATGCCTCATCTAAAGGTGAGTCTTTGTTTAGTTGCCATGATGCCTAGACTAACCTGGTTGTCAGTTATGACTATGTGGTGACTCCCTTGCCTTGTTTGCCGTACAAGTACTTAAAGTGCTTATATTTCCATCCTAGAGCTGATAGGATGGTTGGTATTAGTTGCCTTTCATCATACAGTGGAATGCATATGAAAACACATCATGCTGCTATCTTTTGCTTGTTTGCCATGCTGCTATTCAATTGCTTATTTGTCATGCTTCTATTTTTGCATGCCTAGACTAACCTGGTTCTTTTTTCTTTTCTTTTTTTTTTGAAGTGGGTAGTACCACTATTGTATTAAAGTAAAAAGGGGATGTACAAGTAAAGACAATAAGCTCCCAAAAACCCTATACATCAAAATATCCACACCAAGATAGTGTGCCCCCTACAAATCCCCCAACAAAACAAAAATGGGAGAGTTGTGAGAGTCCACATTACAAAGAAGCTTCCCCCATTCTACCACTCTGTGACGACCCAGATTCCGGATACCAGATATACTCGGTAGGACTACCAAACACACCTGATACCACTTGGAACCCGCGAGGCCTCCCAAGAGCGGTAAAGCTCCGAATGGAAAAAGGATTGTCGTGTAGTACATTGAACTGACAGATATAACAGTAAGCAATTAAATTTCATTAGATCGGATTGCTAAAGTAGCAGAAATAAAATTACTTTTTATTATTAACAGATTTTACACAATTATATACCAGAGTCAAGTCCAAAGCTAAAGACAACAGTCTAGCAGTACAGTCGACAGAAAGAAAAGACGTACCGAAAAGTCGGGGGAAGCCCGACGAAGGTACCAGCTGACAGCTACGACTCGAACTCCAGGACCCGCGGAAGCAGAACGAACACGTCACCCCACCTGAAAAGCAGGGGTGAGCCTCGTGTCATTGGCTCAGTAGGGGTCACACGGATCCCCACTGAAAATAACGCAGTAACACGCAACATAAAAACAGCAGTAGTAGCAAAGCAGGAAAACTACTACTAGAAAGCTGTAAAAGAAAGCCGTCAACGGAAAGAGCAGCTACTGCTAAAAGAAGAGAAAAGCCGCATTTACCAGAATACAGCCGCCGACAAACCACGGCGCTCAAAGCCACTCGAACCACGACACAGAGAGACTCGGGCGCACGCACGCCCCAATTGCCGTGTACGCTCACCAAAGCACAGCCACGTACACGACCGGAGCGTCGTGTACCACACCAAGTTGGTCCAGGCCCAGCCCAGAACAGACCAACTTAGAAGGGAAACACAGACTCCGAGAAAACACGAGAGTCACGCGTCATGTGACGGAAGCACCTCCTCATTAGAAGAACAGCCAGCTGCGTCCACTGACGCCTTATGCTGCGCCGACAAGTGTCTCGTCTACGCTGTCGTCACAACGGCCCGACAGAGACTACGACCACCTCACAAGTAGAACGGCCAGCTGCGTCCGCGACGTCTTACACTGCACCGCAACACACACCACAAGTGTCTCGACTACCAACCGATCGCGTCTACGCGAGCTCGGCCGAGTCGCAGACCCACGCGGAACCACAGTAACAAGTACTAGTCAGGGTCACGCCCGTCGGCTTCAGTCCTCTGCCCCTGACCACGTGTGCACACACTGGCTCCTGCCTAGAGCCAGGCCTCTAGCTAGTTTTTCCCCCTCCGTAGGACGCTACGGCCAAGCCGGGGGCCTACGGAACCAAGGATGGCAAACTCGGTTTCGGTCTCGGTTTCGCCCGGGTCCGAAACCGAGTTGACTCGGTTTCGGTTTCGGTTTCGGCCGAAACCGGCCGAAACCCATATAAAAGGTCAAAAAAATTAAATTAATTCTAAAAAATATGATAAAAAATCATAAAAAATATTAATAATCACTTAAAATCACAAAAATCATTACACATGCATTTGACTGAATAAGTTAGTGCAATAACTTTGAAGTAGACAACTACAAAAATTGAACTTCAAACATTGAACATGTGATAGTTAAAGTAATATTCCATTGTACATTAATACAAGCAGTACAAAATTAGACAAAATAGATAAAATAATTGTTACAAAAATTCATTGATTCTTACCTAATATGGATAATAATTATTAGAAGAACCTTCTCCCTCATCGTCTGGCCCTTGATGTTGATACCCATAACCATGTTGCATGTATGGTCTATATTCACTATAACCAAACAATGAGGTAGCCAAGTCCTGCATCCCTCTTTGGATCCCTCTTGGAGTGTTTGGTTGGCTTGAGCCGAATCCAGTATCAGCATAAGAATCTTGAGGAAGAGAAGAGGAACTGGCCGGATGGAAGTTGAATGATGGTTCATAACCCCACGACCGATAAATCGCTGCCTCCTGTTGGCCACCTCCATAACCTGATGGATGCCCATATTGACTCTGTGACTCATGTCCTCCCTCACCCTGACTGTATCCTCTGCCTGTGTCTGCGTGGAAGGAGGAAGGACCACCAGCATCCCCACCGCCAGTAGTAGCACCTGTAGCACCTGGCACATACGAAAATATATAATTTATCTCCTACCAAAACCTTTTCTGATTCGAACTGATAATAAGAATTTAAGTTACTTTCCAAAATAAAAAATCAAAGGATCACGAAACCTGCAGTCTCCAGTCGCCTTTTGGCCTTTGGGGATGCTTTTTCCTGTGCCGGTGTGCTTTCTTCTTGCACCCTTGACATGAATCCTGTTCCCCTTGGCGTGTGCCTCAAATAAATCTGCTTTAACTGTTCAATTGCCGGGTCCTCTCGAGCAGCAATATTTGTTCTCTCAGTTTGCCCATGCACTGATGTACTTCTTCTTAAGGATGTAGGTGCCTTGCCCATTCTAGGAGTGACTGGCCTGCTATCTGAGTCGGAGTGTCTAGCTGGCTGAAAATCATGTTGCTCCTCAGTGTCCTCAACAACCCTAGACATGTGGGCATGAGTATCTCTGGCCCTCTTTGATTTTCTTCTTAATTCGGGATCCCTTTGCTCATCTTCATCTAGTATGCCCTCTGCCCATCTTCTATCATCATCATCAAAAACGGGCTCATCAACCTGCTCTCGTGTCTCCACCCAAGACTGCAACGGATTCTCATCATCAAATAAGGCATCCACATCAATTTCTGCGGCGGCATCCCCGGCGGCGCGTTTGTCTCGCAGCTGTTGTCTCAACCTCATATTCTTTATTCTCAACCTCATATTGTAGTGGCAGTACACTAATTTCTCTAACCGTTCAGCCTTTAGCCGATTGCGAACCTTTGAGTGTATAAGGCTAAACGTGCTCCAATTTCTTTCACATTGACTTGCTGATGTTGTTTGACTGAGCACCCTAATTGCAATGAAAGCCAATGCATTGCTACCCATATCTCGGTTGTTAACCATTATCCACCAGTCAGCTGTTCCACCAACCATAAAAAAATGCATTTTAGTTGTAAAAATATATATTCATCAGGTTAAGAAATCCAAAAAATAAAATATACCTGGGCTCACTCTTCCCACAGCGTATTGCAATTGGGAGTCAGCATATGTCTCAGTCCTCATTCTGTAATGGTTCATCTACAAACATAAAGTAATAGATTAACATAACTACTTAAATAAATTCTATACATGTTATTGACAGTATCAAATAAAGGCGAACCTCTACTTCGGCCTCTAGTCTCTTTTCTGGATTCCTCGATAAACGACCAATAACTTTTAAAGTCCCTTGAAGCACCTCGCCATCAACATGTGCATCGGCACCGTACATAAATCGAGGGTTGAAGAAATAACCTGTATTTGTGTATAATTAACTAAATAAAATTTATAAAATAACATAAAGGCATTACCTCAATTTCAGTACAATTAATCACTCACCAGCTGCATGCAAGTCATGGTGTAATGTGTTGTCCCATCTCTGGTCAATAATTTTCCACCATTTTGCATAATGTCTGGGAAGGGAATGCTGCAACTCCAATTTGGCACGGTCCATGGCCTCGTATAGATAGCCCATATCATTCTTCTCATCGCCATCCACCATTCTTAGGACCTTCACGAGAGGTGTGACTACTTTCAAGTACCGTGACACCCTGTCCCAGAATTGGTTGTCGTCCACGACGTGGCAGACATCCAGATAATCCATCTGTGTATCAACATTGCCCTTGTCGATGTATTCCCGCAGGGCATTGTGGTACATGAAAGCTTTCAGCTCATTCTTGTACCTGTGCAGATAAATGAAAATTGAAGCTGCATCAACTGCTACATATCAGTAAGGATAAAGTATCAAGAATTGAGATCAATCTTATACCTGTGCAAAGACTCCAAAGAAATAAAATTGGAAGCAAATCTGGTTGGGCCTGCACGGATGATATCTCGCCCTCCACTGGCATGCGCCCTGAACATATTTAGTATCCTAGGATGGCCATAGATATACTGTGTGACTTTTTGTGCCTTGTCAATTGTCTTCTTCACATGCTTTTCCTTCCCTATGTCTTCAAGCATCAGATCAAGACAATGTGCTGCACATGGGAGCCAATATAAATGACTGCGCTTTTGCATCAATTTCTTTCCTGCAGCCTTGTAACTGGCTTCATTATCAGTCACCACCTGCACAACATTCTCCTCTCCAATTTGTTCTACCATGCCATCCATCAAATGAAACAAATAATTTGCATTCTTTTCATAATCTGATGCATCAACTGATTTCACAAACACTGTACCGCTGATGCAATACACCAAAAAGTTTATCATGGACTTTTTCGTGGTACCAGTCCAACCATCACACATGATGGTGCATCCTCTCTCCACCCATATATGCTTGAAGCTTTCAACCCAATCATGGAGCTCCTCAACCTCTCCCTCAAGGCCACGCCCGTATATGTCTCGACGTGAGGGGGCTTGCAAGCCAGGGCCAGCATCTGCTATGACATCTATCATAGGTTGGAAATATTCACTTGAAGCTGCATGTGCAGGGACACCTGCATGAAAAAACCATTTGCAAATAGATTTAAATGCATGCCCTGCAACTTCTGCTGATTTTTTGACCCCTCTCATTGCTTGCTTGATTTTAGGTTGTGTAGCTTGGGGCCTTCTGTGCAGATAGCTGTCCATGGGACCTGTTCCCTGCGTATGTGGGGCAGCACCAACGTCAGGACGTCGTGCAGCTGTACTCTCATAGGTCCCTGATCCCATGGCTCCCTTCCCTTTCCTTCGAGCGGCTTGTTCACGCTCCCTTGCTTCAGTCAGCTCTGGATCAGAATCCTCAGTGCCTTCCTCATCATCATCCCTTCTAACCCTTCTGCCAGAAATCTCCTCAGCAATTTCAGCCTCATCCTCAGCCCTTTGTTGCACCCTCTCCCTTTTCCCCAGAAGGCATTGGCGCATCTCTTCTCGCACCTCTCGGGGACAGTTGTCACATTGTCTGACCTCTCCTCTTACCCCTGCCAAATGTTGTTTTCCTCTGGTAATTCCGCCATACATTTCCTTACCACAGTAATTGCATTTCACCTTTCTTCTCTTAGCATCTATTAAAGACATGTGGGCCCACCCCGGATCCTCCTGCCCTTGCTGCTCCTGTGTTTGCTGACGTCTAGGCATGATGCTGCATTAAGACAGTGACACACAAAAAGGTATAAGTACAATTAAAAACTTAACCCTTAATTAGCAAGTAACCCTTAATCACCCTTGCAAAAAATCAATTACCAGTATGATCCCACCCCAAAATCTTCAATGTAGTTTAATTGAGCTTCAATTTAGCCTAAGCAAACTGACTTAGACAAAAGCCCCAAATTTTATATACTAATTAACCGTTAATTATCATTTACCCCTTAATCACCTTTTGAAAAAATCAATTGGCAGCATGATCCCACCCCAAAATCTTCAATGAAGCTTAATTAACCTTCAATTGTGGCTAAAAAACTCGAATTAGACAAAAGACCCAATTTCTATGACCTAATTAGGGCTTAATTAGCAATTAACTATTAATCACCCTTGGGAAAAACTAATTACCCGCATGATCCAACCCCAAAATCCTCAATGAACCTTAATTTAACTTCAATTGAGCCTAAGCAAACCAATTTAGACAAAAGCCCCAATTTTTAAAATCTGATTAGGGTTTAATTAGCAAATAACCCTTAAGCCCTTAATCACCCTTGGAATAAACTTAATAAGCAAGACTTGTTTACCCCAAATTTTTAACCCAACCAAAAGAACACAACAAAATAATCAAACAAAACCCAATGAAATTAACCTCAAACAAAATAATCAAACCCTTGAAGTTGAAGTTGTGTTGGCGCAAGAAGGCTCCCTCAGACCTCAGTCCCTCTCGGCCTCTCCCTGTCGGACGGCCTTTCACCCTTGGTCGGACAGCTGCCGGCAGGCAGCAGCCGCAGCAGCCAGCAGGAGCAGCCGCAGGCAGCAGCCGCAGCACAGCAGCAGCAGGCCGCCAGCAGCAGCAGCAGCAGGCAGCGGCAGCAGCGGCAGCATCACAGGCGCGGCAGCAGCGGCAGCGGCAGACACCACCCGCGACTGTCACACCAGGGGGGGAAGGTTTCGGCCGAAACCTGTGGGTTATGGGGTTTCGGGGGCCAACATTGAAACTCGTATCGGTTTCGCCCGAAATCGATACCCCCTTTAGTTTCGGATTGCTACAGTGTTTAATGTGTGTTTCGGATCGGTTATGGCCGAAACCGATACGTTTCGGCTGAAACGTATCGGTTTCGGCCGAAACTGCCATCTATGTACGGAACAGCTTAGGAACCGTTAATCGGGATACCCTACCACCTCTCCCTGGTGGGTCGACCGCGTCGTAGGGCTACAACCAGTGGAGGCTCACAAGACACGGAGACTCTGAAACACGAGTGCTGGAGTACTGATAGGCCAGGCCGCGCTGTCGCCCGTACTACAAAGCACAAAGGTAGGACACCAACTGTCAACAAACTCAAGACAAGACAACTAGACCTGCAAACACCACGATCCTTGAGTTACGCAACTCAGGGTCAAGATCGTCGTGCAAAGCGGTAACACACCGCCAATCGAGCTAATCCTAAGCCGGGAAATGACTCACACGGAGGAAACAACTCACGAAAACTTGAGGGAACACCAAGACCCTCAGCACACCTGGACACGCGGATCGAGGTGAGACGATATCTCGAGTCATCTAGAACAACCGTCTCAAGCTGGACATCACCGTCGAGACACACACACCGGGTCACATGTCAACCACTGGGTCACACCGGGTTGACCCGAACCGGCCAACGACACACCAAACGACTCAACAGGATGGGCGGTCGTACAGGAACCACACAACGGGATGAACGGTCTCAAAAGGACCACACAACGAAACACAATCCCTAGAGGCTAAAAACACCACATGCACGCGCCGGATCGCGAGATCAGGGCGATTTCCTCAAATCGACCCAAAACGAGTCACCGAGGTTCCCGGACTCCTACCGGCCCCGAATGACGACCAATCGACACGAAACCTACGTGAATGGGATCCAAACATCCCATCGATCATTTTGATACTAACTAAACCAAGAATGGTTGCCATTTTCCGGCGAACCCTGAAAACCCCAAAAATTACGGTTTTCACTAAACCGGCCCGATCTCCCCCGATCGAGCACCAAACTACGCACGGAAGTAGGGAAAACGTGCAGAACGAAGTGACGGTCCATCTCCCTACCTCCACCGAAGAAACCGCGCCCCAAGGGGACTAAACCACGTCGAAAACTGTCAGGAACACGAACGGCGCCTTTCTTGGAATCCACCGAGGGATCGCGCCCGCCACGCTCAAACGGCCGCCCCATCCCGCGTCCCGATCACTCCATCGCGTCCTCGCCTCGGCCAACTCCGCAATGGTGTGCACCCCGTGCCGAGAGACCCTGAAACGAGAGAGAACGAAGAGAAATGGTGAACGATTGAAAATGAGGCATCCGAAAGACCTAATAAAGATCCAATAGAGATCCAGGGCATTACACACTCTCTCACAAACAAAAGAGACCAACCTCTCCACAGCTCTTGCTTCTCCTCTGAAAATTCTCTTGTTCCTTTCCCCCCATAGATCCCACAACGGCATGTGTAGGATCAACCACCAAGTGAGTCTGTCCCCTTTCAAGGTCCAGCTTCTGCCTCATTGTGAAATTAGCTGGTGTACCCTCCTTGGCCATCCAATATAGGTACGAGTCCTCCTGGCAAGCTCCACCCACACCTCATGTGAATAGGTGCACTCCACAAATAGGTGGTCCAATGACTTATACTCCTCCCCACACAGACTAACCTAGTTCTTATGTCAGTTACGGCTATGTGGTGACTGCCAATTCAATGAGAGGAGTTTAAACTTGGCCTTGTTTGCTGTAAAAGTACTCAAGTGCTCCTTATATTTTCATTCTAGAGCTTATAGGATGACTGTCATTAGTTGCATTTCATCATACAGTCGCATATGAAAGCACATCATGCTGCTATCCATTGCTTGTTTGTCATGCTGCTATTTTTACACGCAGTCGGAGAATTTCACAATTGGATCTGTTATTAATGCAGAATATACATCCAACTTCAAGTGTTGAGAAAAAAATGGAATTTGTCATAAGATATGAATCAAATGCACAGTGCAGATGAGTTCCTTTTGGGATTGCTTGTTTGTCTAGAGAAGTTAGAAGGACTCTCCCCCTCTGGCTTTTCTTTTCACAACCACCTCTTTGCTTAACCAAGTTGCCCGGATTGTTACGGAAGGTCAATGTCTTTTAAACTCCTTTCACCTTATCATTTAACCTTAACTGAGGTGCCTTGATGTGGGGTAGGTGAAGATGGAGATCTCATTCTTTTGATAGTGAATATTTCACCAAAGTTCAGATTTTGTTCCTCACTATTCTTTCCCATTTTAAGAAGCCTTTAAAATTATTTAATCAATTTCTGTTTCCCTGCATTAGGATTAGCATTCTTGCTGATCTATCCATTCTTCGTTAGTCTTATATATAACTTCAGGTTGGCAAGACTGTCATTCATCTAAACCTATCAACTCTTATTTCTAAGAGCCTTGTTTAACTTGTGCAACTTTGTTTTATATTTTATACTTAGCATCACAAATTTTACCTTATCTTGTCTTTAATTTGAGCAGATGAGCTATCTCAAAGTATGTTATGGAATTAAAAACTCTGAATCTTGATAGAAAAGCTAATGGGCAATCACTTGACCTCCCTTTACATATATACAATTGTATACACAGGACTGTTCTCTGGGTTGTCCAACTAGCCTGTGCTCAGTACCCATTTGTGACACTACCCGATAGGTGCAACACAATGACTGGGCAACATGGGTTGGTGCAGATTTGGAGTTTACTAGTGTCTTATTCTCAGGATTGGCCTAGGTGCCTCATCTTTCCGCCAGGGAAGAATGAAAGGAAGACACTTTGTTTAATGGGAAGTGTGGCATGTTTGCTTCTGGTTCCTAAGCATGTTTTCAGAGTAATTGTTGGTCTTGTTTTTCAGTTCTCTTTCAATAGATATTTTTTATAGGTTCTGAAGGGTAGAGGTAGAGATAAAATCTGTTACAAACCTTTTTCATTTTGATAATTTGTTGTTGCTCAACAACGATCATCCTGAATAAACAAAGAAGCATTGAGAAGTTTTCCATGGGAAATTAGTAATCTACCACATAAATGTTTGTGTTTGATTACAGAGTTTCCATGTTCTGTGTTCCAGGTTTGCTTCTGGTAGACAAGATGCGCTGTATGAACTTTAAATTTACTATCTGGGGTTCTTTTTTTCACAAGTTAGCTTAGTAATATTGGAACATAGGATTCCATTTCCATGATCATTATGCCTGATCTCATCCTACTCTTGGATTTTCTCTTCTACGGCCCCTCAGTCAAAATTTGTTGGACATATGGCTTTGCTTTGCCAATTGCCAGTAGAATTCCACTTTATTTCTGTCTGAGATCGATGCATAAAGTATCTTAAGCATAAACTGTTCATTAAGCCAACTTGCCTTTGCTTATTTTATTTATTATGATGAAGTATATTTGATGGTTATTGTCCTGTCGCTGGTTTGGCAATACTTCATGCTTTAAGCTTGTTACTTTGCTAAATCGAAACTCTTTAGATTCCTTTTCATTCATAACCTGAAAGTTCATCTTTTTCTTGCAGTGGCAAGGGGTTTCACAAAATGAGAGCTTCCCTTCTAGGTTGCTAGGATGGGAGCTGATTTTTGTGCTGTGTCTTCTTATGCATTGCATATGTACATTCTGCTAGTCTGCACAATGGGATACTCCAATTACATTATGTCAATCACAGTGTCGAAGCTGGAAAGGATCACGTCAATCTTGTGTCTTCCTGCACGCTGCCTTTCGAGGGAGAAGTTCTTGGCATGCCCTTGACTGAGAGTTGCGTCTGTGCAGCCAGAAATTTTACCGAAATAAAAGGGCTATACTGATCAAAGTACCGTTCACATTCATGAGGAACAAGTGTTTCATTATTGTATCGGATCTACCCATGTGATCTGCCTTATTTTATTCTCAGCATGCATGTTTGCTTGAGACATTGCTTTTTTTGCTTTGGTGTTGAAGAACTCTAGGTTGAGTCTAGCTTTCCATTTTTCCAATTGTTTGGATACTTGGAACACGGGATGATTTCAAATAGGAAGAAAGACTCCGTTTGGATCGATATAAAATGCTGGATTTCCATGTAGTGTTCTCTCTCTGGGGCCAGCGTGGGTGGCAACATCTGACACAACCTAAAACAGGTGGTGATGCTAAAAGGATGCTTTGAGTTGGTCAAACAGGTTGACCAATTCAACAGACTTCAGAATGGGCCCGATGAACTTTAAAGGTGCAACCTGCCTAACGTGACCGCAATCAATTTTTTTTCTTTCATAAAAAAAACAACTAAACGAAGTATTTTTCAAACTGTTGTTAAGGCATGTTAAATTAGTCAATTTCAATAGGGTCCACCTGAGCACCATAGGTCAACCCGGCAAAGATTTGTATGACTTTTTTTTTCCTTCTGTTCTCCAACATGGCGCGGTCGACTAAGTGGGGGAGGAATGGGAGGATTAAAATTTTCACAGTGGAAGATATTTCGATATAAACCATTCCAGATTCCCGATTATAGAGGTGGTATTCTCTCATTTGGAACACACGCGTATGAAAATTATTTTTTGGGATTTTTACATATATATTCTCATAAAATTTGATTTCGTTGAATATACCCTTCGTCTGAGTATATTATCACGAATATCTTTCATTTAGACAGAAATATTACGACTATATCTCTTTAATTTATTGTCGTCGACTGAGGAGAATATTCCGTAAAATATGTCATCTATAATTGTTATATTTAGAGTATATTTGACAAAATCGAACTTTACAATAGTGTATATATATATATAATACTCTTTAACTCACACTTAATTCGGGTTAACCACGTCAGAGTTACGACGAGCGTATAATCATGATATTACCTATATTTCGAGAATATTCGTGATAATATGTTAACTGACAAATCATCACCACTACGCAGAATTAGACGGCATCTTATCTTCTTCAAACATTTTCTTGGGAGGTCGTAGTTTTAATTGATGACCAATAAAAATATTTATGTTTCATTTTTTTGGCAATCTAAATAACCTCAGGCCAGTATTCCATGTGTAAAAATGGGATAAAAATGGTGAAGAAAAATCAACTTTTCAGAGTTAATCTTTAAACAAGTTTTGTGCGGGGAATGATACAACATATTTAATCTTTAACCGGATGTCTTACTTCCAATTGGATGTTTTGAAAATATAACAGAGAGTGAACACAGGATCGATCGATCTATCTATCTACCCATCCATGTTATAACGGAGATGTAAGCAAATATTTATGAATAATGTTTAGTGTAACATTCCGGATAATTACAGCCAGATATGTTACACATGTAACATATTTTATTTTTTTAAATTTTTTTGTTGAGTAACATCCACGTCTAATTTACTTGGTGTGTCGATCACGTCACCAGATGACATGACGTGAGAGTTATGTAAAAATAAATTTATCTCCCTGTGAATAGTAAAATTGACCTAAATTCAGTATTCACAGATTTAGAGTTTTTTTTTTTACGTGATCCACACGTTACGTCATCTGGTGACGTGATCGACACACCAAACTAATTAGACATGGAGAATCTGGATACCACTAAAAAAATTAAAAAAAGTGTGTTACATGTGCAACACCCCGGGCTGTAATTATCCGAGTGTTGCACTAAGTATTACTCAATATTTATTTCCGATTCCATCTGTCTAAAACAAATCGGCATCATTAGATTATCTTTTGAGATCTCGACCATCTAATTCGCCCGATTCAATACATATTTCATCAACAATTTAGACATCCAGCCATTTATTCTTTTTTTTATTCTCTAGAAATATTTCCCATCTATATCTAGAAGAGTAATGCTTTGTGCACCGCATGCGGTGTACAAAAGTCACCTCATTATGCAACCTCTCCTCCCATTGGCCCAAAAAAAAGGTGAAATGACAATTTTTAATGTAAAAAGGACACCCCGCGTCAGTCCCGTGTCAGACCGTCAGCCCCGGGTCTGACCCGGTCGGCCCGTTTTTTTGCTCGGCGGGAAATACGGGAGTGGATTATTTTGTCACAGAGTAAAATATTTTGTCACGGAGTGAAATATTTTATTATAGGAGTGAAACGTTTTGTTATAGGAATGAAACATTTTGTTTGACTACATATATGAACGAATAGAAGTGAAAGATTTTGTCACAAAGTGAAATATTTTGTTATAGGAATGAAACGTTTTGTTATAGGAATGAAACATTTTGTTTGACTACAGAGATGAACGAATAGAAGTGAAATATTTTGTCACAGAATTAAATATTTTGTTACATGAATTAAACATGAAGGTCGGTGTACCTTCTGCCTTGTGTATGAAGGTCAGTGCATGTCTTTCTAAGGTCGGTGCATACTTATAGCAAAGTCGGTGCATGTTCCTGTAGCTTGTTCATGAAGGTCTGTGCACATCCTCCGCTAGGCAGAACATGGGTGCAATATTTTGCACAGGGGTGAAATATTTTGCGCAGGGGTGAAATATTTTGTACTGGAGTTTCTGCCTTGTGTATGAAAGTCAGTGCATGTCTTCGTAAGGTCGGTGCAAGGTCGGTGCATACTTATAGCATTTGGATACGTAAGTCGGTGCATGTTCCTGTAGCTTGTTCATGAAGGTCTGTGCACATCCTCCGCTAGGTAGAACAGGGGTGAAATATTTTACACATGGGTGAAATATTTTGCACATGGGTGAAATATTTTACACTGGAGTGAAATATTCTGCTCTGTAATGACTCGGGCAGCCTCAGTTATATTTCTTTTACCTTCTTAACAGGGGTGAAATATTTTACACAGAGGTGAAATAATTTACACTGGAGTGAAATATTCAGGAATGAAACGTTTTGTTATAAGAATGAAATATTTTGTTTGACTGTAAAACTGAACGAATAGAAATGAAACTTTTTGTTACAGGAATGAAATATTTTATTACAGGAATGAAACGTTTTGTTATAAGAATACATTTCTATTCGTTCATATCCGTAGTCAAACAATATATTTTATTCCTTTAACAAAACGTTTCATTCCTGTAACAAAATATCTCACTTCTATTCGTTCATATCTGTAGTTAAACAAAATATTTTATTCCTATAACAAAACGTTTCACTCCTATAACAAAATATTTCACTCTGTAATAAAATATTTCACTCCCGTATTTTCCGCCGAGTAAAAAAGCGGGCCGACCAAGTCTGACACGGGGTTGACGGTCTGACACGGGACTGATGCGAGATGTCTTTTTTGCATTAAAAATAGTATTTTTATTTTTTTTAAGCCAATGAGATGAGAGGTTGTATAATAAGGTGACTTTTGTGCACCGCACGCAGTGCACACAGTATTACTATAGCTATAAAGCCATTTTTACTTCTTTCTATGTTCCTTTATTATTCACTTGTAACCATCAAAAATGTTAATCGGTTCCATGATCCCAATGCATGCACCCTGTTACTGTAATTCCTCCAACCTCTTTTCCCACTTGTGAAGCTACCATTCTTATTTGTTCTTGAGATTCTAGATCGCTATGCATCTGTCTATTTCCCTTTTCCACTCTCTGGTGGCAACCGTTGGGGGTTTATTTTTTAGAGTAATATTTACTGCACCGTCAGTGGTGTAAGTAAATTTTTTTTTACATTTTTGTCAAACCAAATCCTGTCCGAGTTATATACATCTATAAACAGATCAACCATTGCACAACTGAAAAACAAAATTGTACATCTTGGTACACTCTACATGACGGGTCTATCACTTTCGACTCATTTATGGCAGATTTGATGCGCGATTGAGTTATCTAACCCGATGAGTGAAAGCGGCGGATCTCACTTGCTCTCCTCACATCTATCTCCTCTTAATCGGGGTCGGGTGACTTACTCATGCGATAACACGCGAATAAGTCACTCCACCCCTGCGCCAAACCGACCGTTGAGTGTATGATCTTTATTTTTTGATTTTTCCATTCGTTCGATCACATGAACAGAGATGTTACTTGGATGACATTTAATATTAAATTTTTTTTTGCTCGCGCAATTAAGTGGCACATCAAGTTACTACATCGCCAACGATATAGCATGTATTACTCTAATTTTTAACTTGTCATCTTACTTTCGCCTATTAGTTTAAGCCTTTTTTATTTATCGGGTAGGATAGCGAGAATAATAACTCGATATGAGAGAAAACTGTGAACCCCACAAATTTTCCTTACACTCATTCCCCCTTAACCGAGGTGGATCTGTTTATTAAGACGGTGAGAGTCGAATAAGCCACCCCACCCTAGAGACAAAGCGGCCCTTAAAGTTTAGTACGTGAACACGTTGAAATCACCTAGCATATATACTTGAAGATTGTCCAAGACTTTCTATGTTGGATCCTAATTAAGAACCTATTAACTCATGGTTATTGGGTGTTTATTTCATCCATATTCCGCACGATGATTTTATGCAATAACTACACACAAAATGTGGGATATTATGTGAGGTCTCATAAGAGTTCATGAATCGTTAAACAAAGGAAAAATTTCCCCACAGAAAAAAAATAAAGAAAGGGCTCAAGACGTATAGATTCCACACGAGAAGATGCATTAAAAGAACACAGAAATGTGCACGAAATTGGGTGCCTAGTCCAAATATAAATACGTATTCTTTTCTCTTAGATTCCATCGAGCAACATCTAATGTTTATCGTTCTATTAGCCGTTAACAAAATTAATGATTAGATTGATTTGCTACCTTGATTAACTTTGACAGGTTTCTAACTCCTATATCTTGAGATAGCATCAAGTAAGATATAATTGGGGATCGGGATCGGATTAGTCAATCCTAAAATGATCCGGATCGGTGGGATCGATCGATCCGACTGATCTCGGATTGATCCTCATCGAGTCAGGTCAGTTGACACGATTAGAGATACAAATGTCAAAAAAATTAAAAAAATTCAAAATTTAAAAAATAGAAATACTGTTATAACATAATTCTATATCAAATTTAATATAAAATAGTTGATATATGCTCATCATTTAATAGACTGCGTGACGTACTCAAATGATGCAATGATTCCATGAGATAACTAGCTTTCATGTATCGAAGACGAGTATTGAAAGAGTTCTCTACCTATTGTAGATAGTAGATTGATAGTCAATGGATACATAAACAACTAATATAATTTTTAGACCTAGTTTCTTAGCAAGAGAAAGGAAATTAATCAGATTGAATTATTTTTGAACTTACTGTTTGATGATTGCTGTCATAGAATAATTCGTATTCATATTAATATAATTGATAGTAACACACGACATCCCCCACCGGACCTCCACCCAGGCATGGGTCCTCTGGGATGTCGACGTCTTGCAGATTGCTTTTCCCTTTAAATTATTTTATTTTGTTATCATAAATAGAAATTTTGAGATATTATCCGATCCTTTTTTTTGTTAGACTTTCAATCTTATTCCCTCAGTATCGTTATTTACATTTCATGTGGTTTCGCTTGACTAAAGCTTTTTTATTGTTTTTTTTCATGATATCCAAACTGTTATCTAATTTTGGTGAAATTATTATATTGCTATCAGTATTTGGCTCTCAACTTATGAGTTTTGCAAAGTCTAACTAAAAAATGTGTGCATTCTATTATTTTCTTGGTGTCATAAAAATAGGTAAAGGTCTAGTTACAATATGACCATGTCAATTTTGCAGGGAAGGGAATGTCTCTTACAGGAATTTCACCATGACCATTATTATTTAAAGTAGAAATATATATATATATATATATATATATATATAAAAGGTATAATAAGTAGAGTCTCTTACAATATAGTATCAGGTTCGACGACGTGACGCACTTATTCTTCGATGACCCCCACAAAATCCCCCCCCCCCAATCCTCTCTCCTTATAAGGGGCCGTTTAGTATCGGGTTAGAGCGGAGATATTCTCGTTCTAATCTCATTCTACGTTTGGTATGGTTAAAATGAACGGAGATAAACTGGGTTAAGGGAAACATAATTAACCCCGATTTTAGAATTAGAAACGGAGATAAGTCATTTTAATATTTTGTTGAAATGACTTATCCCCATTTTTCTAATTCAATTTCACCCCTTGTGTATCAAACGTCGTGAGAATAAGATTAGATATAAATTATCTTAGAATAATTTACACCTATTCTCCTTAATTTTTATCCTGATATTAAACAACACATAAAGATCCTCACATTATTCACGTACACATGTATGGTTTAGCAACCCGAGCCAACTTTTGGATAGATCCCAAATCAAGGTTCGTCCTTTTGTCTCGATTACGCCAAAAGAAATAAAAAATGATGAATATTTAATTAAATTGAAAAATTTAAAGGTGAACATTAACTTAAACTTGTATTTAATGAAGTTTTTACGTTTTAAATTTTTTCTAGTGACAATAATTATGTTATTTATCAAAAATATTTTATTGTCAAGGTATATTTATTTTATAGAATATATTAAATATATTTTAAAAGTAAAATTAAAAATTAAAGATAAACGATAACTTTAAACCCGTATTTAATGATGTTTATAGGTTAAAGTTTTATTTCGTCAGAATAATTATGTTATTTTTGTAAAAATATTTTATTTTTAATATATATTCATTTCACAGAATATATTAAAATATTAAAAATAAATAAAATAAAAATTTAAAGATAAATAGTAACTTAAACCCCTATTTAAGAACATTTCTAAGTTTAAAATTTTATTTAGTGAGAATAATTATTTATTTATCAAAAATATTTTATGTGCAAGGTATATTTATTTTTATAAAATATATTAATAATATTTAAAAATAAAACAATTTTAAAAATTTTAAGATAAATAGTAACTTTAAACCTGTATTAACGACGTTTCTATATTTAAAATTTCATTTAGTGAGAACAATAATATTATTTATCAAAACATTTTATTTTCAAGATATATTTATTTTGTAGAATATATTAAAATATTTAATAATTAAATCAAAATAACAAATTTAAAGATGAACTCGTATGTAACGATGTTTCTATATTTTAAATTTTATTTAGTGAGATTAAATATTGGGTTACAAAATTTAAAAAGTGAGATTAAATAAAATAAAAAAATTTAAAGTGAACATATATCTATGGGTAAAAAAATTAAAAAGGAGGGACAAATGTGATAATTTAACCATTATTATTGCATGGTTAACTCATTATATATCAAATTATATTAGATAAAAAGTAAATTAATCCGTCTCATTATGTTTAGGTTAATTTCTCTCTTATCAAATTAAAAATAAATTAAGTAAGTTAAGTTAGCCTAAAGAGACCTAACTCCCTTCCAAAACCAGGCGAAAATAACGTGCCTTTGCCCCCTCCCAATCTCACCCCTCCGAAAACCCTCCATCGTACCCACCATTAAAAACGACTAATTAAAAACAATCTAATCTAATCGGAGGGAGAGAGGGGCCGACCTGACTGCGGCGGCATTAACAAATCTAAATCTCTCTACGCATCCACGCCAAGAGAGGAAGACCTGCACAACCAAACTGGTCGCATTGAGACCCCTTCGCTAGGGGAGGAGCGGAGGGGGGGAACCCAACTACGTAGCAACGGGAGGGGAGCCGGTGCAGCTGCAAGGAGAAGTCTTTCCGCGAGGGAGGTATGCCCACCACACATTTCTGCACTTTCCGCCCGAACCCCCCCACCACCACCACAACCCCATTCCGCCCCCTTCCCCAGAATTGTAACAACAATATCAACAGGGGAGAAATGGATCGACTTTCCGCGTGCGCGGATCTCCACGCGCGCGGTGGTGTCACGACATGGCTGTTGCCGTGCGTGGAGGAAGTGGGGTACCTCGTCGTACGGGCGTGGTG
Organism: Amorphophallus konjac; assembly: GCA_022559845.1. Lineage (NCBI taxonomy): Eukaryota > Viridiplantae > Streptophyta > Magnoliopsida > Alismatales > Araceae > Amorphophallus > Amorphophallus konjac. Next base: position 465,453,021 of record CM040122.1, read on the forward strand.
GGCTTGGGCCGTGCCCTGAGGGTGGGCATGTGTCATGCCCACTTTGGAGACGGCGGAAGATGGAGGAGGAAGAGGCAGAGGGCGGGGCGGGCATGGAGATGGAACAACATTTAATACTAAGAATAGTTAGAAGAAACGAGGGATGCTTTCCATTGAGTGCATCGATTGTGTGGTTCCCGTGTTTTCCTTTGTAGGGAATCCCCGTGTTCTTGTGTGTAGATTGTGGGTTTGCGCTGTTGGATGCGCACAGAGCTTGAATGTTTGAAACTTGTCTCCTGTGCTCGGTGAGTGGGAACTCATTCGGTGCTTTGGATTGTTATTATAGTTTGTGGGTCAGTGAATGATGCATGTCTTCGGTGATGTTGTCGTGGTTTTGTTAAGATGTGATGTTTTCATGATATTGGATCCTGCACTAGTACGGATCTTGCATGCCTAAAATTCTCCGCTCGAATTTGGAGGTAGACCCAGTTGTAACTTTTCCTCTTGTTTTTATTTTTTTCTTCTCTTGGATCTTTGGTCGTCTGTTCCTTGGACTCTGTTTCAGGGAACTGTTTTTGGCCTTTTATTCTTTTTTTTGGGTATATTGGTAGTTAAGAATCTGATTTAGTTGCCCAATGAGAAATTTTGGCATGCTTTCATTTTTCTTTATTATCCTACCATGGAGACGGGGGTGGATCCATCGAGTATTGTGGACACCGAGATGGATCAGAGAAACTCCATCGACAAGCCTTCCCTACCCTGCCCGCAATTCTCAGTGGTAATCAATGTCGCCAGCTCAGAGTTTGGGGAGGGGGGGAACTTCCCATTGAGAAGGCTTGTAAAGAGACAGTGAATGAATCACTAGTTGTAAATGCATGAAATTATTGTTAGACATAAAAAAATAAATTAAATTCTTAAAGTATTTTGGTAATTTATTCAATTAAATCATGATATTTTAACAAGTTCCCCCCAAGAATCATCAAATTTGCTGGCACTAGTATTTATTAGACGAGGTTTGTCATACTCATAAAAACCTATGTTGACGGTCTTTTTTTTCCTTTCAAGTGGCTAACTTGCATTTGTGTTCATCTTGCAAGTGATTTGTATGTATCTTTAGTGAGATAGTAATGACCTGTTAAGATGTGTGTGTTTTATGTTTTGGCGGTTTTGCAGCAGTATGAGTTCTTGTACATGTCTAAGTTCTGCACCAGTCATATTTTTCTTGTATATAGAAACCTCAGAATTATTAATCATGTATCCATCTTACTATATTTTATTGCTGGGGACTACAATCTTTGTTTTGAAGTCATATCCCATCTCTGAGTTTGGAAATAATTATCTTAATTGAGGATATCGCTTGGTGTAATTTTTTGCAGATGATATTGTCTTAATTGATGAGAGTATTGATGCTTTAAATGCTAAGTTAGAGCGTTGGAGACTTGCCTTGGAGTTAAAGGTTTTAAAATTAGTAGGAGCAAGCCAGAGTTTATGTATTGTAATTTTAGTAATGGGAGAGTGGTACAGAAGACATGGTTCTAATTGATGGACATAGCATTCCGAAGAGTAGTAGCTTTCGATACTCAGGGTCTATCATACAAGAGAATGGAGAGATTTATGACGACGTTACACATAGGATTAAGGCAGGCTGGTTAAGATGGAGAAACGCACCAGGAGTCTTCTGTGATCGTCGTATGTCTGTGAAACTCAAAGGGAGATTTTATAGAACGGCTGTGAGACCTGTTTTGTTATATGGTACCGAGTGTTGGGTAGTACGAAAGGAACACATTCACAAAATGTGTGTAGCAGAGATGAGGATGTTGAGATGGATGCGTGACAAGACTAAGAAAGACAAGATTAGGAATGAGCGCATCCGTAAGGACTTAGGGATAGCCCCAATTGATAGTAAAATGAGAGAAAATAGACTCAAGTGGTTTGGACATGTGTTTCGTCGTCCTAACTCAGCGCTGGTTAAAAGATGAGACCGAATCTTAGTAGATGCTAGTAAAAGAGTTCGGGGAAGGCCTAAAATGAGATGATGCGATGTTATTAGGAACGACATTAATTTCTTGGGTTTAGATATGAATATAGCACTTGATAGAAATCTCTGGCGGAACAAGATTCATGTAGTCGACCCCAAATAATTGTGATAAGGCTCTGATGATGATGATGATGATGATGAGTTTGGAAATAATTATCTACAAGTAATTGTCAAGTCACTAGTTTTTTTTATGAGATTTTGTACAAAGCCTACTATTAAGTTGATTAATTCTGAAGCTTTAATGTTTATATCAATTTTTACCACCAGGTAATGTTCTTTGAAAGTGAACCACCAGGTAATGTTGAAATTTGATTTGGTCGTGATCCTCAACTTTAAAACCATGCAATTGCTTTGAGCTTTTTTATAAAGAAAGTAGGCCATGCAGATTTGCATTAGTTTTGTTTTTGAGCCACACATATAATTTTCCCTTTGCCACAGTGTTCAACTTTATGTTATTTCCCTGTAAATTTCATGGTTGTGTCCATACCATTTTTGATATCTCAAAAGTATTGGCCTTTATTGATGCATATTTTACCTGGTAAGGTCCAGCTTGGGCATAACAGTGATTTTGAATAAATAAGTGTCGTTCTGGCATTTTACAGAATTCAGATGCAGAGATAGGAGAAATGGAGGTGCTGTCATGCCCTGAAATCCAGTATGCTGGAGAATCGAACTGTCCTCAACAAAGTCCTGGATCAAAGTCATCAGATCATGACCGTGAAGAAAAACCAGCTTTGATGCTAGTTGACTGTCTTCAAGAAAGAGCAGGAAATGATCTTCTAGTTGGAAGTCTTGAGGAAAGGCAATTTGCACCCAAAGACAATTATACTATTCAGTTACCTGAAAATAATCAATCACATCAAAGATGTGGCACATATGACAGTTTTCAGGAATTTGGCACTCTGAAAAGTTCCGGAGTTGAAAATTTGAAGGACGTCCATAATGCTGAAAACACCTTACAAAAAATTGGTTGTCCTTGGGAACTGCATGAGGGTTGCATGCTGAATGACAACCAAGAGGCAAAAGCTAGCTTTCTTGGGATGAAATCTCTTCAGACACAAGAATGTATCAAATGGAATGATGGCTGTCAAAAATTTATTCCCTTCAAGGTAGGTGTATGCCAGGTAGAAGAACTAGGTCCATTAAGAAACGGAGAAGTGCAGAATCTGCTTGCTACCACAGAGTGTAAAGGAAACCAAATATCAGATAAACTGAGCCAGGTGAATGGCTATGCTACAAATGCTGAAAACACTCGGAGGAATGAAAGAAATGAAAACAACCTGCAAGATGGTATTGTTGCCATAAAACCCATAGCCGCTGGTTCTTTAGTTTTTCAGTGCAATGAACAGTCAGGTAACTTGCATGGCCCATTAAACCAGGAAGTCACACCATCTGACAATGCAACAGTCAACTTCCTTTCACAGGATCAAATTACTGAACTTTCCACATCTTCTAAAAATTCTAGCTCAACAACGAAAAAGGTGGAAGGCATATTGCAAAACATTAGTGAAGAAGGAAATCATGTAGAAGCCCAATCAACAGAGCCAGATGGTCCCGAGGCACTTTGGGTCAAGGTATGTGTCTTTGTATCTCGTTTATAAAAAAAGAATGAAGTGGTGCTTGATCAGTTTGCATTCCCTCTAAAAGTAACTTAAAATAAACAGTTGTAAGGTTAGAGCATATCACGTCTTTGTCTCTTACTTTTTGTCCCCCCCTTTTTTTTTTTTGAAAAACTGGAGTCTTACAAAATTAAACTAGGATGCATGTGAGATATACATTAGACATCTTTCTGAAATTAAGTTCCAGTTGCATTTGCTTTGTGCTGGCACAAATTGTGAAATGATGTTCTCACTTGAATGATTGTAAATGGATGCATGTCTTCCGGTGTTGTCAGGATCAGGAGCAGACTACAACTTGTTCAAGTAGATAGATCCATACCAGGTTGTGACTTGTATCATGAATCATAAGGAGCTTTCGATAGTTTTTGAAATACCATGGCTTTGAATTAAGCTCGTCTTTGGGATCATATTATTAGGATCTTAGTTGTTTTTGCTCTTGTATCTTGTGGATCGTACATCTCAGTTCATGTTCTGAAGACACTAACAATGGTACATGTGATTAATTGTATATCTTACTAGTACACAATTTTTTAGTTATTTTGTGACAACAACATTCTCGGTGTTTTTTATACAGAAGGAATATTATTGTGGGGACTGGTAAAAGGTGCTTTCTTGGAGGAAAGTAGAAGGTGCTTTCAACTTGGATGTATGTCGAGGATGCTCTTGGACATTGTTAGCTGTAATATTTCTTCTGGGTTTCTCCCATCATTTTTTTCTTTGCTGGCTGGAGGGTGGCATTTGGGGTTGGCATGGAATTGTGGTGGGATACAATTTCTTTGAAAGTGGGGTGAGGTATACTTAGGTATCTTTAGAATTTTGTTTATACCCAATCTTTAATAGGTGCATCTTTTAGATCGTAAGGTCATCCTACCATCTCAGCCCAATAGGAGGCTTGAATCTGGGGTTCAAAGATGTTGTCTTGTGGACTGGTTTTGACAAGACTGTCTTGAAAAGGTCTAGATAAAGAGAGAAAAAGAAAAGTTTATTTACAGAACGTATGAAACTTATTTGAATTATGATAATTACCTCAATGAGCTCCCCTAGAAAATGCAGACTTGCACCATGTGGAACTTATTCACGACGCTTCTAGATTCATGTGGTGGACACTAATGGCCTCACCCAGAAAATGCAGACTTGATCAGCATGTAGTGGTTTGAACTTTAAAGTTGGGTTGCCACCTTGTGCGTTGGAAATGTTGTAAACAAAATTTGAGGAACTTCTTATGCTTGATTGCATTTGATTTGAATGTATGCTTGCTTTGAAGAAAATGACCTGAGGTATGGTGTTGCATGCTATGATTTGATGTATCCTTAAAAAGGAATACTGTTATTTTTACTGCATAATATATTTTAGGTTTACCTTCTTTAAAGAAACCTTTTATGCTATTTTCGCATAGACTGCATTAATCTTTATTAAGGAGTCCATATTTTATCACATTGGGCAGACTTATGTTATAGCTTTATAACTATCTAGATGCCACCGAAGTCCCTCGCAATTCCTGGACTGTATCATCTACTTCTAACTTCACCTGGACATTTAGAGGTAGAGAGGGAAATGGTGGCTTGTTGAACAATCAGAGGAATGAGAGAAGAGTCTTGCTAAGGAAGAAAATATTTGCAATTGATAATGTTTACTGTTTAAAAGGGGTACTGAAGGTGTTTCTTGCAGGAACTTTTCTGTTGTGGAACTCTAATAGCATGGGTAGATGCAAAATCTCAGCAAACAATGGCAAGAATCTACTATTTGCCTAAAGATGGACAATTTGATATGAATCATAACTTGGTGATTTTAATGCTGCTATTGCTGTTTTGATGCCTACAATTGCATCCGCCTTTGTCATGTATTCCCCTGGTCACGTGAACACTTGATGTATTCCCCTTCTCATGTGAACCTCCTGTGCTGTGTGGAATGGGCACCTGGGATGGGTTTAAACACAAGAACTCCAGGCATGAATTGGAGTCCTCATGCCAACTAAGCTGCTTACTGGGTCTAAAACTCAGACATTATATAACTTTGGGAAAATTACGTAAATACCCCTAAAATCTTCATGAATTTCCTCTATACGCCTACCTTTATGGTATTTACCCCTAAATTCCTGAAATCCCCTGGCCAAGCTAACGCACCCCTACCCTAAATTCTTGAAATCCCCTAGCCAAGCTAACGCACCCCTACCATCGACGATTCCTTAGAATGGTTAACCCCAAAGTGGGTTAACTGGGCCAAATGATTAATCTAACCTTCGTCAACACTCTGTCTCCTCCCCTCCCCTTCTTTCATCTCTATTCTGAACTACTTCTCTCCTTGGCAGATGCCATCGAGCTGCATGACGGTGACGTGGGCGGAGTTCGAGAGGGGATGATTTCAACAACCTGGGTGGAGTCCAGCGGGGGAGGAGTTTGACACCATGGGTGGAGGCCGGCGGGGGAGGAGTTCGACAACCTGGGTGGAGTCTGGTGAGGGGGATCACAATGGAGGAGGAGGTGCCAGTGACAGGGGTTGCGGGATGCCAGCGACGGAGCCGTTGCGGGGTGCCATTGGAAATGCTAGGGTGCTTTGGGTTCTGGATCTCCACAACGTGCTTCCCCCACTACCTCTGCCTAACACCCTGGTACCCACGCAGTTTCCTGTGTTGACAGTAGGCTGCGGCTCTGCGTACTTAGGTGTTGTGGTCCATTCGACTTTGGGTGAGGTTGATTTGGGAATAGCGAGCGGTGGGTGGTGGCTGAAGGAGGCGGTGGACGAAGCAGAAGTAGAGGATGACAGATTCGATTCCTCAACGCGGTTGACCCCAAAGCTGAGCGACAGGAAGGGGGCACCTAGGGGTTCTTGCAGGAAGTTCGATTATGCAAATGAGGTCGTCAGCCGTGGGGAGATGGGAGGAAGCAAATGGTAGCTCTGACTTCGCTCGGGAGGAAGCGGTAATACTGGGGGGGCGTTTGACAGCTGGTGGGTGCAGAGGAGGAGCTAGAGGATGAGCTCGGTGAGGGGGAGGTCAACGAGCTTTGCTCCTCCTCTTCCTGCTCATGAGTCGTGTTGCTGTTTTCAAGCTCTCCGATCTGACTCTCAGATCTTCCCTAGCATGAAGGTACGCGCCCTCCTTCCTCTCACTGTTCCCCAACCTTCATCCCCCAGTCGCCATCATAAACCAAAAATGGTTTCTACTGAATCACCTGATTGAATCGGCCAGAACTGCGGCAAAAAAATCATGCTGGGAGGAGGGAGAGGATGAGCTCGGTGAGGTCGGTGTCGAGGCAGGTCTGGATGTTTACATTGACGGGGGTCGTGGGGGAGGCGGATGGGAGACTAGAGGCCTCCTACGGCGGGGACGATGATGCTTGTGTTCTTTGTTAGAGCCGGAGTAGGTGGGGGAGGCCCTTCAAGTCCACTAGAACTTGCAGACGGCCCCAATGACTGTGTGTAGAGAGAGGGATTTCAAGGTTTTAGGGGTAAATACCATAAAGATAGGGGTACATGGGTAATTCACGAAGATTTTAGGGTTTTTTGCAAATAAACCATTGTTAAAAATGAAATGGTAAAATATCATTCTTGGAAATGATTAGCAAGCATATCATTATTTATAACCATATATTGCAAAAATACCATCGCTGTAACCGTTTGTTACCATCCATGAACTTAACCATAGTTACTTTTAACTAGAGACATGAAAAGACAATAATATCCTTAGTTGAAATAAAATAAAAACTCATCTCCCTCCCTACCCCATCTCTCGTCGGAACCCCCCCTCAACCTCCCCTCCCTCCCACCGGTACCCCCCTGCAAGTTTCCCTCCCCCTCCTGCCGATACCCCTCCCCTCCCCTCCCGTCGGTACCCCCTCCCCTCCCCTCCCCCCCTACAAACCCGCAAACCCCCCTACAGGCTACCCTCCCCCTCCCGCCTGTACCCCCTCCCCTCCCCTCCCCCCTCTCCTCTCCGGAAATACCCCTAAAATCTTCACGAATTTCCCCTATACCCCTACCTTTATGGTATTTATCCCTAAATTCCTGAAATCTCCTAGCCAAGCTACCGCACCCCTGTCGTCAACGATTGCTTAGAATGGTTAACCGCAAGTGGGTTAACTGGGCCAAATGACTAACCTAGCCTTCTTCACCTCCGTTCTGAACTGCTTCTCTCCATGGCAGATGTCATCGAGCTGCATGATGGTGACCCTTGGGTGGAGTTCGACAGGGGAGTAGTTCGAAAACCTGGGTGGAGTCCATCGGAGGAGGAGTTTGACAACGTGGGTGGAGGCCTGTGGGGGAGGAGTTTGACAACCTGGGTGGAGTCCGGTGAGGGGGGTCACAACGGAGGAGGAGGTGCTAGTGACAGGGGTTGCGGGATGCCGATGACGGAGTCATCATGGGGTGCCAGTGGAAATGCTTGACCCTCGATGCTTTGGGTTCTGGATCTCCGTCATGTACTTCCCCCACGGCCTTTGCCTAACACCTTGGTACACACGCAGTCTCCTACGTCCACAGTAGGTTGTGGCACCGCGTGCCTAGCTGTTGTGGTCTATTCGACTTTTGGTGGATGTCGCTCTGCGTGTTCAATTGTTGTGGTCTATTTCGACTTTGGGTGAGGTTGATTTAGAAATAACGAGCGGTGGGCGGAGGAGGCATTGGACGACGAAGAAGAAGACGATGACAAATTTGATTCCCCAGCACGGTTGACCCAAAGCTGAGCGACAGGAAGGCGGCACCCTGGGGTTCCTGCACGTTGCAGGAAGTCCGAGAAGCAAATGAGGTCGTTGGCCGTGGGGAGATGTGATGAAGCAAATGGCAGCTCTGACTTCGCTCGGGAGGAAGCGGTAGTACTGGGGGGGTGGCCGGTGGGTGTGTAGGAGGAGCCAAAGGATGAGCTCGATGAGGGGGAGGTCAACGAGCTCTGTTCCTCCTCTTCCTGCTCACGAGTCTGTGTTGTTGTTTTAAGGCTCTCCGATCTGACCCTCAGACCTTCCCCAACATGAAGGTACGCTCCCCCCGTCCTTCCCTCCACTGCTTCTCAGCCTTCATCCCCCAGTTGCCATCATAAACCAAAAATGGTTTCCTCTTAATCACCTGATCGAATCGGCCAGAACCATAGCAAACAAATCACGTCGGGAGAAGGGAGAGGATGAGCTCGGTGAGGTCGGTGCCGAGGCGGGTCTAGATGCAGGCACTGGCGGGGTAAGTGGGGGAGGCGGACGGGAGCTTGGAGGCCTCCTACGGTGGGGACGGCGATGTCGTGCTCTTTGTTGGAGCCAGAGTAGACGGGGGAGGCCCTTCAAGTCCACCAGAACTTGCAGACGGCCCTGGCGACTGTGTGCAGAGAGAGGGATTCCAAGGTTTTTGGGGTAAATACCATAAAGATAGGGGTATAGGGGTAATTCATGAAGATTTTAGAGATTTTTGCAAATAAATCATTGTTGAAAATAAAATGGCAAAATGTTATTTCTAGAAATGATTAGCAAACATATCATTATTTTTAACCATATGTTGCAAAAATGCCATAGTTGTAACCGTCCGTTGCCATCCGTGAACTTTACTGTAGTTACTTTTAACTAGACGCATGAAAAGACAATAATACCCTTAGTTAAAATAAAATAAAAAAACTCATATCCCTTTCAACCCCATCTCCCGCCAGAACCCTCCCTCGACCTCCCCTCCCTCCCTTTGGCACCCCCTGCATGCCTTCCTCCCCCTCCTGCCGGTACCCTCTCCCCTCCCTCTTGCCCCCCATCTCGTCGGTACTCCCTTCCCTCCCTCTCGCCTGCAAAACCCTCCCCCCTCCTTGCAAGCTTCCCTCCCCTCCCTCGCGCCGGTACCATCTCCCCTCCCCTCCCCTTCCCTCCTGCCGGATGCCCCCCTCCCCCTTACAAATCTGCAAACCCCTTGCAAGCTCCCCTCCCCCTCTTGTTAATATCGCTCCCTTCTCCTCCCTCTCTCTGGAAATACCCCTAAAATTTTCATGAATTTCTCCTATATTTCTACCTTTATGATATTTACCCCTAAATTCTTGAAATCTCCTACCCAAGCTACCGCACCCCTGTCGTCGACGATTCCTTAGAATGGTTAACCCTAAGTAGGTTAACTGGGCCAAATGACTAACCTAACCTTTGTCAAAACTCTTTGTCTCCCCTCTCCCCCTCTTTCACCTCCGTTCTGAACGGCTTCTCTCCCTGGCAGATGCCATCGAGCTACATGATGGTGACCTGGGTGGAGTTCGGCAGGGGAGGAGTTCGAGAACGTGGGTGGAGTCCAACGAGGGAGGAGTTTGCCAATGTGGGTGGAGGCAGGCGGGGGAGGAGTTCGACAACCTGGGTGGAGTCCAGTGAGGGAGATCACAACAGAGGAGGGGGTGTCAGCGACATGGGTTGCGCGATGCCAGCGACGGAGTCGTCACGTGGTGCCAGTGGAAATGCTTGACCCCCGGTGCTTTGTGTTCTGAATCTATGCCACGTACTTCCCCCACGACCTCTCCCTAACACCCTGGTACCCACGCAGTCTCCTGCGTCCATAGCAGGCTGCGGCTCCGCGTACTCAGCTATTATGCTCCATTCGACTTTGGGTGAGGTTGATTTGGGAATAGCGAGCGGTAGGGGGTGGTCGGAGGAGGTAATGGACGAAGAAGAAGAAGAGGATGATGGATTCGATTCCCCAACACGGTTGACCCCAAAGTTGAGCGACGGGAAGGGGGCACCCTGGGGTTCTTGCAGGAAGTTCGAGAAGCAAATGAGGTCGTCGGCCGTGGGACATGGGAGGAAGCAAATGACAGCTCTGACTTAGCTCGGGAGGAAGTGGTAATACTGTGGGGTGGTCGGCAACTAGTGGGTGCGGAGGAGGAGCCAGAGGATGAGCTCGGTGAGGGGGAGGTCAACGAGCCTCCTCTTCTTGCTCATGAGTCGTGTTGCTGTTTTCAGGCTCTCCGATCTGACTCTCAGACCTTCCCTAGCATGAAGGTACGCTCCCCCCGCCCTTTCCTCCACTGCTTTCCAGCCTTCATACCCCAATCGCCATCATAAACCAAAAATGGTTTCCTCTTAATCACCTGATTGAATCGGCCAGAACCACTGCAAACCAATCACGCCGGGAGGAGGGAGAGGATGAGCTTGGTGAGGTTGGTTCCGAGGCGGGTCTAGATAGAGGCACTGGCGGGGACAGTGGGGGAGGCAGACAGGAGATTGGAGGCCTCCTACGGCGGGCCGACGATGCCATGTTCTTTGTTAGAGCCGGAGTAGACGAGGGAGGCCCTTCAAGTCTACCAGATTTTGCAGACAACCCCGACGACTGTGTGCAGAGAGAGGGATTTTAGGGTTTTTGGGGTAAATATCTTAAAGATAGGGGTATAGGGATAATTCATGAAGATTTTAGGGATTTTTGCAAATAAACCATTGTTAAAAATGAAATGACAAAATATCATTTATGAAAATGATTAGCAAGCATATCTTTATTTTTAACCATATGTTGCAAAAATGTCATCGCCGTAACCGTCCGTTACCATCCGTGAACTTAACCATAGTTAATTTTAACTAGACTCATGAAAAGACAATAATACCCTTAGTTAAAATGAAATAAAAAAATTCATCTCCCTCCTAACCCCATCACCTGTTAGACCCCCCCTCCCTCCCACCGGTACCCCCTACAAGCTCCCCGTCCCCTCCCGCGGGTGCCCCCTCCCCTCCCCTCCCTCTTGCGCCTCCTCTCGCCAATACCCCCTCGCCGCCCTCTCCCCTGCAAACCCTTCCTTCTACATACCCTCCCCCCTCCCTGCAAGCTCACCTCCCCCTGCTGTCGGTAAACCCTCCCCTCCCTCCCGGTTGCGAACCCCCCTGTCCCGCCGGTACCCCCTCCCCTCCATCCTGCCTGCAAAACCGTCCCACCCTGCAAACCCCCTCTCCCGTCGGTAACCCCTCTCCTCCCCTCCCTCCTGTCGAACAACACAACAACTCCCCCTCTCCCCTGCAAACCCGCAAACCCCCCTGCAAGCTCCCCTCCCCCTTTTGCTGATACCCCCTCACTTCCCCTCCCTCCGGAAACCACCCCCCTCCCGCTGGGAGGAGTGCCAGGGCAGCTTCCTGCAGCGACCATAGGAATGGCCCGCCGCTCCCTCGAGCCCCGCTGCCAGGTCGATAAGCTCCGCTAGCGGGGACAACATGATGCCGCTGCCATAGCATACGTACACCACAGAGCGTGGTGGCTGCCGGTCGACGCGTCGGGTTCCACCGCCGCCTCCTGCTGCTCCTCCTCTAGCCCCAAAGGTCCCACGAAGAAGCACCTGTCGAGCATTGCCCCCTTCCCCTAGGACCTGCTGGAACCCCCTCCCTCTTTTCCCCCTCTCTCTCTTTATTTGACAGCCATCGAGGGTATTTTCATCATTTCATGGCCAACTAAAGGGAATAATAGCATCTTTGTGGAATATTCGCCTTCCCGTCGACGGAAATTAACCGCAATGACATTTTTGCAACATATGATTAAAAATAATGATATGCTTGCTACTGCACTTCCAAGAATGATATTTTTGCCATTTGACTTTTAACAATGGCTTATTTGCAAGAGTCCCAAGATTTTAAGGGTATACATGTAATTTTCCCTGCAACTTTTTGTCCTGGTTTACCCCCTTACCTGCAGTTTGGTGCAAGAAAATGAGTGTTTATTAGTTACATTTCTCATTGGCTTCTTTTGTCCATCTTTTTCCCGTCTCCGAGCATTTTTTTTGTTTCATTTTATAATATCTGAATCTTTAAATTTTTATATTCATAATGCTATAGTTCATCCCGTTTGTACTTTCTCCATAACATTATTGTATCTACCTATTCATATATCATCATCACTTGGATTTATTCAAGTCCCTACTTCTCTTATCATATGTGATTTATACATGCTGCTTTGTGAAGATTGTTCGCAGTTAACTATGCTACATCCTGAGCCAATTAAGTCCAACTCTAAGTAGGTATTTATATAACTCACTTTCTTCAATAAAAAAATTAATTCTGATCTTGTCCTGTTTCCTCAAGTGTAGTGGAGAGGAAAATGGCAAACAGGCATCCGTTGTTCGAGGACTGATTATCCACTATCAACTTTGAAGGCAAAGCCCACACATGAGAGAAAAAAGTATTTTGTAGTGTTTTTTCCCAATACAAGGACATATTCGTGGGTGGATATGCAACTTGTCCGTTACATTGACGAGTTACCTGAGCCACTTGCTTATGGTACTCATTGCAGTTGGATGGCATTTGTCAAAGACTTGACATTTCCACGACGTTATATCATGCAGAAACTTGCAGTCTCTATGTTGGATATAAGTGATCAACTGCACACAGAGGTATGGTGCCATTAGTTTTTATAATACTTGTTTATTACCACAGGAATAATTGGATATGCTTTTATGTAATAGGCTGTCATTGAGAGTGCTCGCAAAGCTTCATCCTGGAAAGAATTTGCGAAGGAGGCTTCCTTGTGCAGAGATTATTTTGAGCTAGGGGCGATGCTTTTGAAGCTTCACCAGGTGAAGACTTCTATCTTTTGGTGCCTAGGAAAAAGAATTCTATCATTTTGATGTGTGATTATATGAAAGCTTCCAAATTGCGTTACTTGTTTCTGCATATTTCTCCATCCTTGTTCCAGCTTCTTCATATCTTTTGAATTTTCATTGCTGGATAATTCCTAGTTTACTATGACTGAGGCTGATTTAGAATAACAATGTTGTCAATCAGAAGGCGAACAACTACTATAATCTAATGCATTCTGGTTGAAATAGGAATGACATTGTTGTTGTCAATTGGAAGGAAACAACTAGTATTATATAATGTATTTTGGTTTGAGAATGGCTACTTTTGAATGTTGTTTCATGGTTACAAAGAGCTAGATATTACCCTCGTTTAACCTAAGTTACAGTTCATGAATCAATGGCACCATTAACTAACTTTTTTTAAAAAGTGGACACCATCAACTAACTGTTAGAGGAGAGGATGTATCTTCTTCTACCTGTTTTGGTTTTTTGGGAGGAGGGTGAGTGACACCATCTGGGCATGCTCTTGTATAGAGGGGCTTGGTTATGTCTCCTTTCTATAATTGTACATTCCTCTTTTTCAATTCAATACAGTGTGTGGTACCATACACATTAAAAAAAAACTAATTGTTAGAGGGAAAGAAACTAGGAAAATCATAAGCACATCCATTAAAAATTGTGCTACTTGATTGAATCAGATCCTTGAAAAACACCACTACACATCTACTTTTAGAACACAGTGTTTTCCCTTTAGTTCCAAGTCGAATATGATTTCTTAATGGCCTGAGTTGTGAATCTGCATTTATTAAACTTTAATGCAGATGGGATATTGGGTTGACAAGTGCTATTCAGAAAACCTACGATGACCCTTGTGTATGTTTCCCGTGCAACTTAGTTTTGCTGTTCTCTATGTCTACGATACATCTACATACATGTATGTGCACCTATGTCATTCTGAAGTTTTTGAGATTGAAAAGTTAATGATGATGTGGATGCCTCTTGCATGGGAAGCCTTGATGTGGATATTTTTCCACCATATTATGTGATGCCTTGACAGTTGACATAGATTGCCAGCATATACCTGTATGATTTCTTCCACCAAGATTGATGAAAGGCAGAAATGTAGACATATTTTTCCCATCCATACCATTCCTTTCCCTTTATCATGTATTCTTTTGTTCCAGATTTTTGTTTTCTTTTTAACCTAAAATTACTTGTATTGTATGTTACAATTGTCAGTTATCAATTGAATCACCACATAGTATCAACCTCATGTTCATCTTTGAATTGTAAGGTGATAGCATGCCTCAACGTTTTTGCAATGCCTTACCTAGAGAATGACATCTGATAACCCTTTGCAAGTCTGTCATGCATCTTTACTAGGAAAACTAGTTGTCTCTGACATCTCTGTTATCTGGAGATGAAAACAGAATTTTCCTTCTTTCAGACTACACAGTATGAAGCTACACATTGATAGAAGTGACCTCATGTTCTGGGTGGTATGAAGTATGGTCATACTATACAGTGCTTGCACACTTGTTAGACTGCTGTTTCATCTCCTGTTTGCAATGAGCATACGCTTTCTTGCCTCATTTTGATGTATATGAGCATTCAGTGGTTCATTGAGGAATCTTTCCTTTATAAATCCCTCTTTACTTTCTCTGTTCTGGATATTTACTTCAATTTGGGGATTTTGCAAAAGATATCCTCCTCATGAGTTGATTCACGGAATTGCCACTCTTATTTTTATATTGTTTTTCATAACCTCCTTAAACTAAAGTGGTGTTAAAAATACTCGCTCATGCGAGAGAGATTAGGGTTGTTCTCGACTTTTTATAATTCTGGTTGAAGGTTAATCAGGGTTAGATAAGGTATTCTAATGGAATGTTGATGTACAGTGATGGCAGGGGCATTTTTGCAAGTATTATGGTGTTGTGAGGTTATTAAAAACAATTCAAAAATGATAACGGTAATTCCACAAATCAACTTCTAAGGAGGGTGTATCTGCAAAAATCCCTTTCAATTTCAATGGGCTATTCTTTTTAATTAATTTTTGATCTCATCTTAGCTCCCATTGTTCATGTCTTCAGGAAGATATCACTTTTGGTAGTTTCCTTTGTAACTTGGCTGTAAATTCTATATTTTAAAAAATTGCAAAAGTTGTCTGAGTATAATGCATTTCTGATTTGCTGCATCACAGTTAAATACTGTATCCTGTGCCGAGCTTTTGTTCCCCTTGTTGTATTTTTTTCCCTTTTTTTCGTCTATCTCAAGCCTACACCATCACCTTCTTGCTTCTCTGTGGAATCGACCCATGGTGTGTACATGTAGTTTCCTGCCTTATGATCCTTTGAATCCATGCATTCTATTCGCAAAAATCCCAATGTTACTTATTGGAATTCCACCATAACCACCTTCCAAAAAGAATTCCATGATAGCTGATGAAATCATGAAATCTCAACCTTCTACTGTGAATTATGTTGCATTTTCTCCTACAAGCAACTTTGGTATTCACCTGAACAGTTGCAACTGCTTTTTACATGCAGATGATTCTGCCTGACTACATCAGTTCCAATTGGCTAGAACATTCATTTGACTGTTGGGTGCAGCAATGTCAAAATGCTCAGAGTGCAGAAGCTATTGAATCACTTACAGAGGTAAATTATTAAAATATCTAGTTACCTTTATTTGTAGGTCCTAATGTTTTCCAATTATATATTATTCCTTTGTGTAAGGTTACATGTTGGAAACAAAATGTGTGCGGATTTAGGGTTTGACTTAATTCATATGTTTCTAGTTCTATTCGTTGGTTTCTTTAAATGCAATACATGCATAAAATGAAATGGGAATCATATATTAAAACTCAATAATATAAGAGAGGAAAAGTGAGAATTGTTGCTTTACCCTTCCCTTTGGAATAGGTACAACTTCACTTTTCACAGCATAACAGGGTAAATTAGAATGCAGTTCCAAGTTGCTCCCTCATTTCATTTGACCAAATCAAATAAAACCATGAGGATGCTCATTTTTCCGCACTCTATTCTGGATCATACTGCAATGTAAAGTTTATGTTTTTGTTTCTGTTTTTGGTCTCAACATATTATCTTCAATTTTCACAAAAGTTACTAAAGGAGCTAATCGAGAACTACTTGCCGAGTTGTTTTTTCATGTGCTTTGTTGACATTTATAATGAACAAGAAAAATACCGGCTTGTGCCTTGCAATGGCCCGAGAAAATTCCTCTGAATAGATTATTAGTAATTATTAGCGGGTTCTATGCACAAAATACATATAAATCATATTTTCAATTTTTGATAAAAATAAGTCATAGTTTCTTCATACACAAACTTTTCTTTTGCATTTGCATATAGCTGTTCTTCTTTTGTCAATTATCAAGAAGTCAAACTTGACTTTAATGAACTACAACCCTTTCTGGACCGGCTGATAAGAACGTGAATTCACAGAGGAGCAAACAAATTTTTAAGGGGGCCTCTGTCTCATTATTTCTACATCCTAGTTTTCTGTTGAAACCAGGTCACTTATATAGATTTACCTTTTCCACTACACAAGAAGCAGCTCAAAAAGTGATCCATCAGCTGTTTGGTTGGACCTTTAATTCCATTAATTGATGCCCAATCATAATGTTGTCAATATTTAGCATAATAGAGGACCGCTATGAGAATGCTATCAAATTCCTAGTTTATGTGGGCAGTCACAGATGTGGCATAAAGATTTTGTTTATAAATTGTATATAACAGTTAGTGATATAAACTTGTATATCAGCAGTACGACAACAGAATCACAAATCTCATTGAGTAGAAGTTGGAGTGGCAAAGATAAACTGTATAATATATAGAGAGTAGAGGCTTTCACTTGAGAAATAGGTTTCTCTTGAAAATGGGTACATTGAAGCATAGGTTGCCCATATTTCTCTTCTGATTCTTTGTCTGTCATCATCTGAAATCTAATATTTTCCTGCATCATCCATTTTTGTTAATTTCAGGTTCATCCTGGATTAATTTTGCTCTTTAGTTTAGAGACTGCATTAGTTTGTCTGTTGCATAAGAATGCGTGTTAATGCATCACTGTTGAATTCTTTCCTCTTTGTTTAACTGAACAAATGCAAGTCTCTAATGCCAGCAAGATGTTCCTTTGTTTTTAGAGTTGTATTGCTTTCCGTTACTTATTCTTTGGGTCGGCAATGTGGTTTCTACATTTTCTCCACATGCATTTTCACATCAGGTATTTGTTATTGATGCAGGAATTGGTAAATTCAGTACTTTGGAGTAATGTTGAGGAGCTCTGGGAAGCACCCGTGCAGCCTGAATTAGGCCCTGAATGGAGGACATGGAAACAGGAAGTCATGAAGTTATTCTCTACATCACATCCGGGAGCTAGTGGCATTTTTGATAAGCAGAGCTATGAATTTCCATTGAACACAGGACAGCATTTCAGCAGGAAACGGCCAAAGCTAGAAATTCGAAGACCATATGTCTGTGTGAACGAAGAAGGAGCTAAGATGTCCCAAGGCAACATGCTTAAGTGTGGTCCCAGAAATTTTAACTCCCAGGGGCAGGAAAATTGCATGGATCTATGTGAATCTTTTAATGTAGAAGTCACTGGGACAGGTAGACCAGCTGTCTTCAGAAGCATGGCCGGCAAATATGATGAGACCACAGTCAGAGGTGTGAATCTGAGTAACACCCAGACTTCAGCTATGGATATGTTAGTGGATGGCAGTGGGAAGATAGATTTTCCCAATCACAGTCGTGATCGGGATTCTCCTAAATACCGACGATGTTTGGCTTTCATGGAAGCTAAAGGAAGACAGTGTGGGAGATGGGCAAAGGATGGCGATCTGTACTGCTGTGTCCATCTAGGTAATCATTATGTGAACAAGCCTTCCCAGGCAGAGCTGACTCCATCAACATCCATGCCTGAAGGTACTTCTATGATTGTGAGCAATAGAATAGATTTGGCAAATGAGCATCGAGATAAGGATTCTCCGAACAAATACCGGCAGTGTTCGGCTTTCATAGAAGCTAAAGGAAGACAATGTGGGAGGTGGGCCAATGATGGAGATATTTTCTGCTGTGTGCATCTGAGCAATCATTCTGTGAACAAACCTTCTCAAGTGGAGCTAACTCCTGCATTGAAAACATTCATGTGTGAAGGTACAACTACTCATGGTAAGAAATGTAAGCACCGAGCTCGATCAGGTTCTGCATTTTGCAAAAAACATCAATTTCACAGAACTGATGATCCAGTGGCTGCTGGGAGGCTCTTGACTTATTCTGGGAGTAATGCCAAGGGAAAGCATGGAGCGGAGACAATGCCAGAGATTATTTCTACCTCAAATGTAAGCCGTGACAATCTTTTATTGACTGGAGAAACTGCATCTCTTATGCAAGATAATTTGGTCTCAGTTTCTGTGGTAGAAACTTTAGATGAAACTGAAAGAAATCTCCTGATGAATAAATTGGAACTCAATGGTGCATTATCGGCTTCAGCTCAAGTTAGCACATCAGTTTCTCCACGCTGCATTGGTTATGGCAATCAGAATAGTGACAATCAGTGTCTAGAGAATGCAAAGAAGCACACTCTGTACTGTGAAAAACATCTGCCTAATTTTCTTAAGCGTGCAAGAAATGGTAAAAGTCGGTTAATATCTAAAGAAATATTTGTCAACCTTTTAAAGAGTTGCACATCAAGAAAAGAAAAGATACATTTGCATCGAGCATGTGAACTTCTATATGGATTCATGAAGAGTAGCATATCGCACCAAAAGTTAGTTTTACAGGGGGACCACATGGGGCGTCTGTTATCTGAAGCCTCTAAAGATTCAAATATTGGAGATTACCTATTGAAACTAGTTTCCAGTGAAAGAGAGAAAATTGGGAGGGTTTGGGGATTTGAAGAGGTTAAGGATAAGCAGGTACGTTCCTTGGAGATGAATACGGTACCTGTACTAGAGGCACCACAGCAAAATCCTGGATCTCAAAATAGTATGGTCAAATGCAAAATCTGTACTGAGGGATTCTCTGATGACAAAACTCTTAGTACCCACTGGATGGAAATCCACAAGAAAGAAGCTCAGTGGCTGTTCAGAGGTTATGCTTGTGCAGTCTGCATGACCTCATTTACCAACAGAAAAGTTCAAGAGACCCATGTGAAAGAGAAACATGGAATGCAGTTCCTGGAAGGTTCTTTACTTTTTCGCTGCATGTCATGCAACAACCACTTCACAAATCCTAGTGAGTTATGGCAGCATGTACTGTCAGCTCACTCAATGGAATTCAGGCTTCCCCACTCTGATAACTTGTCTAAGGACAGTACTTCTTTGAAGATCGAGTTACACAATGAATCTTGCTTATCTAATGGTGCCTCAGAAAAAGATGATGGTTGCCGGAGATTTATTTGTAGATTCTGTGGGTTGAAATTTGATCTTCTTCCAGATCTTGGTCGCCACCATCAATCTGCTCATATGAACTTAAGTTATGCCAGCCACCTTCCATCAAGAACAAAAAAACTTCTTAAACACAGCAGACTTCGACATTCCAGATTCAAGAAAGGTCTTGGAGCTGCATGTGGGTTCAAGAAGTCAACAAATTTTGGTATGAAGAAATGCTTCCAGTCTTCTAGCTCTGTGGCCTCTTCTAGGATGAGGTTGCACACACAGGCATCACAAGCTTCATGCCTTGGGAGACTATTGGACTCTCATTGCTTCAATGTGGCAGAGGCCCTGTTCACTGAAATACAGCAGACAAAATCTCGGCCAAGTAATATGGAGATTCTATACATTGCTCGTACAACTTGCTGCAGAACACGTCTCCTTGACCTTCTGAAAGAAAAACATGGCGCACTGCCTGAAAATATTTATTTGAAAGCAGCCAAGCTTTGCAGCGAGCTAAATATTCAGGTAAATTGGCACCTAGATGGCTTTATCTGCCCGAATGGGTGTAATCCTCGAAGTGACCCACACTCCCTATCTCCCCTATCTCCCTTTCTAAACAAGTCTCTGGAGCCAGCTGTGTCTACCTTGGATCACGTGAATAATGGTGTAGGGGAGATGGATGAATGCCATTATGTGCTTAGTCCAAAGCATTTCAACCGGAGGTCTATTCGAAAAGCCATCATTCTGTGTAAAGACATGAGCTTTGGGCAGGAACCAGTTCCTGTGCCTTGCGTAGTTGATGAGAATATTAAGGACCTATTCCACTTGAATATGAATGAAGCATCAGGTGGCCAAGATCCAGGGGTCTCTATGCCCTGGCAGGGGTATACCTATGTCACAAGGCGGTTGCTTGATCCAGTCCTTGGGCTTGATCCAAAAGTAAAGTTCTTCACTGTTCTTTCTCCAATCAAATCACATTTTCAGTTTTGCTTTGCTGCTCTTTTCCACGAGTAAAATGTTGCAATCTGTGTTATCCAGAGTTCACAGTTGGGATGTGCTTGCTCAGATGTGAAGTGTCATCCTGAACTGTGTGACCATGTCTATCTTTTTGACAATGATTATGAAAATGCAAAGGATGTACATGGTAACTTGATGCATGGTCGTTTTCCATATGATGAAAGGCGGCGAATCATTGTAGAGGTAAGCTATGAGACATTTTTCCATAAGCCATATTATTGCAAATGAATTTAAAACTTGCTATTACATGCTTTTTTACTTGCGTACTTTTTTACATACCATCTTCTACTTCATACTTTTTACATACTATCTTTTGCAGTATGAGCTTATTGATGCATGTACCATTGTCCATATGCCTATGCCCCTAGTTGACAGGTCAGTCATGGAACAAGGTAAATTTACTCTTATTTTTTCTCCAGACAAGGTTGTTTTTTCATTGGGAATCCTGAGGAATAGAAGAGTAAGAGGGATATGGAGATGACATTGCATATCAACTACTGTTTTCATTGTATGATGTTGAAGACAAATATTCTGGATGCATAAACCTGATGACATGATATTGTTGATGGAGGGCATGACATCATACTTGGGTCTGTGCTAAATCCATTGGGGGGTGGGTGATGGATAGAGGTGCATCAAGGACTGTAAGTATTTAGCTGGGGGAGACGGAACAAATTTTAATGCAACAGGTTAACATGCAGGGCATTGTTGTAATGGCAGCAGAAGAGAGAAAGTAGAAGCCATTAGTGAGCAATAATATGGATGAGGTGGAATGTTGGTAGATGTGATATTTCTTTGTTTGTTGTTTGGGGTGGGGGATGGGAGTCAACATCTGCTGTTCAGCAGAAGCCATCATAGCAGTGGTTTGTAAATATGATGGAGTAAATGGTACGATGATCTGGCAGGTCAATGCAAAAATCTTGCAACTGTAGATGTGCAGAATGGAGGGTTGTGGTGGATTGGGGCGGGATAACTACTCTGTGTGTGTGGGCTTGGAAAGATGATGGGTTGGAGCTGGGCAATTGTGTATGAGTCATGCAGGGCAGCAGGAGGGATCAGAAGAGTGAACAAAATATAGATTTTCTTCTATTGTGAAATATGAAACAACTGCAGGTGCCATAGAATTGAAGCACAGAAAGGGAAAGAGGTCTTCATGTTTACTGAGAACGATGGCCTTAACAGTGGGAGAGAAAATGCAATGATGTGTCAGAATCCCAAAGGAGATGACTGTACCTGATTAGGTCTTCTGGAGAAATGGGAAAGTGAGGGCAACTTGTTATGTTGCTTATAAGTAAGAGTTGGAGAGAGGCTGCTGGAGCAATTTTTTTCTTGCCATCAATATACTCCAATGTGGTGAGAGAGGACTCATTGTGTTGTTGAGAGTAATATCTCAGAAGAACAATCAAGAATGATGGAATCCTGCAAGAATGCAAAGAAAGGAGTTCAATGACAAAGGGGACAGAGCAGAAGTGGAAGGTAAGATTTGAGGTGGATCCATGTGTGGCTCAATTTACGATAAATTGAATGGATGGTTCTATATATAAGTTTACGGAAACTCCTTTCTTAAACAACACCAAGAAGAAAGGAGAGAAATGAAGAAGAGGAAGGATGGGAGAAAAAGTGGTAGCATGTCTTGGCTGTTTATCATCAGTCATTCCCCTCTTCGCTCTTTATTGTCTACTGAAGAAACAAAGTGAATGGTGAAGCCCAAGGTGGACAAACATGTGGAACAAGGAAGAAGTCAAAGTTCATATGTAGGTGAAAACACAGGTATATCAAGAGGATGGTAGGAGTTTCTGTATTAGTAATCAGAGATGGAAGTATTGGTTTTATGATGGAGTGATGGATAGAGCAGTTTTCAATTGCCCGGAATTGTTTCATGTTGCAGCAACATAAGGATGCAGATAAGTTGCTCAGAAGTCGAAGCCAAGCAGATTTTTGAAGAATTTCTGGTCTGGAATGTTGCAGGGACATATGCCACCGTAAGATGACAATTTGTTCTATATTGAGCTTAACGAATTTGGGGGACCATGCGGGAGATGTGTCATGAAGTCAGCTAAAGGGTAGGACCATAGTTGTCAAGGCGACAAGGCGACCCAAGGCGTTCACGGGGTCCCTAAGCGCTTAGGCGACAAGGCATTCGCTTAGGCGTCGCCTAGGCGACACTTCGGCCACTAATTAAAAAATCAAAAATATATATCCTCCAATATATAAATCAAGAATAAAATATGTGAAAAATATAAAAAAATAAATTACATGAAGAAATTATTGTAATTAAATTATGTGACAATTATAGAAAACTAAGTTGTATCAACAAATTACAAAAAAATTATAGAAGTAAATGCAAAAGATTCAAAAGTAAATGTAAAAAGTTTAGAAAAATTACAAAAGAATATAATAACATCAAGAAAATTATAAAAAAGAAAGAGTTAAATGTACATAACAAGGTCGGATCCGGTTCGGACAGGTCAAGGTTGGCCCCGCCTTTGCGCCTAGCCCGCCTAGGCGACCGCCTAGGTCGCCTTTTCCAGTGTGAATAAGGCGCTGCAGCGCCTTGTCCTTTCAAGAGCGCCTGGGCGCCTAGGCGGCGCCTAGGCGACGCCTAGGTGCCTGCCTTGACAACTATGGGTAGGACTTCATCTAGGAATGGAAATCGGATTGGATTCTCCAAGATCCGTCTGATCCTCCGCCCAAAATTTCGGATCGGAGACTTCCAAATACCAAGAAATTTTCCGAACGGAACTTACTGTTGGCTCCGATTGGACCTTCCAGGAGCCACATCGCCTCTCTCCAAGTCCCAATCCCCCAAGTCCCAAGTGCAACATAGGAAGGCCCCCAGCCATGATGCTTGCTGTCACCGTAGCTGTGCTCACTGCTCAGTGGCTGTGTTGCACACCGTTGCTGTGCATCCGCTGCCCACTGACACTGTGCACAGGGATGCACTGCTTGCTGTCATCGCTCTGCCCGTCGTCCTCCTTGTCTTCACTGCGCACAGCGGCCATGCTGTTCTCGTCGTCCTCGCTGTCTTCGTGTGCAGTGCCCGCGCTGCTTGCCGCTCCGGCATCGTCAAACACCATTGTTGTGGTACATGCCCTCCCCACATCCTTGCCATTGCCGCATCGCCGCCGCCCCCTCCAGGTCCTTGCCATTGCCGCATTGTTGCTACCACCATTTCTATTTGCTGCCCTTCCCCTCCCCACCCATCTCACTGTACTGCTCTATTCTTCTTGCCCTAAATGAAGATGGATGCCCGATTTAATTCTTTAATGCAAACTTTGGTTTTCCTTGCTGCTAAAGATGACAGATAAAGCAGAGGACGATTTTGTGGAACATGGATGTACAAGTAGCTGTGGATTAGTTAATGGGAAGAAGAGAAATTAAGCTGTAGTGTCAGAATGAGTTTTGACCATGTTTTGTATGTGTCAAACCTGTGCTATCTAAATTGGATCTGATCTTGATGTCAGCAGAGTGGGAAGAAATGTAGAGAATAGCTAGAGTTTGGGATCATAATCAATTGCTGTTAACTGCAGAAGGAGCTATTTGGGACCTGTGACTTCTTATTTGTGCATTCTAACTGGAACCGGAATGGTGCAGAGAGTTCTGATGAACTGCAAAATCTTGGTCAGGATATTAAAGCCACGATTGAGAATGATTTGGTGTTGTAGATTTGGCATTCAACTTAGGTGCATAAGAGGAAGTCAGATGCATTCCGCTGGTTTTGTTTCTCAGAGGATACTAAAGGAATAATGCCAGAGAGAAAAAGTAAGGGCACAGGTGCTCCTGCATATGCCATGTTTGTGGTAGCTGGGTACAGTGGAATCCAGCTGGTACGACAACACTCAAGAGTGCACATCCAAAAAATGATGAGACGTGTCCGCATTTGTCATTGGATGCTCCATTATCCCAGAATCCAATGCATATTTAGCAGCCAGACAAAGCATGAGTATGAGCTAAGGCAACAAGATTCTTGTGGATGGGAAAGAGAAATGAGAAGAAAAGAAAAAGATGAAGTGTGCTCTTAGATTCCTATGTTAAGCAAAGATGAACGGGCCCTATAATAAGCTGTGTTCGATGAAGAGGATGATTGGCAGAGTTGCCCAAGGAACAGACATCAGAGGAACATGGTTTGTTACTAAGCAAAAAAAGAGTAAAAAATGGTTATATTGAAATATTCAGGCCATTGCCAGTGGCCATGGAGAGTAAACAAAATAAGATGTTTATTATAAGGTGGAAATATGTTTCCCCATGCCACCCATGAGGTGGATTATGTAACATTGTCAGATTCTACCCATTAATGACGGCCTTCTGAAGCCCCCATGACAAGAGGTGATGTACAACTTTATATAAGCATCGCACATGTTTGATTTAGACCTAGAGGATATCAGTAGAAGGAACATCAGAAGATTAAGTTGTTGAGCTACTCAGTGACATGGAAGGCTGCAAGGTTCTAGAACCTGATGCGTAATTGGTGGGCCCATTATTTTTCTTGAATTAATCGAGAAAAATAAAAATTAAATAGAACCAATAACGGCTGAAAATTTGTATAAAACCAACGCCGTTATATAGATGGATCGTTTACAAGTTCCAGGAATTCCGTCGGACGAAAATACATGCATGAATCCCGCGTGTTTTACACTCCGGAATTGCATCAAACATGTGGTAGGCGGCACAAAATCGCTCAACTTCGCTGCGAAAGCAACAATAAATAAACCTTTCTTCGTCCTTACGGAGTGTCCGGGATGCGTCGGAATGCGGTCCTCAAAGGGCGGAATCTTCCTCCGACGGTGGGACTGTGTGGAAAAAGACAAAGCACAAAGCACCAGGAACGTTGCTGTCCTCCACGTGGATGTGGCCATGTCAAAGCAAAAAATAATGATGAAAAGGACAAAAAATGGGTTTTTATAACCCTAGGGAGGTGCGCCCTCTCTTTCGTCCTCTCTCCTCCTTGACCGGACCGGGTAGGGGGTGGGTCGTCTCTTGCCTGGACCGGGTAGAACCCCTGCGGGCCCCACCTATCTTCTCTCCTCTCCCAGGTGCTTCATCGGACCGGGGGGGGGGGGGTCGGCCCTTGCCCGGATCGGGAAGGGGGTTGCGGATCCCATGCCTCCTCTCTCTCTCTCTTCCCCGGTGTGACTGAACTGGGTGGAAGAAGGGGGCAGCTTGCCCAGACCGGGTAGGGGGTTCGTGGGATACATCCCTGCTCTCTCTCTCTCTGCTCTCTGCCTGTCTGGACCGGGTGGAGGCAGGGTCTAACTTGCCCGGACCGGATAGCCCCCTCCGCGGGCCCCGCTGGTGCTCCCTCTTCCCTCTGGCCTTGCTCGGACCGGGTTGATCCTCCACAGGCCCCCGCTCCCTCACTCTTCCTCTCTTGCCCAGACAGGGGTTGGGGGGGCGGGTTGGCTGGCCTTTCCTGGATCACCTGCTAGGAGGGCCACGACCCCCTCTTTCATCTTCTCTCTTGACTGGACTAGGGTGAGGGGGGAGGGCTTGCTTGTCCGGACCAAGTAGCCGGCCCATTAAATTCCAAAGCTTCTTACTCAGACCGGGTAGCCTGAGCCCCAAAGCCTATAAATAGAAACCCCTGGGTAAGGCTCAAGGCATCAAGCAAACTCCTGAGGAGCCACCAAGGAGCTCAAATGTGTCTTGTGTTTTGTGTGTTTTGAAAAAGCCCAAGCAAGGGCATGTTGTAAATACGCCCTTGAGTTTGCATATATGCCCAATGTATTTTTCATGTAATTTTCCTGTAATTTGTAGGGAAAAATAGTGTAATTATCTGAAATAATCAGAAATTACAAACGTACTCTGTATTTTTACAGAAATCCCAGAAATGTCTTGTTATTGCAAATAGATCCTGTCATTTTGTGAAATTACAGAAATGCCCTTATTTTACAGAAAAATATCAGAATTTGCAGAAATACCCTGTAATTTTGATAATTGGTCAGAAATTACAGGAATGTCCTGTACTTTTGCAGAAATTATGAAAATGTCCGAAGTTTGCAGAAAAACACTGAAACTTCAGCAATTATGTAAAACCCCTGCAAATATTTCATAAATTGCAGGAAATGCCCTTGTCTTTACACAAGGATGTTATTTATTTACATCCTTTATTGCAAATAAACTCTCGCCTTCTGCACATCAAGCCAAATTAGCCATCTGATCATGGTCATGGTTCGATGGGCGATCATGATCATAAATTAGCCCGACAGTCCGTTTATGATCATATCAGTGATCCTCCAGTTTGGTCGTGATGAAAGTCAATCCAACAGTCAGATTTTGATCCGGGGCAAATCCAGCAGTCAGATCTAGATCAAATTCAAATATGATGGTTTGATCTTAACCAAAAGCAATTCCAATGGTTGGATTGCAGCCATATGCAAATCAAATGACCCGATCACATAATTGGTGTTCATATAAAGGTCCTGATCGACCAATTGTAATACACATTATGCATTTAAGGAATAAAATTCCCAACTTTTCCTGCAAAGGCATGTCTCTAATGAGTGATCTTCGCGATCATGTCTATTTGACAACCCTCGATGTCACGTCCCGAACCGATAGCAGCGGGAAGCGATGCTCGGAACGTGGCAGCGAAACAGTCATGATAATTAGAGCAGAAAATAAATAAACACAAATAAATAGTATTCGAATGCATGGAGACCATTGATTTGAGAAAACTGTAGATTTATTGATATTTGAAAATTTAAATACAATGTGGACTCAATAAAGAAATAAAGAAGAGAAAAATAGCAAGACCACTATACAACTAGACTCAAGAAAACAAGAAGACTCTAGTCTCAAGGTTCCAGGTTCACTCGATCACGCTGTCCCGATCCCAATTTCAAGCGTTCCATCTACCACGTTACCTGAAAAGGATGGAGATAAGGGGGGGTGAGCGAAAGCTCAGTAGGAATTACACTCTATCACCAGGCAAAGTTTAAGTAATTACCCATTTTCATGAATGTATAAATAAAGTGAGAAATTCAATAAAACAAGCTGGTAACCAACAAGATCAGAAGATAATTGATAGATAAATGGAAGGGAACATTGCAAATCGAGATAGCAAAACAATAACCAGAATTTCACGTGAGTGGCCACATGCCAAGTCAAGTCAAGTCAATACATCATGCATGTTGATAAGTGAATGGTCATTTATCAAGTCAAGTCGAGTCAAGTCGAGTCATGTCGTGTCACGCAAGCGAGCACTACATGCTTTCAAGCAAGTATAGCAAGTATCACGAGAGTGTGGAATGTCGTAGACTCAACACGCTAGATAGTACTCGGTGACAATGTCACACCTAGTCATTCACCTCCCCGGGGATCTAGTACTTTTCGGGTGCGCCTCTCAGGACCAGACTGGGCCCTTGAATATGTTTGCCTTGGCATTGATTTGTTTGGATCATAGATCCCACGAAATCTAGACATCCACAATGTTTAATGGCCAAGAGTTCCAAGGTTTAAGCTACGTAACTTACCAACTAAGATCAAATGATATTTTAGTAGAATTGGAATGGATATCAAGTGGAAGAACAAGGATCAAGCAAGATTTCGCAGTTCAAGGCTGTTGACCCCATAAAATAGTCAGATATTCAGAAATTATTTTGAAGGAAAAAAGGTGCATATATATGACAAGAGTTCACAAAACGGCTCGTCAATGCCGTTCGAAGGTCTAGGAAATGATGATTTTAGACTATTTTCCCAAAGTACGAAGGATGTGAAATGTATGGAAGAAGTGACAAGTGTCAACACCCACATGCTTTCACAAGAAAAAAAGCCAAGATGGAGATCCTCTGTACAAGCCAAAAAATAAGCTAGCTCCACATGTTGAAGTGGGATTTGTTTAAGAGGTACAGAGGCTTTTTTTATAGGAGAAAGGGACACCGGAGGGAGGCCCTCCGCCCTGCCAAGCAGGCCAGAGAAGCCCTCCGCCCTGCTGCAGGCCGGAGGAACCCTCCGCCCTGCTAGCAGGCCGGAGGAGGTCCTCCTCCGCCCATGGCCCTTTCGGTTACTAAAAAAAAAGAGAAAAAAGGAGAAAAAGAAGTAAACACGGCAGTTAAAGAATGACAAGAGACAGGGAGGAGGAGGATCAAAGGGCTTGCCTCTTGGGATTCAACCGGAGGAGAAGGCCAATGGAGCTCCTCCGCCCTTGCTCCAAATCACTATAAGAAGATGCTCCCACAAGAAGACAACGACAAGAAGAAGAATACACAGCAAGACAGCAAAGCGACAGCCGCAGCAAGAGGAAGACACAGCCGACAAGCAAAAAGAAGAAGAGAACAGCAAGCAGCAGCTGCGATTTTTTTTAAGGCCTGGGGACAGTTTTTTTAAAGTTCTGGGGACAGCTTTTTTTAAAGTTCTGGGCAGAGCACAGCAGTCTGCTGCGCAGAGACCAGGGGAGGCCCATGTGATTGATGGCTTGTTTAATATGAGAAGGGGTATGATCACCACAAAAAAGGCCCCTTTTGGGAGTTCCGGTCACCTCTTTTGTGAATGGTGATCTTAAGAGGTTTCTCACCTCCTTGTGAATCATCCAAATTGAAATGGGCTTCTTCTAGTGGAATGGGCTGATCAAAGTGCTTTTGTTTCATTCAAAAGCAAAGATCAAATGGGCTTCTGCATAGAGATCAAATGGGCTTCTGCATAGAAATGAACTGGGCTTACAGATGGAAATCTGGGCTAACAAACAGATCAAATGGGCTCAAATGGGTTTGCAAATGGGAAGCGAATGGACAGGAATTGTGCAAAAAAACTTTGCAGAAATACCAAATGCCATGAAACATTGCATACCATGAAACATTGCAGAAATGATGTTACAGAAATGCATCGGAAATATAATGAAACATTACAGAAATGCATAGAGTTGCAAATACAGAAATGCAGAAATGCAACCAGATGCAATACTGTGCAATGCCAGATAAATGCCTATGCTCTACATGGAGTATGGAAAATTCAGATAAATGCTTGTGCAGAAATGTCAAAAGCCAAATGCGAAATGCATGTTACAGAAATGCAGAAATACAACATTATATGTTGTGAAATATTATAGAAATGGAATGTTGTGCATAAATGCCAAGGAAAATTATGCAATGTTGAAGCTGTACATAAATTCTTTCATTATTGCATTTGAAGTCATTGAAATGGCTGGGGGCTTGTTTCCATGCACAAGTGGACTAGTCAAAATGGGCTTACAATGGGCTTGCATTATTGCATTCGAAATCATTGACATGGCCTTATGCGTATTGCAATTGAAACCATCCAAAGCATTTGAATTCATCCAAAGGAAATCATCTTAAGGTCGAATGAAGATGGTTACAAGCTAAAATTGTAAGTCTTACAAATGTTCAAGGCCCAGCGGTCTGAAAACTGCATAAATACCCTCGGTGGTCTGAAAATTGCATAAATACCCTCGGTGGCGGAAAAATTACAAAAACACCTCCGGTGGCGGAAAAATTACAGAAATACCCCCAGTGGCGGGAAAATTTCAGAAATATCCCCGATAACGGGAAGATTACAGAAATGCCCCGATGGCGGAAAAATTACAAAAATACTCTTAATGGTGGGAAATTGCAAAAAGACCCTGAGATATCAGAAAATTGTGAAAATATCATAGTTGTGGGAAAGTTGCATGAAAGTCATTGTTCAGTTTACAAACTGTACAAAGTTCACGGTTTGTCTTAAAATCACCAAAGAATGCTCTTGTTCCGGTTGGCGCCGTTTGCACGACTCGGTGGAGCGAGACCACGTCCCTTCCCTGAAGCGGTGTGCGCTCTTCCGAGTTCGGCTTATGGCTAACCATTCAAATCCATGTATCTTTTTTATAGCTAGGGACTATCATGTCCGAAAACTCGAAAATTGATGAAATAGCAAATAAACCCCGAAAAGTCAAGAAATGACAAATATGCCTAAGAAGTTAAGAAATGACAGGGCTATCTCCGAGAAGTCAATAAAGCAAGTTAGCATCACCCAGGAAGTCAACGACGGGGGCTATCTCCAAGAAAGTAAGGAATTACAAGAACATCCCAAAGTTTGAGAAAACTACAGAAATACTCTGATTGGGAAAACTACAAATACACCCCGCCTCAGATGGGCTTGTTCTTTATGAACACCAAGCTGACTTAAGGGTCTAATCACAGTTAAAAGAGTGATTATGGCTATGAAGCAACTCCGAGGGACCGACGGTGATCTTCTTGGTGATCCAACGGTCCTCGTGATGGAATTCGAATTCAACCGTCCGATCAGGGGACAAAAGTAAATTCAATGACCCAATCAAGACGAAAGGAAATTCAATTATCCAAATGCAGATTGAAGTAAATTCAAAGGCTCTGGTTACAACCAGATGTTACCTTGAAGACCCGATTATACAATCGGGATCATATGTGAAGATCCTGAAGAACCGATTGTAATCCCAATTATCTATGTTTAAGAAATGAAGTCTTCAAATTTTTTGCAAGAGTATGTACCCGTAATGGGCGAACGTCAAGATCATTTATGTCACAACTAATAGAGGCAAAAGGCGTTCTTCGACAGTTAATCAAAGGTGTTCGGATTTGTACCAATGTAAATTAACACCGACTTCGGTCGGTGGGGAAAAGTCCAGTACACGAACCCTAAATCGTCTGATAAACCCCAAAAGCGCGGAATTAACAAATATGTCAAAATATACGACATATTCATCCAGCGCAATCGGATGTCCGAAAATTCTGCGTGGTAAACAAATGCCAACCTTGATATGACTGCTATCACAACAACAAAACACGGAGAATCATATTAAATTTCGATTGTAGCGGTCAATAACTGGGCCGCTAAGGTGATATTGACAGTCTAACCTTAGACCGCGAACGGTTAAGTATAACGGCCTCTAAAGGTGAACCCAAAAAGGTCCTCAATTTAGCCCAAATCAGAATGGGTCCAAACGAGAGTTCAACCCCCGAAGCTAAAGTCAAATAGAACGGATTGGGCCAGGTTAGAATTGATTGGGCTCAAAAGAATCAGACTAACTCAAGCCCATTACTTAACCTAGGCCAAGAGAGGGATAGCGGTCTAAACCTGGGCCGCCAAGGATCACTTAGCGGTCACAAGTTGGGCCGCCAAGGTCGCAGAACAGTCCAGATTTGGACTGGCCCAAACACGAATCATAACACGTCCAAGGGTTCAGGTCTTGGGGGCACAACCCGCCCGACGTCTTGGTGGGAATCCCAGGCTCACGGGGGGCTTACAGAGGTCTCATAATAGTGGTCCTAGTCCGAGGGAAGGAATATCCGGCGGAGAGTCCCAACTATCACAAGATTGAAGCTAGATGAAACACGGAAAACGAGATGATACGGTCAGCCAATCCCACCGGAGTGGTATGACTGTCAAATAATGATATCAAAATAACAATTCATAATAGCATGGTTCAAAATTTACAAGATTTACAACCAAAATTTTTATCACGTTTCATATGAGCATGTAACTTATGTCAAAACAACTTTCATGTAATTAATAAAATTTAAAGGTCTAAAATCATGATACACGATTAATATCACTTTCTGCATCGTTATGGACCAAGGTGTCATACTAAAATATGATAATTTTCTGGTTAAAAACGCATGATATAGAGTTTAAAATATCCTGCCAGAGGACAGAAAACGGTCTATATAAGGGCCGCCAAAATCATAAAACGGTCTATGTAAGGGCCGCCAAAATCATAAAACGGTCTATATAAGGGCCGTTTCATATCGGAAAATAAATATACATCAATCTTATAAATTTAAAAACGCAGGGCCTGTGGCGGTTTATCGTGCGACTGCCAGAGTTCTAGCGGTCACTAAAAGAACCGTCAACCCAACCCGAGACCCGCCGACGGCGAACCTCGACATGCTACGTTAAAAACTTCGATTTCTCATGATGGAGCGAACAAAAATTAGGGAAAATACTACAATTAGAAAGAGCATTAAAAACCGTACAAGATGACATGCTTTAATTAAAATTTAATGAGACTAAAGTATACAGAAAACGAGTTAACATGGGAGTTACCCTTTCGGGTATACCTCGGAGTAAATCATGAAATTAGAACAGCATGGTGTATAAAATTTAGGCAATTAGATATCAAAAGAAAGGGCTCAGGAAGACGAACAAGATGGTATAATTAGATTTTTGTTTAGCCTGAGAGACACCTACCAATTTGGAAGAAGAAAGGGAAGACGCGCTAAACCCTAATCGCGAACACGTCACCGTTCTCGCCCTAATTCGCCCTCGATCGATCACGATTGCTGGTGCCACCTGTTGGAAAAATGAAAGGAGGCCTAGGGCTGCGAAAGCCCTCTATTTATTGAGCCTATGGGTCGTTCTAGGGATCGAATTGGACTCAAGAGTCCAAGGAAAGAAAAGCGCCTAAAATTTCGGTCCTTTGACCAAATCCGCGCCGTCGCCGCCGCTGGAAGGCTCTAGAGGCTAGGGTTTTAGGGGCAAAACGATCTCTTAGGGTAGACCTATCAAATGGGCCTAGTTTGGGCTCGATTGGTTGAGAAATGGGCTATAATTAGATCGTTTAAGGTTAACCCATTAAGAACAACGAATTTGGCCATTAACTCTGTAATTCAGCCTAGTTAAGATTTTATTTGGGGTTGGCCCAGTTGACATTATTGTTAAACCCTTCGTTTTCTACAGGAATATAATTTTTTCATATTTTTAGAAATTAGTTGAAATTTTGGCCTACGGGTGAAATGTAATTAATTTAATTTATACCTATTAAATTCGAATCAACGTAGAAAATTCGATTGCATCTTGGAATATGAAAGTCTTTTCATGGTGATTGTAGAAAAATAATTATTGATATGATTTGGCCACTTTCAAAATTAAATAATATTCTTTAATTAAGGAAATCATAAAAATAGCAAGGAAATAACTTTAATTTCCAATACATATTTTAAAATTTTACCTTTATATTTTATTATTTAACCGGGGTGTTACATCCTCCCCCACTTTAATGAATTTGGTTGCCAAATTCGTCAATCGCCATTAGCTATTCGCAAAATAATCATGGTAATCATACAGTTAATGGAATGCAAAAGAATTTTAACTATAGTTAAAGACAAGGGAAAACGATACCTTATATAAACTTCTTCATTTGATGGAAATCAGTTCCAATTTGCTTGTGGAAGTAACTTAGGGCAATTAGCCATTACATGATCTTTATTTCCGCAACGAAGACACGCTCCGCTCCTTCGCCAGCACTCCTTGATTAGATGACCAAATTTGTGACAGTGAAAATATTTCATTTGCGAAAGGTTATTCCTTTTTCTTCTTATTACTTCGAATCTTTTTACGATAGA
Source organism: Amorphophallus konjac (assembly GCA_022559845.1). Lineage (NCBI taxonomy): Eukaryota > Viridiplantae > Streptophyta > Magnoliopsida > Alismatales > Araceae > Amorphophallus > Amorphophallus konjac. The sequence continues at coordinate 465,486,861 of CM040122.1, forward strand.
CTCGTCACCTTCTAGCGAAATCGAACCTTAGCTTACTCGTAGACTCTCTTGTTTTCATTTCAAAAAGGAGCTTAGATACCTGCAAAAAAATAATTATAAGGTTATAATTTTTATTACCCTTACGCGTCGTGCTTCACAATCTTATACATATTTTATTACTTAACTCGAAGCACTACCCAATCTCACCAGGTGACATGAGGGATGACAAGGATTACACGACCTATTACTTAGGGTAACAAACAAGAATCTAGGACTCAACAACCGAGGCTCTGATACCACTTCTGTCTCGTCCCGAACCGATAGCAGCGGGAAGCGATGCTCGGAACGCGGCAGCGAAACAGTCATGATAATTAGAGCAGAAAATAAATAAACACAAATAAATAGTATTCGAACGCTTGGAGACCATTGATTTGAGAAAAATGTATTTTTATTGATATTTAAAATTTTAAATACAATGTGGACTCAATAAAGAAATAAAGAAGAGAAAAATAGCAAGACCACTATACAACTAGACTCAAGAAAATAAGAAGACTTAAGTCTCAAGGTTCCAGGTTCACTCGATCACGCTGTCCCGATCCCAATTTCAAGCGTTCCATCTACCACGTTACCTGAAAAGGATGGAGATAAGGGGGGGTGAGCGAAAGCTCAGTAGGAATTACACTCTATCACCAGGCGAAGTTTAAGTAATTACCCATTTTCATGAATGTATAGATAAAGCGAGAAATTCAATAAAACAAGCTGGTAACCAACAAGATCAGAAGATAATTGATAGATAAATGGAAGGGAACATTGCAAATCGAGATAGCAAAACAATAACCAGAATTTCACGTGAGTGGCCACATGCCAAGTCAAGTCAAGTCAATACATCATGCACGATGATAAGTGAATGGCCATTTATCAAGTCAAGTCGAGTCAAGTCAAGTCATGTCGTGTCACGCAAGCGAGCACTACATGCTTTCAAGCAAGTATAGCAAGTATCACGAGTGTGGAATGTCGTAGACTTAATACGCTAGATAGTACTCGGTGACAATGTCACACCTAGTCATTCATCTCCCCAGGGATCAAGTACTTTTCGGGTGCGTCTCTCAGGACCAGATTGGGCCCTTGAATATGTTTGCATTGGCATTGATTTGTTTGGATCATAGATCCCACGAAATCTAGACATCCACAATGTTTAATGGCCAAGAGTTCCAAGGTTTAAGCTATGTAACTTACCAACTAAGATCAAATGATATTTTAGTAGAATTGGAATGGATATCAAGTGGAAGAACAAGGATCAAGCAAGATTTCACAGTTCAAGGCCAACCTTGATATGACTGCTATCACAACAATAAAACACGGAGAATCATATTAAATCTCGATTGTAGCGGTCAATAACTGGGCCGCTAAGGTGATATTGACGGTCTAACCTTAGACCGCGAACGGTTAAGTATAACGGGCTCTAAAGGTGAACCCAAAAAGGTCCTCAATTTAGCCCAAATCAGAATGGGTCCAAACGAGAGTTCAGCCCCCGAAGTTAAAGTCAAATAGAACGGATTGGGCCAGGTTAGAATTGACTGGGCTCAAAAGAATCAGACTAACTCAAGCCCATTACTTAACCTAGGCCAAGAGAGGGATAGCAGTCTAAACCTGGGCCGCCAAGGATCACTTAGCGGTCACAAGTTGGGCCGCCAAGGTCGCAGAACAGTCCAGATTTGGACTGGCCCAAACACGAATCATAACACGTCCAAGGGTTCAGGTCTTGGGGGTACAACCCGCCCGACGTCCTGGTGGGAATCCCAGGCTTACGGGGGCTTACGGAGGTCTCATAATAGTGGTCTTAGTCCGACAGAAGGAATATTCGGCGGAGAGTCCCAACTATCACAAGATTGAGGTTAGATGAAATACGGAAAACGAGACGATACGATCAGCCAATCCCACCGGAGTGGTATGACTGTCAAACAGTGATATCAAAATAACAATTCATAATAGCATGGTTCAAAATTTACAAGATTTACAACCAAAATTTTTATCACGTTTCATATGAGCATTTAACTTATGTCAAAACAACTTTCATGTAATTAATAAAATTTAAAGGTCTAAAATCATGATACAAGATTAATATCACTTTCTGCATCGTTATGGACCAAGGTGTCGTACTAAAATATGATAGTTTTCTGGTTAAAAACGCATGATATAGAGTTTAAAATATCCTGCCAGAGGATAGAAAACGGTCTATATAAGGGCCGCCAAAATCATAAAACGGTCTATATAAGGGCCGTTTCATATCGGAAAATAAATATACATCAATCTTATAAATTTAAAAACGCAGGGCCTATGGCGATTTATCGTGCGGCCGCCAGACCCTGGCGGCGGTTTATCGTGCGACCGCCAGAGTTCTAGCGGTCACTGAAAGAACCGTCAACCCAACCCGAGACCCGGCGACGGCGAACCTCGACATGCTACGTTAAAAACTTCGATTTCTCATGATAAAGTGAACAAAAATTAGGGAAAATACTACAATTAGAAAGAGCATTAAAAACCGTACAAGATGACATGCTTTAATTAAAATTTAATGAGACTAAAGTATACAGAAAACGAGTTAACATGGGAGTTATCCTTTCGGGTATACCTCGGAGTAAATCATGAAATTAGAACATCATGGTGTATAAAATTTAGGCAATTAGATATCAAAAGAAAGGGCTCAGGAAGACGAACAAGATGGTATAATTAGATTTTTGTTTAGTCTGAGAGACACCTATCGATTTGGAAGAAGAAAGGGAAGACGCGCTAAACCCTAATCGCGAACACATCACCGTTCTCGCCCTAATTCGCCCTCGATCAACCACGATTGCTGGCGCCACCTGTTGAAAAAATGAAAGGAGGTCTAGGGCTGCGAAAGCCCTCTATTTATTGAGCCTATGGGTCGTTCTAGGGATCGAATTGGACTCAAGAGTCCAAGAAAAGAAAAGTGCCTAAAATTTCGGTCCTTTGACTAAATCCGCGCCGCCGCTGGAAGGCTCTAGAGGCTAGGGTTTTAGGGGCAAAACGATCTCTTAGGGTAGACATATCAAATGGGCCTGGTTTGGGCTCGATTGGTTGAGAAATGGGCTCTAATTAGATCGTTTAAGGTTAACCCATTAAGAACAACGAATTTGGCCATTAACTCCGTAATTCAGCCTAGTTAAGATTTTATTAGGGGTTGGCCCAGTTGACATTATTGTTAAACACTTCGTTTTCTACAGGAATATAATTTTTTCCATATTTTTAGAAATTAGTTAAAATTTTGGCCTACCGGTGAAATTTAATTAATTTAATTTATACCTATTAAATTCGAAGCATCTTGGAATATGAAAGTCTTTTCATGGTGATTGTAGAAAAATAATTATTGATATGATTTGGCCACTTTCAAAAATAAATAATATTCTTTAATTAAGGAAATCATAAAAACAGCAAGGAAATAACTTTAATTTCCAATACATATTTCGAAATTTTACCTTTATATTTTATTATTTAACCGGGGTGTTGCACTCGATATCACAACGGATATTATAGAGGTTCATGGATATCCTTTGGCAGCTAATCAAAAGTGTTCGGACTTTAGGTCGATGTAAATTAACACTGATCATGGTCGATGGAGGAAATTCTAGCACACGAACCCCAATCGTCTAATAAACCAAACTTGCGAGGTTAATAGTGCACATGCGGACTCCTTGTAGAGGTGGACTTCTTACCTTAGATTCCTAAGGGGGTATCATCAGAGTGGGAGGAAGGAAAATTTGGATCACGGTGGTAGTGGAGCTTGGGGAGGCAAAAAAAATTGTAGAGGAGCTCCATGGATTGGAGATGGGCAGAAGTGGCTTCCAGCTATCGGAGTCTCCAGCGTAGAGCAAGTGCACAAGATCAGGAACCAGAGAGTTTACTTGTGGAGAAGAGCGAGTCGTCTACTCAGAAGAACCCCGAGGGAGGGCTGAGTTCATCCATGGCTCGGTTGCCTCCAAGAACGGAGGCTGCAAAGGATCTCCAGAAGATGTGGTATCCTCTTAGGATATGGCCTGGCGCAGGCGACCAGGGTCTGGGGGCTGGCACTCTGCCTCAGGCTAACAACAGTGGGGCGTCCGAGGTTTCTCTTCGAGCGGAGGGCAAAGAATGTCAAATGGAGCAAGAGGTGGCGCTCTCGGTTAGGGAAGATTTACAGTACTAGGCCCCCAATACGATACCCAGAGGCATTTGGGATAGCGGGTAAGCCATTCGGGCCGGGTATCTTTGATACCGGTGGTCTCCTGGTCCTGGTATTAGGTAAGTGTTCGGGTCATCGTCCCTACCTGTCGGACTTCCCGATACATAGCAAAATAGGGAACACTGTGATTCCCTTGACCCAGATGACAGGCGAGCTTCGTAGGCGGTAGTCTGGTAGTGACGACACCAGCAGCGGCATGTGGAGCGCTGGAGGAGGGGCAGGAGAACAAGATCAAGCCATTGACACTGCCATCTCCAACCTTGCAGCGGTGTTTCGGACGATGGAGAAGACGGGAAGGGTGGATGGTGGGCTCGGAATGCTACTGGCTGATCTTCACCTGCTTCCCAGCGGCGGTGGTGCGGACACCAGAGCACGCGAGAGGCACGAGCCGACGAGCCATCAGTACCGTACACGGAGCACCACTCGATCTACAGCAGCTTCTCTTTGGCTCGGGGATAGCCTGGAAGCCCCACCTTGATTCTTGGTCATTTTTAGCATTTCCTTGTATTGTTTTAGCAATGGTTTGCCTTGTAATTGGGTTGTAATGAGTGTTTTATTTGGGTTTGTCATATTGGGTTCAATGTAAGGCTCTTAATAAGCCAAATGGGTGAGTCCTTTAGGGTCCATTAAGGGTTAAGTGCCATATTGGGTTATAAGGCCTCATTAGGCTTCATATTGGGTTCTTAAGTCACTTAAGGCCCATATAAGCCTCCACTCCACATGGGCCACCTAGATTGGGATAAGATGGGCTTGTGGAAGGCCTTAACAAGCCTTGAAGCAACTTGGCCCAAGAAGGGCCCAAGAAGGGGGCGCCCCCTCTTTTGGCATTATTAGGCTAGGTTGGTTTTTTTTTTTCTTTCTTTCCTCCCTCTCTTTGACCACATGGGATAAAATTATGAATTGGTTTCTTTTAAATATTTCTTTTTGTGGTTGGTCACATCCAATCCAAGCCATCCATTCCCCCATACCTAGATCTAAGGGTGGATATTGGATTTGGCATGTAACCTATAAAGAGTTGTATTTTTTCATTTTAGTGGAATTAATGCCATTTGAATCAAACTTAATGTTGGAGCAAGGCCTAGGCCGCCCCCTTCCTCTCCCCCTCTCCCCCTTGTAGCTGTGAAGGCTGCCTCTTGGTGGTGTGACTCCACCCTATCAGTTCCGGTCGCCGCCGCCGCCGCCACGAGCCGCCATCGCCACCGCCGGAGTTCTGTCCACGCAGTACCACAACCACTTCCACGAAATTCCAGTCTCAGCCACGGCCTCAGATCGAGCTGGGACTTTTACTGGATGTCCCAGAGGTGTCCAGCACGTCCTCAGAATTTTGGTTGGTCATAAAGATCTCATTTGGTATTTTTTTATTTTCGTCCAATCTCAATTTCCAGATCTGTCTCCTGTCTGTTTCCATTTCCACCCGCCCGGAGTTTTAAGTCTTAGGTCCTTTTTTTGATTTTCTTTGGTTCGCCCAATTTAACTGGGTGTTCCTTGCATCCATCCCTTCATCCACCATTTTTTTTAATTTTTGGTTCGTCCATTTCATATTTTATAAAATTCGTTCTCAGTCCTAGCTACAGTTCTGTTCCCCAGTTCCCAGATCCGACCACCAGACACTCCAAAAATCCTATCAAATCATCACCACCTCCAAATCCACTTCTAAAAATTGTCCCAGCTTCATGGTTTGATTATCTACAAAGTTGGAGAAGAGCTCGAAGTCTGATTCCTACGGAAAGTAGGCGGTCAACGGTGGTTCTCAGACAAGTACCCTGTAAATCTGATGTCTCGGTTACTGTACAACAGGGATTTGTAAATTCATTAAAGTCTAGATCCGGCTAGATCCATCAGATCTATCTGAGTCTAGATTGAAGCATTTGAAGAGAGCTTTCCAACGATAGCTCATGCGTCCCGATCCGACGTCGGGATCGACCGCAGCGGCTGTTTTCGCCGGAGCGCGCCCAGGGAAAACAGAACTGGAATCCGTGGGCAGCCATTCCACAACTTGAAGATCGGACCCGACCGGCCACCAATCGGTGTCTCCGGCCGACCGCCGTCCTTGGAGGCGCGCCACCAGGGGTCTCCATCATAGTGGGACCCACCTCCGCAGATCCGGAGGACAGCGCCATCCGTGGGCCCCACGGGCCCACAGAACCCGCCGTTCGGAAAGCACGAAAACGCGGAGTTCGGCGCGTCGAGTCGACATCAAGATGCTGCCTGTCAACCTGATTTGCGTGATCCCCGGGGCCCACATGTGACCTTTTACCTCCCTGCGTGGAGTGGGTCGAATCCTTTTGTACCGCTGTGAATTATGTTAACCGGGGGTCCGTAAGTCAGCCGGGGTGTCTTCGCCACGCCGGGTGCGTGGAGGTAATGATCCGAACTTCTTGGCGTTACATTGCTTAGCTAGTATACGGTCTTAGGCTGCTGCCGAGAGTGTAGGTTTCTAGCCCGTGTGTCCATGTCACCGCTGTGAGCGTGAGAGTGACCCGTCCCGCGACTCGATCCGAGTCCGGAAGTGAGTCTGACTACCTTGAACTCTGCCGGTTCCTTAACCGCGCACGATCCACGCTTTCCCTCGCTTGGGACGACGAGTGAGCTTCTACTTCTGTTAGCGACGCTTGCCACTAGGAGCTCGTAGTGTCGGGCTTAGTGTCTCCCTGGTGTGTATTGCTGGTCGCGTCTTCATCTAGAGTCCGAGGGTGGCACTGTATAGTGTCGTCTCCCGTGTCCGTCCCGCATCAGGCGGCGACTACACCGGCGATAGATCCCTAATGGAAGAGCCAGGCATGGAGAAGAAGCAACTGGGAGGCAGCCAGAGCTCTTCCGCTATTGTCTTGGCAGAGGAAGAAGATAGGAGTAGCATGGTATTGGCCGGGCCTTCTGGGATGGTGTATAGTAACGAACATAGGGGATCACAAGAGCAGGAGCAGGAGCTGTGCATCGAAACGGCAGGCTCTGTGCAGTGGGAAGATGGTTCGGAGGCTGTCGACCAATCCAGGGCCGATGGGCTACTGCAATTGGGAGGAGGAGACTCTGACACACCAGTGAACTGCATCAGGCCAGGATTGGAGTCAGAATGGTCAGACCAATGCATTCAAGAAATTGGGCTTCTGGTGGGAATCTTCTTTGAAGGCAGGGAGGATTGTGTCAAGAAGGCTTTGAGGAAGATTAGAAGATACCTAAATCTGCAACTGAGTGCAAAAAAGAAAGGGCTGGGTGGTGGCACAAAGATTGGGAAAAGGGAGGTGAATTTTTTGAGAAGCAATCAACTGCTGGATGGCCTTAGACCAATAAACAGTGAGGATAAGGGGAAGAAAGTTGTGTGCCAATGAAGATTCTAACATGTAATGTGAGGGGGTTAAAGAGGGAGAGGAAGAAGAGGGAGGTGAAGTCAATGATTCAAAGGCATAGAATTGATGTGCTTTGCATTCAAGAGACCAAAATGGATAACTGGGACAGTTGGAACACCAGGGAGTTAGGGGCGTGGATGGCAGTTTCGGCCGAAACGTTTCGGTTTTGGCCCTGGACGATCCGAAACCAACCGGCTGAAACCGGGCGAAACCGGGCGAAACCGGGCGTCAATTGCAGGGAAAAAAATAGTATTTTATTTGATTTCGGGCCGAAATCGAAACTGATACTATTTCGGTTTCAGACCCGGTCGAAATCGAAACTGAAACTGCCATCCTTGGTTGGGGGGGACTACGCTTCAGGGTTGGGCCTTCAAACCGGCTGAGGGGCAGAAAGGAGATATGCTGATTTTATGGAATGCAATGGGCCTAGAAAGTCTGGAGGAAATGGTCCGACAGTTCTCTATTACAATTTCAAATTCAAGCTCAAGAATAATGGGTTGATATGGCTCCTCACTTGTGTATACGGGCCAGTGCAACATGATCTGAAAAGAGATTTCTTCTCAGAATTAAATGAGGTAAGCACTGGGAACTCTGTGGCTTGGTGTGTGGTTGGGGACTTTAATGCGGTCAGGGAACCGGGGGAGAGGGTCAACCAGCACAGGTGGACAGAGGAAATGGGCTTCTTTGAAATTTGGATAGGGAATGCTATGACGATGGAGATGCAAATCAACTCAGTATTTTTCACTTGGATAGGGGAAGGGGAGAGATCTCAGTCCAAGATCGATAGAATTTTCATTAATAAGGAGTGGCAGCAAAAATTCAGCAAAGCTGAGGCCACAGGGCTTTCTAGAGTCTTGTCGGATCACATTCCCATCATCATCAACACTACATATAACAAAAAACCAGCAAGATTGTTCAGATGTGAAAGGGCTTGGCAAAGACATGAGAACTTTAAGGATCTTGTCACAGCTTGGTGGGCTGAAGCACCTAAGACTAAATTTGCTTGCCTCACACTTAATAACAAGCTGAGGTGGGTCAAACAAAAGATGCAAGTGTGGAGCAAGGAAACATTCAGGGGAGCAGCTGAAATTAGACAAAGGCTTTTGCATGATATTGAGGAATTTGATATCAAAAATGACCAAGGAATGCTTTCTGAAGAAGACACAGAAAAATGGACTGCACTCAAAAAAAGAATACGAGGAATGGTCGTTTAGAGAGGTAATCAAATGGAACAAAGAGCTAAGGAGCAGTGGCTCAAAGAGGGAGATAAGAACACAGCATATAAGTGAAGGACTTTGTGTATCCAGAGGCTAAAAGTTGGGGATGAAGTAATCCATAATGAGAGAGACATTAGACAAGCTATCCTTGTGCACTATGAAGAACTTTTCAAAGAGGAGGAATAATGGAGGCCATATATGAGCAGGGCAAGCTTCAATAGAATCTCAGATTGTACAGCCATGAATCTAATCAAACTGTTCTCTGAGGAGGAGATAAGAAGCACAGTTTTCAGCATGGACCCAAATAAATCACATGGCCTCGATGGATTCTGAATGGGTTTCTACCAACATTTCTGGGAGGTGGTGAAAGGGGAGGTCATGGAGCCGGTCCTTGACTTTCAGAAAAACCCAGCAGCAATAAGATGCTTTAACTCCACCTGTGTAGTGCTAATTCCGAAGAAAGATAGTGCTGAAGCTTTAAATGACTTTTGGCCAATTACTTTGCTGAATGTGTCCTACAAAATGATCACCAAAGCCTTGGCCAACAGGCTGAAAGAAGTGATCAACAATCTGGTAGATGCCAATCAGTCGGCTTTTATTTCAGGTAGATTCGCACTGGACAACTTCATGACAGCCCATGAATGCTTACATGAACAGAAGGTGAAGAAGAAAGAGTGTGTATTGTTTAAGTTAGATTTGAGAAAGCATATGATAGAATCAGTTGGGAATGTTTATTTCATGTTCTTCATTGTATGGGGTTCAAACATCAATGGGCGGATTGGGTTAGGAACTGTGTCCAGACAGCCAAGTTCTCTGTCTTGTTGAATGGGACACCTCAAGGCTTCTTTGGCCGCTCTAGGGGGCTGAGGCAGGGAGACCCACTATCACCATTACTCTGTCATTGTTGGGCAAGTTTTGAGTGCCATGTGGAGTAGAGCAAAGGCCTCAAACCTGATTAAGGGGGTCTTGGTTGGGAGTGGTCAGGAGGAAATCACACACCTACAGTTCGCAGATGACATCATTTTGTTTGCTTCAGTTGACTTGGATAAGATTGTGAACCTTAGAATATTGTTGAGACTACTGGAGGCTGTAACTGGCCTCAAGATAAACTTTTTGAAGAGTGAAGTGATAGGAATCAATATCAAGGAGGAAGATAAGGCCTTCATTTGCTTGTCTTATAGGGGCCAAATGGGGAAAATTCCCAATCAGACATTTTGGTCTGCCACTTGCTCCAGGGAACTTGAGGTGCTCTGATTGGGATGTCATTGTCATGAGAATTGGGGACTGCATAGCAGCTTGGAAGGTAAACTTCTGTCTGTTGGTGGGACATGGATTCTGTCTAAAACAGTGCTGCCAAACATGGCAGTGTATTTCATGTCCATCTTCAAGGTCCCCAAACAGATCTGCCACAAAATTGAGTCTCTTAGAGCATCCTTCTTCTGGAAAGGTAGAGGGCCAGGTGACAAGGGCATACATCCAATTGCATGGCGATGTGTTTGCAGGCCTATAGATGGGGGAGGAGTGGGATTAATGTCAATTGAAGCTACCAACCAAGCTTTATTACTTAAATGGTTGTGGAGGGCAGATGTGGAGGAGACGGCCATGTGGAAGACCATAGTTGTTACAAAGTACTTGGGGGGCCGGAATGGATGGGTTTCAGAAGGAACCTTTGGCAACCAAGTATCCAGCATTTGGAGGAACATTATCCAACTAAAGGACTTGTATAGATGTTCAGCTTTGATCTGGGTTGGGGATGGAAGAAAGACCAAGTTCTAGGAAGAACCCTGGCTGCTGAGTCGTAGCCTTAAAGATGCATACCTGCTTCTGTGATTGGGGGAAATGTGCATGAATTTTGGTCCCATACAGAACAGAACCCAGGATGGTCTATACGTTTTAGAAGGAACATGACTGAAGCAGAGTTCCAGCAATACCTGCAACTCTCAGCTATATTGGACCAGAAGAGGTTGGTCTTAGGGTCCTCTGATTCTAGAACCTGGAGATGGGAAAAAGAAGGGAAGTTCTCAGTCAAATCAGCAACCAAAATTCCTGTGCAAGGAGGCCGGAAAGTTCCATGGTATACAAGCAGGTGTGGAATGTGAAGACCCCCATCAAAATCAGAATTTTCTTATGGCAGCTGGCCCGGAGGAGAACTTCAACTGCTGATAGAGTGTACAAGTTCAAGCCGGGCATTCAAACCAAATGTGTGTTTTGTGGGTGTTATACTGAGAAGCAGGATCATCTCTTCTTCAACTGCGGCATCATTCTGATAGTGTGGACTCAGTTCTTCATGGCAATCAACATACAATGGAACAGGAACTGTTTGGAGGAGTGGCTTGCAGAATGGATACTTCTCAACCCCATCGAGGAAGAAAAGGAATCTGGGAACTGTCTCCCGGCCATGCTATGGTCAATATGAGGGAAAGAAACAATAGGGTGTTCAGAGACCAGTTTAAACACCTGTCCAGCATCATCCAAAACTGTGTCAATGCTTAATGGACCGGTATTTTACCGTCAAAGGGCTGCCATGCCTCCATTCAGTCATCATGCATAGGCTACAAGGGTGGAAACAATTTATATTGTAATCCTATGTTATTGGGGGAATATGTTTTTGAGGGGTGTTTACCTTCTTGGTAGAACCATAGTACCAACATAGGAAACGAAAGCGGGAAACGAAACGTGAAACGAAAACAAGAAATGAGACTCTAAAATTTAGTGAGAAACGAGAAACGATATAAGTATGGGAAACAAGGGGGATTTTAATCATTTTAGGAAGGTTTAGCTCTTCAAGTGTATCTCATGTATTTTTAAAATGATTAAAATACCCTTAATTTTGCTAACATACCTTCGTAAAATGATTAAAATACCCATAAAATACATATGAGACACAAGGGGACATAAAATACATATGGGAAACAAGGGGACGTTTCTCATGCGTTTCCCAAAACGCATCGAATTCTTTTCCTGAATGCGTTTCCCAGGAAACGTGTTTCCCACTTCCCCGAGCGTTTCCCTGCAACTATGGGTAGAACCCCTAGGTGTTTCATGTGATGATTAGTGTTTGTACCTTATTTTTTATATCAATGAATTGTTTCTATGTCACCTTCCAAAAAAAAAGAGTGTGCATGCTAATCTAGTAGCTAGAAATATGTGCATCTTTGTTCAATAAATGAATACTTTTAAACTTTTATTTAATTTCGCGTTGTTAAACAGACTGGCACACCTGTAGGACTTTTCCTGTCTTTCATCTTTTTGCCAAAGAATGTCTCACCTTACAAAGGTGGTGATGTCCTTTCCTTTTCGTTTTTTGTAGGAGAGAGGAGGGAAGAAATTCCAAATAATAAAAAAAAAACAACAACAACTCAACGTTGATGGCGGCGGTAATCTACGGTCCCCAGATCATCGCCAATCACGCCAAGTTTGGATACTTGGCAGCTCCAATTGTCTTCTACGATTTCTCAGTAGTTGTGGGATGGCTCTTCTTCCAGGGGATGGTCCTAGTGGCCGAAGAAACAGCGGCCACACCTGCTATTGTCGGGGGCATCAAACCCCGATCCTCACTTCAAGGCCGAGCCTTCTCGGTCTATACTATAAGTTTCAATGCCGCTCTTGCTCAAGGGGGTAGCGCCACAACCGCAAGGGCAAAAAGCTTGTAGTAGCAATCTCTCGCTTCGTCAAGGCAGTGATTGATGGGAATTTATGCATTCGGCTCGATGGAGGTGAGCCAATCGTACCGCGGGACAATCATGCCCCAATCATACCCACCTTCAACTGCTTTGGTATGCTTTGCCAGATATGGGAAGACAAGGTGGAACTCAAGGAATCCGGCTTTCAAGTCTCCAGCTGGGGGCAAGTCTGCCTGCGGAAGTCCAAAACCCCTAACGCCTAAGCGAGGGAGCAACCCTCTGGAAGAGCGCCAGCTCTGGATTAAACAGGTGTGGGTCACCAAAGAAGAGGCCCGTATCATCAAGAAGGCCCCTGCCGCGGCCGACAAACTGGTCTGAATTTCAGATCAACAACAAATCGAGGTCACGATGACTCAAGATGTCAAAACTTCACGCCCTTGTGGGCAGAAACGCGAAGGGATATATAAGAAATCCAGATATGCCCCTCAACCCTCATAATCAATCCGAGCAAAAGGAGCTACTCCTGTTGAGGCTCCTTTGCCTCAGGTGTCGGTCTTTGATAGATTGGGGACGTCCGCCCGTCCGGGCTCATAACCATCAAAGGAAAGGAGGATAATGTAGGTGACCGAAGATACCATAAAGATGTTTACCTGCTACACCTCTTATGGTAAGCAGCCAGTTGAAGTCGATGAAGACCCGGATGACCTAGCCCAGACTCAAGCTCAGAACCCGAACTTGGGCTGTCCCTTTACTCGTAGCTTCACTAAGAGTCTTGCATCCTAGGGCAATAACCCTGCTGAGTCATCCAACCAAGGCCAAACTCACCGTGAGAGGGAAGAAATAGATGACTATGTAAACCGGATAGGCGATAACCTACCGACGAAGGTTTACACTAATCCAACCTATGACGACCGACCTTCGAGGAACCCATTCCTGGGCATGTCTGAATATGCCAGGTGGGAGAGCATGCAACACTTGCATATAGAATTCACCAACCTCGTGCATGAAATGAGGCGCCATCTAGAGGCCAAAGCCCAACTCCCAATAGCGCAGACATATAATCAAAATCTCCAAGGAAACCTTGGGGTTTACAATCCTCCTGCAGCCAACCAGCAAGGTGTTGCACCTAATGATCACACTGCCGAGGTGGAGTTTGAGCTTCCCCACGCTGTGGCCAATGCACAATCTTCCTAGGCATCGGTAGCCAAAGACATTGTGGCTCCGAGGCACATGATTGAAAGAATAGTGGAGGTTAAATTCGCCTAGCATGGCGAGGGTGTCTTCACTATCGATTTGTATAGGGTGCCTTATCGTTTGCACCATCAATTTAAGAAGTTTCTATGGGATTGCCCCAAGGCTCTCAAACTGCAAAAGTTTAACGGTATGGACTTCTCTAATGAGCACCTGGCCTACTATATAATGACCATGGGTGAGCTGACCTTAGAGGAGTCTTACCTCTTTCGCTACTTTGTAACTTCTCTCATGGGTATTGCATTCTAATGGTATTCGAGACTGAAGCCTAATTTAGTGGCTGATTGGGTAGACATGCAAAAGAAATTCCTCGACTGCTTCCAAACGACTGAGCGCAAAGTTTCTTTGGCCGAGCTATGCTCCCTCAGGCAAAAGCGTGGGGAAACGGCCTTGGATTTCATCAAACACTGGAGAGATTTTTGCATGAGGTGTGACAACTCTCTTGTACAGGAGGATGCAATTACAATTTGTCGAAGGGGTCTGACAGCTAAGGTTAGTGAAAAGCTCCTTGGCACGAACATAAAAAATTTCGATCAGTTGAACACTGTCGTAGTAGAGATCGAAATATTTTTTGCTGACAACTCTACCTTCACTCCTTCCAAGAACAAGTCCTCTAAGAATCGCAATGGTGTTGGAAAGGAAGTAAATGTTGTAGATTTCTCCCCAACAAATGAGAATAATGGGGGAGGAAGTTCAAATAACTTCGGCAAGAAGTTTGAAGGGAAGGCGCCAACCACAACATCAGCGAAGCGCATGAATACGTTGTATTCCAAAAAAACTCTTCGATCTCTACACGAAGAAAAATCTTATAACTCTACCGGAACCTCGAAAGCTTGCAGATGTAAGTAAATCGAATGAGCTCAACTACAGCGTGTATCATCGCATGTTGGGCCATGTCGTTGAAGATTGTTATATCTTCAAGAATGAAGTAGAGAAGCTCATTCAAGACTGCACAAGCACAATGAAAAGTCATCGGGTTGATCCTTCATAACCTCGCGCATGGAACCGGCCAAATCTGTTCGTCAATGTGAATCATACAGTGACCTCATTCACGTTCCCTGATCTGGGGGTAGGTGAATCTGGCCCAAGTCAGGTCAAGCCCACCAAGTGCTATCCGGGTTGGCGCTACTCTCATGAATGCTCCTTCCCGAAGGAAAATACTAAGAAGATATTCGATACTCTTCTCAAAGAAGGTCGGATAATGGTACACGACCCATCGGAGTCCTTCACAGAAGAGGACAGGGAGCGCCCTCGCTTCTGTGAATATCATTCCTGGGTGTGCCACCCCATAGAAGATTGTGGAAGCATCCAAGATTGCCTTGAGACCCTTATCTAGCAAGGAGAAATCGCTGCCCAAGGGAATTGCATGATAAAGTGTTTCTTCAGAGAAGCCGTTGAGCAAATTTTGAGCCAGAGTCATAGTGACCTTGACTTTGTCGCCAACGAGCGTCGAAGACTTAAAGCGAAGCAGACTGCTAGCTCAGACAGCCAAAAAGGCAAAGTTGGCGAGGAAATCCCCAAGAAGGGCTCTAATGAAAGCCTCAAAGAAAGCTCCAAGAAACAAGTCAAATCCTAAGCAATGCCCTAAGGAAAGTCACGAACAAACCCTCGGGGAGAGTTCTAAACCAAACTCCGAACAAACTCGGTAGCAAGCCGGCCTGAGCCCCGAGATGGTGCAAACATCTCATGACCTTGGTCTCTGCACCACCGAGTATCAAGAATTGCTACCTGAAATTATCGAGCGCAATTAATGCCACCTTCCAAATTCAACGACAAGAGGCCGATTGGGTTAAAGCGGCCTCGAAGAAACATCACTATCCCAAGCCTTTTAAGGCAGGAGCCCAAGGCAAGAACTTCAACATCGGGGGCATGTTCCATCCGACCTTGAAGTCGACTACTATTTCTCCACTAGAAGTAGCGTGAGCCAAGAAGCAGAAGAACATAAAGAAGAACCTCAAAAGGAGGTTGAAGAAACAGGATGAGCAGGCGGCCGCAATGGAGGCCCTGAAAGAACCAACTCCTTTGCAAAGGCTACAAAGGCTCATTAATGACTTGGAGAAATATGCCCTTTCTCTTCCTACCAAACCTGTCCCTTTGGACAAATACATCCCGGGGAGGAGCTTAAGCGCAAGACTCGACTAAAAAGTTGGCTCCAACAAATACACCAACGGGCACAAGAGGGTGAGAGGCTCCTTGTGGCAGAAGAGCTCTCCCTTTTGTACAAGGATGAAGAAATCACCATTGAGAAGTTGGAAGAAATGTTGCAAAACTTCTCGTGTAATATGCTGTCAATCCTGCCACCTAATAATACATGCTTTTCTCAAGAGGATGAAATTGCAGTGGCCAGACCTAGAAGGAAGGCCATTATGGCAACATATCAGCACCATGTGGTGGAAGAGAAAAGTCATGGCTGCCGTAGGGGGCAAGGCCGTGGGCGAGGAAGAAATCCAAACCCCTCCAATGGAAGAAGCTCCAATTTGACGGACCTCGAGAGAGTTATAATATGCCGCGGAGAAGAACTAGGCTCTATCCCCAAAATTGAAGTGCGGGGTAATGTCTTTGTTTTTTACCCCTCCTATGAGGACAATGAGCCCACAAATTCAGCAAACCAGAGCAATCCTGCTGATCAAGCTGGCCCTTCCAGTAAGGATAATACTGAACTACCATCACTCCTAGAGGAAGAATCTCTAGTCTCGTTGTTCCAAGATGTACCGAATGATCAAGGCGAGGTGGGGCAACTCCTCAAGTAGAAGTCTAATGAGCCACAAAAGACCCTGGCAGAAATGCTCCCATCTCTTGAGAAAGCCTATGCACGGGTTGATCACAATCATCCAGCATATGAAATGGTTCCCATCCACCATCACCATATGGGAGGCTATTGTCTGGAGCAAAGAACTGAGGGAGGCCCTCATAAAATACTTAAGGAGCCCGAAGTGTATGAAGCACCAGTGGCTAAATTACAAGCTCAGGCTTTTGAAACATATGTAGCAAGCGTTGCCTTCTTGGAGAAAGACATGCTGTTGTCTTCTCCTTGTCACAATCGACCTCTATATATGCAGGGAAAAATCAATGGCCACAAAATAAATCAGATTTTGGTGGACTCTAGTGCGGCTGTCAACATCATGCCTTTGAAAACTTTTAAATCCCTATTTTAATGCCTTGCTTATAAAAGGTTAATGCCGTGAAGATTTTGGGGCTCAACCAAGACTCGAAGGATGCTTTCGGTCGGGTTGTTGTAGAGCTAGCCATGGATGATTTTGTGACAAAAGCCACATTTTATATCATCGACGCCAACACATATAAAGCTCTCGTAGGAAGGCCATGGCTGCATGAAAGTTGGGTCGTCCCCTTAACTCTGCATCAATGCATTAAATACGCAAAGGACATGGAGCAACATATGGTCTTTGCTGATCGATCCCCTTTCTGCCTAAATGAATGCAACTTGGTAGATGCCCCACTATATTTTGGGGAACACACTAGGCGCCGACTAAGAAGACAAAAGACCAGGGCAAGCAAAAGAGAGTCCCAGAGGAAGAAGAAGAACCATTCGTAGTAAATGAATACATGCAAAGCTGCATAGGTTGATCCTCAAAGCCGATATGCCAAGTGCCAAACCAACTCGTCCCGAAAGGCGAGAAGTCAACTTTGAGGCTAACCTCATCAGTAGAGTCATTGATAAGAACATCTCTTTACCCCCGGAGTGCATGCAACTCCTCTTGAGAGGGAAGAACACAAGGTGGAGCAATTGAAGACTCTTATAGTCTCTAATTAGAGAAAGAGAAATAAGAAAAAGAACAAAATAGTCAAGCCGATATCTTTTACAAAGAAGATTTGGTCCCGCAAGGCTCGCCATAGGATGATTTTGGCTGGAGTGAATCAACCAAGAATGGTCCGGAGTTGGTCCAAGAAATGAATGATATGTCTAAATACATTAAAGATATGTGTCAGAAGCAAAAAATTCCCCAAACACAGGATACCTCTCGATGTGAATACTTCCGACAATTGTGATATCCACCACAAGTCCGAGGGCAACCTCCCTTCTCCAAGGACACAAGAGAACTCGGCTATAACCCACAGGAAGACTTTCAAGTCTACTGTGCCGTCAATACTATAGGGCCGATGCCCTCCTCCAGTGATCAGATGGACGCTAAAGTAAAGTTCGATAGCTCTGAGGATGAAGAGGAGGAAATCTTAATGTTTCCCTCTTTAGCTACTCCCAATCAGCTCTCCTCTGCCCGAGAAAGCTCAACTCAATCAGTCGTTGTTGGACGTCATGGAATATAGCTTTCCCTTTTCTAAGAAAAGAGATGGTAAGGATTGCACATGGGGAGGGTGTAAATAGCCTATGCATGGTTTATTCCGTGGATGCGCATCGTATCAGACAATTCGGGTTCGGGTGCTGGACCTTTCCCCACTGACCGCAGTCAGTGTTGATTTACATCGGCCTAACGTCAGAACACCTTTGTTTAATTGTCAAAGAAATCTTAAAGTCCCTTGCATAGGTTCTGAGGCCAAGGGCATACTAGCTTGCACGGCTCAAGGTTAATACTCACTCACCACCAGAATGTTAATAGGATTAGGGTGTCATTAAAGGCCGTTGGGTTATGCAAGAAACCCTATGTTTTGGAGATGTAACCGCAGTTTTGTAGAAGCCGTGCACATTTTTGAAGTGTCGGGAGGCTTTCTGGACTCCTTGGGTATTTTGATAATTTGGGATTTTCAGGGGTATTTGGGAATTTTACCAAGCCATGGGCATTTCTGGAATTTCTGGGTTGGGGGGAAAGTACATAAAGATCTCCGACTTCTAAGGGCACTGAGGCAATTTCTGTCAGGTTTTGAAGGCTTCTAGGCCATTTCTAGGTCACGGGGGTACTTTAGTAATTTTACCAGATCTCGAGCAGGCCTAGGTCTGACACTTAGGTGCAAGATTGGGCTACCAAGGTCCCTAAGCGAAAGTAGCAACAATGGGCTTCGTAGAAGACGTTCGTGCGTTGATTCGCAAAGAGAGGGGCATGTACATAATTTTCTAAAAGTCGGGGCTTATGTACAATTTTCCCTTGACCAGCCCATAAAAGAACAACTGAGCACATTTATGAACCATATGAGTACATGGGTTGTCGGCGAATTGTCGATTGTACAAGAAAAAGGGGTCTCCGTACTGACGCGGGATGTAGGGGCATAGCCTTAATTACATAAAATTGCAGGATAGAGCTGCGAACAACAGGACTTGAATTTTCTTGCAATTCTTGGAGGGGCATTTATGTAATTCCCCATTATCTGAAGGAACTACATAATTTGGCCATCCAGAACGCATGAAAAATTACATACACGGCCTCCAGAGGCATACACGTAAAAACCGAGGTATTTATATATTATACCCTTAATGGGTCTTTTTACAAACGAACAAGCTCCGTCCCGTTTTCTCTCCTTCGGATGCCTCTTCGTATGTCTGCGTCTGTGTCTGTCCGTGTGTCTGTGTGTCTGTGTCCTCCTTGGCCCAGGGGCCTATTTATAGAAGTGGGAGGACCAAGGTTGTCAAAAAAATGAGGATTTGTCTCAATTTTGACAAAAAGATGGTTTTAACCCCAATTCTGACAAGGTGGGGTGGCTCATCCTTTTCTCTTTTCTTTCTTTTTTTTGTATGGGAACACGGATCCCGGGGGTCATTTGACCTGCGGGCAGGACCCATCGGGGTCAAATGACCCCGCGGGGGTCGCGTTGACTCCGCTGGGGTCCAGCGGTGTCAAACGACCCCGGGCCCAGTGGACTCCCAGCGGGGTCGACTGACCCTGCGGGGTCACGTCCATCCCGCTGGGGTCTAGCGGGGTGGACGCGACCCCGCAGGGTCGGTGGAACTTGCTGGGGGCCCAATAGGGTCATTTGACCCCCGGGGCGGCCTTTTGCCCCCGTTAGGCAAGTTTTTTGCGATTTTTTGTCACCCTAGGTGGAGGAGAAGCCGTCGCCCTGTATTTATTGCCCTTCGAAGTCCACTCTCTGCCACGTGGCAGCAACACGTTGGTGGAGAACCGTGCGAGAGCGAAGGCTTGTTTATTTGTCGCCTCTTCGTGCGCTGTTCACCCGGGGGGAGCTTTTACATATGTTCAGGCCGTGTAATGCACAATTATTCGGCCGCTTCGACATATATGCACATGTAGTTTCCCATTAATTTTCCTTGTTACACGCCCCTTGCAGTGATATGCGGTCGGGCCAATAGACCTTAAATCGTGGAGGTACTTCGCGGAACGACGGTATCGACGTTACGCCGTATTTTCTACCGGTTGGTGTGAAGTAAAATTCTCGAAATATTTCAAGAGAATTATGAGTGCAATAGCCGTTCATCAAGAGAAAGAAGAAAGTCTCTCAAATTCAAACCCTGGGAAGGAGTCCATTGGCATCACAAATGAACAACACTGAGATTCTCAAAGGGTAGAAGCGCCCAAAATCTATGATGATGAGACTCTGTCGTCGGTCATAAACAACTTGGAATACTATGGTGTTTACATCTCCATCGCTGATGATGAGAAGGACTTCATCGATCTACAATCAACTTTGCACGAATTGGAAGATGGCGGTCAAGCGACTGAACTGATTGAAATCATCCTCGGGGATGCGAGCGACCCTCAACCAATGTTCATCAGTGCCCTCCTCAGTGAAGAAGAAAAGCAGACATACCAACAACTCCTCTTAGAATTTAAAGATTGCTTCGCCTGGGCCTATAAAGAAATGCCAGAGCTGTACCCCTCTGTAGCTGAACATGAGTTGGCAATACTCCTCACATGGCTCTTTGTAGAATGGGGAATGGACATTGTGGGACCCTTCCCAGCGTCCTCCGAGGGCCATAAATTTTTCCTGACTGCTACGGACTATTTCTCTCAGTGGGCCGAACCCATCTCTCTCAAGGAAGTGGCAAGGAAAATTGTTACCCGATTTGTGAGGCAACACATAATATATAGATTCGGCATCCCTAGTCAAATCATGTCCGATAATAGCACCCCATTCAAAAGAAACATATACCAATTGGCGGCTAAATTTCACATTGATTGGAGAACATCGACAGTCTACAATTCTCAAGTCAATGGCTTGGCCGAAGCCTTCAACAAAACCCTTTGCAAATTTTTAACCAAGATAGTTGGCAGCCGCAAGAAAGATTGGGGCAAACAAATACATGAAGCTTTCTAGGCATACAAAACCATTGTTTACACGCAGAATTTTTGAATATCCATTTCGTTGGATAAATATGCGTATATCTTGGCATATTTGTTAATTCTGCGCTTTTGGGTTTATCAGACGATTTAGAATTCGTGTATTGGATTTTTTCCCACCGATCGGAGTCGGTGTTAATTTACATCGGACAAGTCCGAACACCTTTGATTAACTGTCGAAGAACGCCTTTGACCTGTATGCATTGTGACATTAATGATTTGATGATCGCCCATGACGGGTACATACTCTTACAAAGAAATTTCAAGACTATTTTTTTGAACAGAATTACAATCGGTCTTTCAAACCTTTACATATGGTCCCGACTATGTAAACGGGTCTTCCCGGTTGCAACCAGAGTCTTTGAATTTTGCTTCAGTCAACATTTAGATCTTTGAATTTGCTTTCGTCCTGGTCGGGTTATTGAATGTACTTTTACCCCCTGATCGAATGGTTGAACTTGAATTCCATCATGATCTGACTGTTGGATCGCCAAGATGATCACCGTCGGTCCGTCGGAGTTGCTTCATGGTTATGATCACTCTTTCGATTGTGATCGGATCCTTAAGTTGGCTTGGTGTCCATAAAGGACATTTCCAACTAAGGCGGGATATATTTATAATTTTCCTCCATCATGATATTTCTGCAGTTCTCCCAAACATTAGGGTGTTCTTGCAGTTTCAGAAAGACCCCGGGCATTTATGACTTTTTGGCCATATCTGTCATTTCTCGAATTCTCGGAGATCGTCCCGTCGTTTGACTTCCTGGGCGTTGTTGACTTCATCTCTTGACTTTTCGGAAATAACCTCGTCATTTGACGTCTTGGGTATTCCTCGTTTTAATTTCTTGACTTGTCTGAAATAACTCCGTCATTCGACTTCTTGGGCATTCCTCGTCTTCATTTTTTGACTTGTCGGAAATAATCCCGTCATTCGATTTCTTGGGCATTCCTCGTCTTCATTTCTTTGGCTTCTCAGAAATAGCCCCGTCACTCGACTTCTTGGATATTCCTCGTCTGATTTCTCAGAGATTATCTCATCATTCGACTTCTTGGGCATTCCTCATCTTCATTTCTTGACTTCTCGAAAATAATCCCGTCATTCGACTTTTTGGATATTCCTTGTCTTCATTTCTTGACTTCTCGGAGGTAACCCCGTCATTCGACTTCTTTGGTATTCCTCGCCTTCATTTCTTGACCTCTCGAAAATAACTCCGTCATTCGACTTCTTGGACATTCCTCGTCTTAATTTCTTGACTTTTTAGGGTTTATTTGCAATTTTATCCATTTATGAGTTTCCGGTCATGATAGCTCTTGGCCATGAAAAAGATACATGGATTTGGATGGCTATCCATAAGTCGAACTCAGGAGAGCGCACACCGCTTCAGGAAAGGGGTGTGGTCCCACTCCACCGATTCGTGCAAACGGCGTAAACCAGAACAAGAGCATTCTTTGTGCAATTTCTAAATGGAACCGAGGACTGTCATCTAACTTTCCCACAAATGGGATACTTTTGTAATTTTCTGATATTTCGGGTGTCTTTTTGTAGCTTTTCAGCCATCGGGGGTATTTCTGTAATTTTTCACCATCGGAAGTGTTTTTGTAATTTTCCCACCATCGAGGGTGTTTCTACATTTTTTTCACCATCGAGGGTATTTATATAATTTCCTCATCGTCAGGGGTATTTCTATAATTTTTTCACCATTGGAGGTGTTTATGCATTTTTTTCACCATTGGGGGTGTTTATGCAATTTTTCCGTCAATGGGGATATTGTTACAATTTTTCTGCTATCGGGGGTATTTCTAAAAGTTTTTCGCCACCGGAGGCATTTCTGTAATTTTCTCATCATCGGGGGATATTTCTATAATTTTTTCATCGTCGGGGGTATTTCTACAAATTTTCCTTCATTGGGGACGTTTATGCAATTGTCCTGCCACTAGGGGTGTTTATACAATTTTCTCGTCATCGGGGATATTTCTATAATTTGTTCATCACTGAGGTTATTTCTATAATTTTCTATTCATCGGAGACATTTCTGCAATTTTCCCTTCATCGAGAACGTTTATGCAATTTTTCACCTTTCCAGTGTTTTTCCATAATTTTCCACAAAGTTTTCATAACCTTGAACATTTCTAAGACTTGCAATCACTTATGTTCAATTTGTAAGGCCATTTTTATTTTGCCTTTGAATGCAATAAGCCCAATCATTTCTGTTCAATTTGTAAGGCCCCTTTGATTTTGCCTTTGAATGCCACAAGCCCATTTTGATCAGCCCAAGCCCATAGGTGCCACAAGCCCATTTTGATCAGCCCAAGCCCATTCGATCATTTGGCAAGAGGTGAGAGTTTCCTTAGGGTCACCACTCTTAAAGGAGATGACCAAAACTCCCGAGGGAGCCTCAAGTGTGGTGACCACACCCCTCTCCCCTCTTAATAGGCTGGATGTGTTTCTGATGTTGCTCTTCGTGGGGGTTCTCTCCTCCCGTTCCTCTCGGTCTCCCGTTTCTGGAGTTCTACTGCGGCTCCCTTATATAGGCATGGGACAGGGACCGGAGGCATGGTGCCTCCGGTTGGAGACTTCAAGACATCCCCCTCCGGTGGAATCTCACTAGGTGGGCTGCCTCCTCTCCACCCTTCTATTCTTTCTTTCTCTTCTTCTTCTCTCTTTTTTTTTTTTTTGGATCTGCCACCCATGAAAGAGGGACCAGAGGGGGTCCTCCTTCGGTTGACTGATACTGGAGGGGCCTCCCTCCGGTGGTGCAGTGACCTGGGGGGGGGGGGTTCTCCTTCGGTCTGCACAACCGGAGGGGGCCTCCCTTCTGTGCTCACAACCGGAGGGACCCCCCCCTCCGGTGCTTGTGGAACCAGAGGGCCCCCCTCCGGTGCTGCCTGACTACAGGGGGTCCCCCTCCGATGCCCCTGCATGTTTGAGAGAGGGATAGAGGGCGGAGGGAGGTGCTCTTGCAACCTCCTCCTTTCTTTTCTTTTCTTTTTTTTCCTTCTCTTTTTTCTTTTTCTTTTCTTCTTCTTCTTTTTTTGTTTTTTTTCAAACAAAAAAAAAAAAACAAAAATCCAAGGTTCAACCACCGTCTACAAAACTCCCATTGGTGTTCACCATTCTTCTTAGTCTACGGGGCAGAAGCCGTGATATTTGTTGAAACTGAAATGGCATCCTATCGAGTGGCGGTGCATGTTGGATTGCAAGGTCGAGAATAAAGCGAAATGGAAAGAAGGCTTGAAGAACTTTTCAATATGGAATGTGAAAGATTGGTGGTTTATCAACGCCTGCAAGTGTATCGAGTCCGAATGACACGAGCCTATGAAAAGCTCATAAGAGAAAGGGTGTTCAAAAAAGACGACATCGCCATGATCAAAGAAAACGAAGTCATGGTAGAAAGGACTTGCGGTGGCGTTGACCTTATCTCATCCAGAAGGTCTTCGGAGGAGGTGTTTATACGGTCGTTGACTACAAAGGAAATAATCCTTTTCCTTCACTCAATGAAAAACATATGAAGCTATACTATGCGCTTGAGCAGGAACTTGTGTAGAAATCATCTCAGGAGAATTCTCACCTTGAAAGAACTTGATTCAGGAAAAAAAAGGGGGGGGGGGGCTTAAAAACGAGGTGCCTCGACGGACTCAAGTGTCCAACTTGTTGGTCTTGAAAAAAGGGGCTTTAAAAAAGCCTAAACTTGGCTAAGGTGAAAATCCGAAAGGGTGCTTCAAGTAAAAGTAGGTTACCCCACAATGTGAAAACTCGAAAGGGCGCACCGGCAAAAGTAAGAGGGGTTAACTTCGGTGAAAACTTAAAAGGGCACTGAAGTTAGTAATGTGAAAAAAAAAGAAAAAAATCATCATCATCAATCGTCATGAACCATCACCGTAGTCATCTCCCTTCCAATGACCCTATCCCACCGTGGCCAAAAAAGGGAGAGCGATCACACAATCCAAACATAAACTCAACCTTGGTTCGAATCCCCTTCTGGGTCAGTAGCCATCCAGCAAAAACCCAAATCCTTGCTTGCAACCACAAACCCAAAACCTAAAATCTTTGACTTCAAACCATAAAGGTCGGCAACACAAAAAATTCCAAAATCCAAAACTTAAATGTTTGGCTTCATACCACAAAGGTCAGCCAACTCAACTCAATTTCCAATTTTTGGCTTTATACCATAAGGTCAGCCAACTCAACTCAAATTGCCAACTTTTGGCTTCATACCACAAAGGTCAGACAACCCAATTCCCAACTTTTGGTTCATACCCCAAAGGTCAACAAACTCAACTCAATTTACAACACGCACACTCACAAACTAAAAAGCAAAAAAAAAACATCTCACTCCTGTGGTCGCCCTCCATGTTTTGTGTCACTGATCTAATGAGCCATGTCATTGATTAAAAGACTATCAGCAATCTGGTGCCTTCGACAATTGAGCTTCTACGAAAAAGGATATAGGGACGGTCTTCATTAATCTGGAAAAGGCAGATGGCAAAGTACCTCTGAATATAATATTCTGGACATTAACCAAGGGAGGGCTACCTAACACATTAATACACCGTGGCATGGTAACAACAGTGAGAACTACATTTTCAGGCTGATTTCCTGCAGCAATTGGTCTATCAAGATCAGACTCCGCCTTTTGCTTTAGTTATGGATGCCTTGGAAGAAGGCACACATGAACTATTCTTTGGTGTATGCGAACATTGCTGGCATAACACTAGAAGGGTACTGAATGGCAAACTGAGGTTGTGGAAAGAGGAGCTCATAGGTAAAGGGGATGAATAGGCACTGTCAGGAGTTCCAAGCTTTTCAGCATGTCCCAGAGCATGGTAGGCCAAAAGAAAATTCGTAGCTAAACAAAACAATCAGATTGTAAATTTAATCTGGAGAGTTGGGTTAAGTGATAAACCCTGTTATTTATCATGTGATCATGGTAGGATGACCATTTTTGGTACGTGGGATTTGTTATACAAGTGCTAGAGATAATGATGTTATAAGCAACAGAACATTAGATTGTATGGGTGCAGCTTAATCCTGTCTTAGTCTGTGTGTGATAGGGCACTTGTAGTTGAAGGGTCACTACCACAAGACAGTAATAAAGTTATAGGGATGAAAAATGTGCAGCAAAATACTAGACTGCAAGAGTAGTGAAGTTTTAGGCATGAAAGATGGGCAGTGAAAAACTAGTTCACCTGAAGTTAAAGATAATGGATGGAATGGGGGCTGTCAATGGTCTGGGCCAGCCTGACAAGTCATTGGGCCTGGCCCGATTTTGATCTGGGCTTCTATTGATGTAAACCAGGCTGACTGAACAGTAGGCTCGGCTTGGCTTCAAGGTCATACACCCATGAGCCGTGGCGGGCCCCTTCTTGTTAAAATTTTTATTTAGTAAAAAATCATTCATAGGACCTTTAATAAAGGGTCATGCCCTTCACTGTTGAGAGATGAGGAAGGAGCAGGGCATTTATGAACTCCACCTTGCTTTCTCACTCTTGCATGGCTGGGAGGGTGGAACTTTTGGTCCCATGTGGGCTCTGCCAGTCAGCCAGTGTGCAATTGGACATGTGACCTGTAAATGTGGTCATGCCTCCTTATCTCCCAATCATTAGACCCTTTAATGGTCTTATTGTCTCCTTGGGCTGGGCTGGAGTTGCTTGGGCCTGGGGAACATTTGGATGGTCTCAGGTCAGGCTCGGGCCTTAAAGGATTAAGGCTGGTCTTAGGCCTGACTGGGGTTGATCCTGCAGGGGCCCATCCCATTGACAGCCAGAGGATGAGTATATCATATAAGATTATTAGAAGAAAAACTATAAAATCAAGAATAATGAAAACATTCATAGTGGAGAAGTGACACCAAGAGTAATAAAATGTTTAAATCCAAGTGCCTTTCTCGTTTGATTTGTAAACCAGCCTAGATTGGTGGAACAAGGCTCAATGATGATGTTTCTGGTGATGGGGAGACAAATTCCTTTGTATATAAGCATGAAGTGGAAAAATAGAAGTATGTGTGTCTAAATGGAAGATTAATAGAAATATTTGAGGGAAAAAAGATTAGTAGGAAGGTGTATCATCTTGGCTCCCTAATGAGGCTGTACTTTAAAGAAGATAAATATGGTATTGTTGGAATCAGGCGAGCTTGTTGAACTCTTTATTGTTAAAAAAACAGACATCTCCACAAGTTTGATGGATCAGTAACTTCGCTGCTTTGTCTCTCTATCCTCATGTCCAATGAAAGAAAGAGATATTTGCAAAAATAACTCTCTTACATGCATATTGCAGAATAATGCCATTTTTAGATACATAATGTTCTAATGTTTTCACCTGTTACTGCAAAAATAATCCTACTGTATAAACATGTGTGCAAAAATTACACGACTGTGCAAATATAAGTGCAAAATAACAACCTCCTGTGCCATCTTGTGTTTTAGATGGCAATTAACTGCAGGGGTACTTCTGCACATATGTTTATGCAGTAGGTTAATATGTATACAGGAGTGGCATTTCTGAAACTATGCATGTAACAAGGTTAATTTTGCAATTATCCCCCCTCCCACCCCCTCCCCCCCAAAAGAAAGAAAAAGAAAAAAACACAAAACTTGTAGTTAGTAACTGAGTGTTAGTATAATTGTGTATTTGCACCATGTTATCTGATGATTTTATTATGTTGTTGGCTTGTGCAGGAAGGCTGTCTTGTATATGAGTGCAACTCTTTGTGCAGCTGTGATAAGACTTGTCAGAATAGGGTCTTACAGAATGGAGTGCAAGTCAAATTGGAAGTATTCAGAACAGAGAAGAAGGTACAACATTTTTGCTTTCGTTATATTTGTTTGAAACCTTCAGCTCATTTGCTGTTTTGGAACAGGGTTGGGCTGTCAGGGCTGCAGAGGCAATACCACGTGGTACTTTTGTTTGTGAATACATTGGCGAGGTTTTAAATGATGTTGAGGCAAACCAGAGAGGCGAGAGGTTCCAAAATCTGTGCATATGTATTCATGTGACCGAGTCTTCTTGCTATTTCCTGTGTTGACCATTCTTCGAATATTTGCAGGTATGATAACGAGGGCTGCAGTTATCTTTATGACATTGATGCCCATATTGAGGTGGATGGGCGTCTTAGTGAAGGCAAGGTTCCCTATGTGATTGATGCCACAAAATATGGGAATGTTTCACGGTTCATTAATCACAGGTGTGTTTTTGTGTACAAGTTCTTTTCAATCAGTGCCATAAGTAACATTCGTCCGAAAATAAACCTTTTGTACTTATAGTTTTGACTTCATTAGTCTTACTGTTTTACATACAATGCTGCTTCTGTGGACATTTCTACTTCTCACTGCCTTGTTAACATACACAGCTGTTCTCCCAACCTTGTGAACTACCAAGTTCTAGTGGAAAGTATGGATTGCCAACTTGCTCATATAGGTCTGTTCGCAGGTCGAGGTGTAAGTAACTTCACCTGATCATTAGACTTCACTCTATAGCAAACTAGTCATTGCGAGGCAACTGACGTACTTTATTTGATGCTTGATTAGCAGATAGCACCTGGGGAAGAGCTGGCATATGACTACAGGTACAAGCTGCTTCCAGGAGATGGATGCCCCTGTTACTGTGGCTCTTCAGATTGCAGGGGTCGTTTATATTGATTTGTTTCTTCCGTAGGGCCTGCATTTTGAAGTTATTGCTGCCCCATTTCTGGTAGCACCCTAATTCTCAATTCTTTAGAACAACATGCATTCTCTTCTGAGCTAGGAAAGCTGTGAGTTTGAGGTGTTTCTTATGTTAATAGATTCCCATAATGTTATAGAAATATATTTCCCTTTTCTTTCAGAAATATGATCAAGCTTTATGCAATGTAATTAATTCTTTTAGCAGGAAGGCGGTTGGCATTTTTATCGATCTAGCATGAGATATGAGGCACAATATCACCTGTTCCCTTAAGTTTCACAAAAATGATCCCATTAACTTTTCACTTTGATGTCAATACTAGGGTTTCAAAATTTTAAAGCCAATAATTATGAAACAGTGAGAGCAAATTTTTGTTTCTTTCCTCAACGGTTTTGATACTACAGATGAATTCTGGAACCAGTTTGTCGAACATAAAACTGGTGTACTTCACCTGCGGGTAGAGGGTATGAATCACCAAGTCTCTGGTTTTTTGTTGTAGCATTTGTGTTGAGCAAACTGCAAAGTGATGTAAACTATGACAAGGAAAATGTATACCTTGTAGTTTATGGAATTGTGTACTGCTCATGAACGAAGGTGTTATCATTTAACCAAATGTATTATTAGCCTTATCATTATATATATATATATATATATATATATATATGTTTTTCTATATTTTTTTCTTGCCACGCTAAATCTGAGGGTCTTGGTATGTTCTTTCTCGAAAAATATGTTTTACATTGTCAAAATGCAACTTGTGTGTCGTTTTCAAATTAATGACCACAATCATTCTTCCTTTTCAAACATGTAATTGTGTTGTGGACTTTATAAACAAGTGTATGGCGAATGAGGGATAAGGAAGCAGGGTAAGAAATGGCGCCCAGACTTTTTCTTCTGAAGTTTAGTGCTAAAGTCGACATCCTAAACATCAAATTTTCCTAGAGAAAAAAAAACAAATAAATCGGTGTTCTCATGGTATGATGCACTCGCCAATGATAATGCTGGCTTTACCTAATGAAATGTCATTCACAGTTGAGGAGGGTAATGTGTACCGGCCCATCACGCAAGTTTGACCCCTTGGGTTCACAGCCAGTGCTCCGGCCCAGCATGCATCTTGTTTTGGCGCAGGTCCAGGTTCAGATGTTGTACCCGCGTGCCTCTCCCCCGCCAATGACCACAACGCACGTCCACGGAAGCGTATTTATGGTGAGAGGTGCACCGGTCTGGCGAAGGGAAAAGGAAGGATGTCACCCATGTCGTTCTCCCTGACATGTCAGTCCTACGCCTCTGGCGAGTTCTGTTGTATTAATGGCAGAGTTGTCCCTTTCGACAGAGGAATGACGAGTCAGCATCTCCGCCTCTCTGCCTCGTCAGACACAGGCAGGGCGGCTCACGTCTTCTCTGATCACAGCAATCCAACAAAAGTAACAGTCAACTCCGCGGCGCTATATAAATACTACCCTGGCTCGTTCTCGGATCATATTTTTGTAGGTTGCAGATCGTGTCTGTATTCGGTTTCAGACTTTAATATTGGATCTTTGGATCCTTAGATGATATTTATGTGAGTTATTTTGGGTCCGTGGTGGCACGTTGAGCAGTCTAGTTTTTTTCAGAATTTTTCTGAGTCAAAATTTATTTTTTGGGGAATTTTTAGAATTTATGTGAAATTTCTAAATGAAACAAAAATATAATAAAATAAAAAAAATAAAAATCCTATTTAACCCCCCTCTCCCCCTCCGTTCTCTCTCTCTCTCTCTCTCTTTCGCATCTCACCCTCACCCTCACTCTCTCGTCTCTCTTTCCCCCTCCCTTTCTCACCTCCAGGCGGCCAACGGCGGTGAGGAGGGCGTGCGATGATGCATCGACAGCGGTGTCCCGACGAGGTCGAAGGCGCAGAGCGGTGTTGAACGGTGAGGCGGGAGCGATCATGGTCGTGGGCGTCGACCACGTGGAGGATTGGCATTTTCGCGGGGTTTTTGGCAGTTAAAGCTTCAGAAAGGTAGGGGGGACGGATTCCTAACACTCTCGCATGTTTTGTCTCATGATTCTGTGTCCCGGCGAGGTCGAGAGTGGGTGCATTGCTTATTTTGGGGAAGTGTTCAGGTTCAGGGATGGGCGACAATTTCGGCTGATTTAGGCCTCGATCTATGGTTTAATGCGGTTTCCCAAACGTAGGAATGCCCTGGGATGGATTTCCCTTGTTTTCCCCTTTGCATCGAGGCGAATGAGGCGTGGGATCGAACTCCGTGTGGAGTTTGGTTCGTTTTCTGCGAACCTGGCATGGGACAGCCACGGGAGTGGTAGTGTACCCCAGAGCTGGGCGGCCAAGGATTTGGCCACCTAGACTGCCGGCATCCAGGACCCTGGCCACCCTGCTCCCCATTCCCTTCTCTGTAGCCCTTGGTCTGGGCAGCCCAAGGAGTGGCCACCCAGGTCTGCTTGCCTTGGCCGCCTAAGGGGCCTTCTGTCCCCGGGTGGCCAATCTGATGGCTGCCCAGCCCACATGTGCAGAGGGTGGGCGGCTAGTGATGTGGGCTGCCCAACCCTCTGGGCAGCCCATGATGTGGCCGCCCAACTTCTGGGCGGCCAGTGATGTGGCCGCCCAGCTCCCATGTGCCCCAGGGTGCCGTGCTTCACCGTTTCATGTCCTGAGGTGTCCATGCTCGTCATGATTTCGCGGAAGAGATGTCGTGTGATTATGTATGATCCGGGGTTTTTGTGTAATTATTATGAGCCATCCCTATGGGACTTATGTATTGTAGGGAGTCTTTTCTCCGTATGGATTATTGATAGCGAAGGTCCGATCCCGCATGGGTTTAGAAGGTCGGCATTCGCTGATTCCCGTTACCGACCTTAGGTGGTTTACCTGTACCTAGCTGTGTCGTTCCGTAGTTTCAGGCGTGCGTGAGTTGGCTCTTCTTCAGTGCGGTACTCCGCTAGCGTAGCTCACTAAGTGTCGTGCACGGTCTGACTGGAGGGCCGAGAGCTTTGCTTACTGAGTGCAGACACGTTCCGACGGGGAGGTCGAGAGTTGTTCCCATGGTACGATTAGGCTAGTCATTGTGGGACCTCTCCCTACTATCCCTAGAGTTCGGGCGGGGGGAAGTACTAGTCAATTGTAGGGCCGTGACGGGTGTAGGCCGTCTGTGTGTGCACACGTGGTTGGGGGCAGAGGACCAGTACTGACGAGTACTACCCCAACTAGTCCTAGTGTTGTTGCTATGACTCCACTTCACTATCTGGGAGAGGTGGGTAGGCGTAAGTGTGGTGGGCGGTGTAAGGCGTCTGGGACGCATCCAACCCAGTCCCTTACCTCACTCTCCGGGAGAGGTGGGCAGGCCAGGGAGAGTAGGCGTGGTACTAGCCAGTGAGTACTTCAGTTACCCGTGAGTTTGGTTCCCGACTGCGAGCTGTGGTTCCCTGGAGTAGAGTTAGAGCGTTCTGACCGGGGTGACTTTAGTGTGACTTTTTGACTGCGAGGCCCGAGACTTTCCCAACAACGTTGTCAGGTCTCGGTAGCTAGGATAGGACATTACGGCGGTGTGGTTTCCGTAGTGGCTTATGCCTGTGAGGACAATTCATATGATAGGGGCTTCGTAGGTTCTCTCGACAGTGCGACCGTGACTTTCCCTAGATCAACGGTTCCGACTTGAGATTGCAGTTCCCCTGCCGTTTACTGTTATTATTGTTCTAGCCACCGCTGTTGATATTGTTGATATTATAGTTACCTTGCCACTACTATTGCTCTCATTTACTATTGTTATTATTACTATTGTTATTGTTATTACTGCTTATTGTTTTCGTTGTGGTGGGGATCCGCGAGACTCTTACTGAGCCAATGAGATGAGGCTCGTTCCCTACTTTTTCAAGTGCAACGCTTTTCCTCGAGGTGGTGCGTTTTGGTCGGAGGACCTTTAATAGCCAGCTCACCAGTGCCGGGGTATGTCTCGTGACAGTGCACATTTATTTTCTTGTTGACTGTACTTGTGGACTGGACTCTATAGTTATGTTAAATTGTTATAAAATGTTAATTTTATTTCTTTCAGTTACTTATTAATTCTGTAATTTATTTCTTGCTATTGTTTAGAATTTCAATGCATAACCACAACACCCCAAATAACCCTTCCGAGCTTCCCAGCTCGTGGGTGGTGGCGTAAGATCCGAATGGTATCAAGTTTGACCTGGTATCCTGATCTTGGGTCGTTACACAGGGAGGTATGTGACCTAACCCTCTCAAGCTCTCACTCCCCCATTTTGGTCTCCCTCTCTCCCTCTCTTCTCAAGTGCTCTCCTTTGTCCTGCCATTTGCCTAACTTGATGGTCAAAGGGTTACCTCTTGGGATAACTCCTAGGGCTCCTTCTGACCATTTGCATGTGGCTGTAGGTCCCTTTCCAGCAAACGTTCATTTCTTCCCCCATCAAACAAATCTTTGGAGGTGTGATTCGTGCTTTGGGTAACTAATCTCGACCATTACACTTCTTGGCGTCGTTTGTGGGAATGAAATCACAAAGCCATGGCATCAAGGATTGGCTACCACAACATTAGCAATCAGCGGGGCATGATGGGCTCCTACTAGGCGTCTCGAAAGCCGCCAGTGACCACCTGTCCCAAGGAGATCGAGCCCAACCCTCTGCCCACTCTGCGGCGGAGGAGTTGGCCGATATGCGCCACCAACTATAGGCCTTGAGAGAGGCCTACTTGGCTCTCCTCGACTGGTAGGCTGTGCAGGACCGTGCTGGCACGATTCCCCCACCAAGAAGTAGAGTTCAGTCGGCAGTCAACGGTTGAGCTCCCTTGGTCACCTTCACGATGCATACTCTGTGCCAACCCCGGTGTTCTCAGTGCCGCTCGTCGATCCCCCTCCACTCCAACCCAGGGATGGCCCGACGACTAGGATGATACGATGGTGTTGAGCGCGAGCTCAAGGGGAAGGTATGCTACTTAGATGACCTCATCCAAGCAACCGAGACAAAGGGCCTGGTCGACAACGACGCTGATTTCCAGGCCCCCTTCTCCCAGGAGATATTGGAGGCTCCTATCCCTCCAAAGTTCTAGTTGCTGTCGTTCACCTCGTACTACGACACCACTGACTCGGTCGACCACCTCCACAACTTTGAGTCCAACCTAGTCTTCCACCGGGCCTCGGGAGTTGTGAAGTGCTTGGCCTTCACCATCACATTCCGAGAGAATACTCGGACATGGTTTGAGTCCCTTGTAGACACGCCAAAATTGACGTTACTGTGAGTACATCACATATTACCTTGTAATGCCCCAATTTGACTCTCAAATTAACTTTGTTTGAGTGATTTTTCTCACTTTTCTTGGATTTCTCCCTTTTCCCTCCCTTTTCTTATTTTTTTCCTATTTTTCTGGATTTTTTGGGCATTTTTCTCTATTTTTATGAATTTTTCAGAATTAACGGCATGAGGGGGGCGTCATTTTATTTTAAGAAAATTTAAGAAAATAATTAAGAAAATTGACGCCACTTCCATTAGGCGTCAATTCCACTCATTTTCTAATTTTTCTGAGGATTTTTTGAAATTTTTTATGAATTAACGACTTAACAAGGGACGTTATTTTGATTTTTAATAAAATAAAAATTAAAAAAAATAGAAATAACGACAGGCATCAATTTCAATTTGAATATTTTAATATTATTTTTAACCCCCTTCCAGAGGTGATTTGGTGGCCTTCCTGGTGTCAGAAAAATACGAAAAAATAGTAATTGGAATCAGCACAGCTTGATGCACCTCCACCTAAAAAATGGGAAAATAATATTGAGAAATGAAAAATGGCCCTGTTTTGAATATTTTGAATTAACGACCTTGAATCAAACGTCAATTAAATTGACGCCCGAATTCTCGGTCGTCCATTCTTTTTTACTTTTTATCATTTTGATTAACGCCCCTGTGCAAGGCGTTATTTTCAATTAACGCCCCTGTGTCGGTCGTCATTTTCATTGCTATATTTTGAGAGTTTGGATCCGACCGAAATTCGCGTTAAATTATAAATAACGCCCCTCTGCAAGTCGTCAATTCTGAAATTGACGTTTCCTCCGCGGGCGTCATTTTAAGAAACGATCGTCTCCAAGGCGTTAATTCGTGTTGAATTCCGATTTTTCCAGAAACCTCTTCCTTCCTCATTTTGAGCCCATTTTCACTTCGGAAAGGACCCCAATGGCTTTCTATGATTGGGAGGACCCCTTCCAATATTTGTCTCATGCTAAAATCAATTCTCCTAATTGTTATTGGAATTAAAACTTCAATCTCCCCTATAAATAGAGCTTCCTGCGGCTCTTGCTAAGGGGCCGAAGATAAAATTTTTTACAGAGAATTACTGCTGATTGCTTGGCTGAAGGAGGAAGCTCTCCTACACTTCACGGTTTCATCCGACAGAGTCTTCCTCCTGAACGCATGTCAAAGCCAACATACAGGAAAATTGCCCAGACTCCTCCTATTACCTTTTGCTCCTCTGTTTCTTTGTTTTATTTTTATTGTGTTAACAGCATGCATGCATCATATCGTAGCCTCTTGTTTACTTCTCAACTATGTTGAGAACCTCCCTCCTCTAGTGCAACACTCGCACATATCTTTAGTTTCATTCGTACCATTCATCATATCTCCCACCCTTTGCATAGGGGTTTAAGGGCAACACCCAACAAGGTGTATTCTTATACATGATCTTCATGCTCATCCTTATTATGAATTTGATACTACACTCACCTTGGTTCTAATCCAATCTTTTTATTGGTTGTTGTTTTTGATCTTTGCAAGGGTA
Source organism: Amorphophallus konjac (assembly GCA_022559845.1). Classification (NCBI taxonomy): domain Eukaryota; kingdom Viridiplantae; phylum Streptophyta; class Magnoliopsida; order Alismatales; family Araceae; genus Amorphophallus; species Amorphophallus konjac. The sequence goes on from CM040122.1 coordinate 465,522,151, forward strand.
ATCAACAAGAATAACTCTCTTCATCGGCCGGCCGATCGGAAGAGAAAGGAGCACTCACAATCTCCCCGCATTTGATGTATTTATATTCGCGATCCCTCCCTTGATTATTATTGTTTATATCCTTTGAGGCCCTCGCGTCTCTGGCGATCACACTTCCCTTTAGCACCACGTGCATGCTTTAATTCTTTTATTTTTAATTGTTCTAAGTGGATTTCTTAGAATCTACAAATTGGCGATCACGGTGGGACACATTTTATTTTTCTTTTGATTACCCTTTCCCCTTAGGCACCCACGTGTGCCATCTCCCCTTTTGCACCCACGGTGCACCTCCTTTTGTGCTCCACGTAGCACTCTCCCTAAGTGATTGATTAGTTTGATAGATTTTTAGAAATTCCATTTATCCATCTCTAAAAAAAATGATGAGCATGTTATATCCCATTTCATGTTATTGATTTCCATGATTCTTATACTGTGATTGTGAGTGTTGTCCTGTCGGTATTTTCCACTGTTTGAGCTCTGTGGCCGTTGAAGCATTGAAGGAATTAACGCCCCTCTCAGAGGCGTCATTTTGAAGTATAACGCCTCACACCAAGGCGTCATTTGTTTGCCATTACATTCTGACGCCCCTGTCAGAGGCATCTTTCACTCGTACAGCGCCTTACTGGAAGGCGTCATTTTGATTATCATTGTTTATTCATCTTGATTACTGATATTTGACGCCCCTGCTCACGGGCGTCCATTCTATAGAAAGCGCCTCACCTTAAGGCGCTATTTTACTCTGCTTGCACTATTCACAGTGACTAGCGACTGACGCTCAGACGCTATTTATTGATATAGCGACATTTTCCAAGTCGTCATTTTGTTCTGTGTTGTTATCGCTTCATACTACTGCTTGCATTCATCCATTTGCATTGGTTTGGGAGACCTCCTCTCCCCACATTGTTAGGAGATCTTACACCCTTTTGGTGAAGGAAGGATCCTACTTTGAGCACTCCGTCTCATTGGACCAGAAATTCCTAAACCAAGCCTCCGTAAGTCCCCGCACCCATGGATTCCCTCACGGACGCTGGGCAGGTTGTACCTTTGAAGTCCCGGGTTTAGTTGGCCTATGCGTGGTAAGAGAGTGTTCCTAGTTGGCATCGAAGTGAACTTACATTGAAACTAGGTTCCTCCCTTGTGTGAATCACTCCAAAGTTTGTTAAAAATCACTTTAACTCACCAAGGATCAAACAAAAGAAATCAAGGGTAACCATTCCAACTTGTTTGCTATTTTGGTAAATTGTTTTGATTGCACATTAAATTGCTTGCAATATGGCTTACCATGATAAGAAGACTAACATGTTTAATTCAATTAATATTCATGAGGGTGATCAACCTAGCGCATCTTATTCCCCTCAACTTCATAATTCACACCACAATTCTTTCAAGGGACCACGTACTCATTCCTATGGTCATGCCCGGTCCATGGGCAATGACCAATCTCATGGCCCCTCGATTCAATTGCGAGCCATTACTCCTACGGGACCGTCTCCTCCCGACGATGAGAAGGTCTCCCAGATCTTGCATGCATTAGATCATCTCACCCCTCAACAAATCCAAGCCCTTAAGGCCGTTGTTGAGGGTGCATCTCATTCCTCTCATCCTCCTTCCAATCCTACGCAGGTGGCCCATCACCCACTTCCCTCTTCTATTCGCATTCCTACTCGGGTAGCCCATCACCCATCTCCTCATATTCACCCTTCTCCTCGGGTGGTCCAATACCCACCTCCTTCTATTCCTCCTCCACCACGGCCCCAAGGCCCATTTATTCCTTGCAACCCGGCCCATCCGGGTTCTTCTATGGGTCATCCCATTAATCCCCCTCCACGGCCTTTTTATGCGGCCCCTCCTTCAAGGCCCTGCCAACCCTCTGTTGCTCAAGTCACACCCCTCCAACAAACGCTTCTCGACAAAGTCACTTCGTTAGAGGAACAATTAAAGAGGGTTACGAGCCCACGGCCCGCTCCTCCTACTCCAGTCAATCCCCTCCACGCCGCTCTGAATGACATTACAAAGATGGAGAAAGATTGGAAGGATAGGAGAGACGGCTGCGGCGTCGATAGTGCGAGCAAGCAAGAGCCGGCGGGTTTCAACGTTCAAGTGGACGCCGTCCATCCTCCACCCATTCACCCAATTCACGCATATGGCCCTCCACCTCCACATACACAATACCATTACATTCCCACATACACGCCTTCACTACGGTGTCCACTTGAACCTGCTAATGAAGAACCGGCGATTGAAGAATTTGAGGCGGCATACGATGAAGCTCTGCAAGCACCCCTTCCGAATTTCCTTCGCTTCCCTCTCCCTTCGCTACCACTTGATGAACCCCTTGCTCAGGACGAAGCCACCATCCCCAATCCAACCCCCGTTTCTAAGACTTACTGGTGTTACGATGATGGGTCGATACTTCGATCACCCACACCGACACATCATGAGTCACCTTCTATCCCTAACACCGTTCGCCACATGCTGCGTTTCCTCCGCACTAAACCCCCTTCTTTTATACCTCCCACTATGCCATCAACCTTCATAACACCAGCCTCCATCGAGCCTTCCACCAAACTTCCGTCAACTCCACCATCAACCTCCACAACACTGGCCTCCAACAAACCCACCACCGAACCTTCCTCAATTAACCTCCCATTACCGCCACCTCGGCCCTCCATTATACCTTCAACCCGTAACCTAGCCACTCTTATTCCACCACTTAACCCTTCACCTTTACCCATGGTTAATCCTGAGCAAGATCTGTCTCTTTTTACACTCGAGCCAACCCCAACTGCCTCTGAGCAAAGGGGGAAGCTCGACGTGTTTGAATCTCCGCTTCCACTCACCCAATTGCCAACACCTTCCATTACACCACCACCTGTGGAGCCTTCCGCCTCCGCTTCACCTTTCTCTACCACTCGGAATGGGGGGCTTTCGTCAAGCACATGTGCCGAAGATGATCAAGAGCCGGGCAGGAAGGATTTGGCCACGACCGCGCTATTCAAGATGCAAGAATTTGTTTGCCGAATGTCGATCCGTGTTTCCGTGCCGAGCATGGTTGAAGAGGCCAAGTCCCCACCGCTGCTCGCCAGAAGTGAATGCCAAGCGTTGATGCCGTATAAGTCTATGTCGAAGGGCCGGACAGGGCACCCGTTGTTCCGATCCTTCAATCTGGAACCTTCTCTTTCATACAAGGGGCGAATGCCCGCTTTGTTCAACACTTTTCAAACACCACAATCCTTGGATATGACAATGCTTCACGCTCTAATTTCTCAATTCTCTCACATTGTCACTCTTCACCCTCCAAGGGAGTTGGCAGTGATTGTTAAAGCTTCATCACATACTTTAATTTTATCCGGTTGTACACTTTTGCTGCCATGGAGGGGCAGACATGCTTCCGCTAAGGGGCCTTCCACCTTCTGTTCAACTTCACCCACATTCACATCTATCATCGATTTTTCATGGGCCACTCCACAGGCGAAGAGGAGGATCTCATCCTCTCATCCCTCGTATTCTTCACATTCTTTGCATTTCATGCATTCATCGCATCTGTTGTATTGCATTCGCATACATTTGCACTTCTTCTTTCCCGGGTTTCAAAACCCGTATCTTCCCCGCCTTCTAGAACCTCCGGATCCTTCATCCTCTTCTAATCCACTCTCCCCGGGGCATCGCGTCCCCTTTCATGCTATTTCCCTAGAACCTCCAGGTGTTTTATCCCTCCTTTTAGGGCATGACGCCCTTTCTGATTTCACTCCTCCGGAACCTCCGGATCCTTCACCCCTCTCTTTATCCCTTGGGCATCGCGCCCCTTTCCGTCTTCTTCCTCCGGAACCTTCGGATCTTTCTCTTCTCCTTGGGCATCGCGTCCCATGGTATCTTTCCCCTCTGGAACCGCCGGACTCTCTTTCCTTCCTCCCAGGGCATCGCTCCCTTTTCTATCTTCCTCCTCCGGAACCTCCGGATTCTCCATCTTATTCTCTCTATCTTCTTTTGGGGCATCCCGACCCTTCTGATTCCATTCCTCTGGAACCTCTGGACCCTCCATCCTTCCTCCGTTTCATCTTCCTGCTTCTCCGGGATATCACGTCCTTTGTCCTCTTTTTCCTTTTTCATCATCTTTTTGCATATTTCTTCCCAGGGCATCGCGTCCCTCGAGATTCTTCTCCTCTGGATCCTCTGGATTCCTCCTATCAGGATTCTCCTCCTCTACTTCCGGACCCTCCGGATCCGCCTCTTTCCATCTATCAATTTCTTCTTCTAATTCCTCCTGATTCCGGGTCCGACCCAACTTCTTCCACATCCACTGTCTTGGGCATCTGCCCTTTCTCCCACTGCTTCCGAGGCTTTAGTCCTCACCTCTCTTCTTGATATTTCACTCCTTCTGTAGACCTTTCATGTAATCAGGGTCTCCGTGCCTTAGCAAGGGAGTTCTAGCCTTTGCCTCTCTTCCTTTTCTCCTTATTCGTCTGAGTCTGGTCTGAACACCACTCCTTCTTGTTAAGCCACTTTCAAATCCTTTGCTTCCATTCCTTTTCTTTGCCAAAAGAGGACTATCCCATGTTGATCAACCTCACCCCTGGCAGCTGCTTCCACAAAGATCGCAAGGTAACATATTGGCGTAAGTACGCATTTTATGATATCATTACCTTATTGCTTCACGCATGATTTTCAAAATAAAGTGCTTCTTAACAAGATCAAAAGTGGTGTTTTAAACCTTTATCTTAATTAAATCATTCTCAAAAAAGTCTTTAGGCTTGCTTCTGCAGCACCTTTGGTTAATAAAAACCCCGCGCTGGGAATTCAATGTTCTCTCCCCACTTGTTAAGAGCAACCCTTAACTGGGCATCGCACACACTTCACGGCGTCCTTAGCCGGCTCCTTTAGTTAAACACCGTTGCTACTTTGGCCATGCTATGAGTATATCTGAAAGTCTTTTCTCCTCTTTACTCGGTCGAATGCAAGGGCAAGAGGTTGGCGGACGTGATGACTAACCTAGGTAATCCCCAATACGAGAGAAGTCTCAAATAGGGGCAGTCTTGACCCAAAATAATAAAAATAAAGTCAAATTTCATGATACATCTAGCCAAGAAGGGCTATTATGAAAATCAAGTCAAGATTTCGATAAATTCAAAAGTATGAATTGTGGCATGACAAGAGTGGTAAAGTCCCCGCAGGGAAAACCCTGGTCGTATGCATGTCAAGGGTCTAAAAATCAAAGGCACAAAGCCCCGGCGCAACAGACTACCTCTTTGAGGGTTAATACCTTGGAAGGAATTCAAGTCCCGACATCTCCCATCTTGCATAAAGCTTATCTCCAATTATTCTTCTCTCCTCCCTCCAAGACCGAATGTTTCTCGGGTATGGCCTTGGTAGGGGCATCGTTATACAAGGGTAGTCGGTCGTAGGGCGCCACCTTCAATGCACGCTCAACTTTGGGCAGTTTTTAGCGAAAGGGGAAGGAACAAGGATCCATAGCCAGTGGTTTAAAAACACCATTTGATGCTGCATTAAAAAAGCCTAAACCAAAAAAAATTGAATATTTCTCAAAATCTAAAAAAATTGAATATTTCCTACACCAAAATCCAAAAAAAATTGAATATTTCTCAAAATCTAAAAATATTGAATATTTTCAAAATTCATAAAAAATTCACATATTTTCCAAAATCCACATAAAAATTGAATATATTTTTCAAAACCCACAAAAACTTGCATATTCCAAAATCCAAAAATTTTGCATTGTATTTTCTGATGGTGCTTTTGCAGGAACAAGAATTTTGTAAGGACCAATAACACGGGATGAGTCCTCTCCATTCATTGTCATCTACCTTTGGATTCTCCCCATATTCACAATGATCACTAGGCATTTCTCCAAATCTTTTAATAAACTCCTGCTGATCACTTTGTCACTGGGCATTACTTGATTCTGATCATCCAATCTTAATCTCACATGCCAAGATTGTCATCCTCATGACAAAACAACAAACAATGATGCTTTGCAATGCTATGATTTAACTCATGCTATTCATGCTAAACATGCTTCGCCTTGCTAATACATGCTTGAATGATATCCACACCAAGCTTTGGTTGCTTTGATGACTATGTTGTGATTGCTATTAATGCTATGTTTCATGCTATACTTGCTATGCTTAAATGCCATATTCATTGCTTGTTATCTTCCTTATATTTTGGCTAATGAAGTTTTGAGCGCAGGAAAGAAGCTCTTGGTCCCACCGACTGGGCATCATCATCCAAGTCCCACGGTATTTGCATCTCATCTCCCAGTTCCCTCATGCTCATTGCTATCACCATCTTCCTGTATGCATTCTTACTATATGTTATATACGCTATTAGATTATATCAAGGACCTTGTGGCTTTGGTAAATCTGAAATTTGAGTTCCCCTCCATCAAAAATAATGATGATTCTAGAGGAGTCTTAATCATACGGATAGGCCGTTGAGCCGTCCGAGACTGGGGACGATGGTTCCCTTTTACGAGTTGGTGCGTGGATAAACGGGCTTCGGCTTAGTATCAACTCGCGAAATCGGTTTCTTGACCCAGTCTGGGCAGCTTAACAATATTATCCTTGATTATCTTATATTTTCATATGTTTTAATATTTCCTTTTAAACCCAGCATGCATTCATATAGGAATTTGAATCAATATTGAAAAATCATTTTGATAAGCTGATTTGGAGAGTCAAATTGATCTTAATCTTTCAAGATATGAGATATTCATTGCTGAATGGAATCCTCAGTTCGTTTTGTCACTATTTTTGGTCATTTTCTCGAAAGCTCCTTGTTTGGATTTCTATCATCTTATTTCAATCTTTTCCCTTGATCCACCTTGGCTGCAGCACGTCCACATTGGCTGGTAACCGCTCCCCAATGGTGAAACCTACAGGTTTGTGACCTGGGGTACTTCCACCGCGCTGGAAGTTGATCATTCTCCTTCGTGCCCGCGTGCACACTCCCTCTTTTATCCAAACGTCGTTGATTTCATTGAATTTCCCGAGATTGCTTCATCTCGAGCTTTTGATTCAATTCTCATCAAGTGATGTTGATTGCGTGTCTCATCACACCTTGACATCTACTTTTCAGTTCGCTCTGCTCCCTTGCAAAGCAGACACCAAGGCGGGGCAGCTGTAGACACACCAAAATTGACGTTACTGTGAGTACATCTCATATTACCTTGTAATGCCCCAATTTGACCCTCAAATTAACTTTGTTGGAGTGGTTTTTCTCACTTTTCTTGGATTTCTCCCCTTTCCCTCCCTTTTCTTATTTTTTTCCTATTTTTCTAGATTTTTGGGGCATTTTTCTCTATTTTTATGAAATTTTCAGAATTAACGGCATGAGGGGGGCATCATTTTATTTTAAGAAAATTTAAGAAAATAATTAAGAAAATTGACGCCACTTCCATTAGGCGTCAATTCCACTCATTTTTTAATTTTTCTGGATTTTTCTGAGAATTTTTCGGAATTTTTTATGAATTAACGACTTAACAAAGGACGTTATTTTGATTTTTAATAAAATAAAAATTAAAAAAAATGGAAATAACGACATTTGAGAAGGCGTCAATTTCAATTTGAATATTTTAATATTATTTTTAACCCGCTTCCAGAGGTGATTTGGTGGCCTTCCTGGTGTCAGAAAAATACGAAAAAATAGTAATTGGAATCAACACAGTTTGATGCACCTCCACCTAAAAAATGAGAAAATAATATTGAGAAATGAAAAATCACCATGTTTTGAATATTTTGAAGGATAACTTCGCAAGGAGGCCCTTTGCGTCCCTTGTCTTGACGTTAGCATCGCCACCACCATGTTGGCTCAGGGGATGCGGGACAACATTCTCTGGCATTCCTTGGGGGTTCATCCCCCCACCACAGTCATGGAGCTCCTCGCGCTAGCGTAGAGGCACGCCAACTGCGAGGAGAGCACAGCCGCCCTCGGTCGGGCATCCGTGGGCGACCACGCTGAGCGGAAGCGCTCGGTCGACCACTCTCAGTTCAATCACGACAAGAGGGAGCGCAGCGATAGTGACACGCCCTGTAATGCCTCGGATTTTTCGGATCAGAATCCGTGGGTTTCGGAGCACTTTCGTGGGTCCCAGATCGTGTTTTGTGATTCAATCGGATTTTTGGCTGTCGAGCCTGCAAAACCCTGTACAGGGTGAACCGTCGTGATTTCGGGCTCTTGAACATTGTAGGCGCGTTGTGCGTTTTCTGAGGATCGTGAGAATGATTTTTTCCAATTTTTATATTTTCTAGATTTTAATAATCCCAGAATTTTTCCTATTTAAACCCCCCACCCTCTCTCTCTCTCTCTTTCTCACTCTCTCTCTTCTCTTTCTCTCCCCCTCTTCTCCGGGCGGCTGATGGAGGTGGAGGCAGGCGAGGTGGAGATGACGTGAGGGCGAGGAGCACGAGGATGGGACGAGGATCGAGGTGGTGGAGGCGCAGCGCTCGTTCGCGAGTTCGGGACGCCGGCATGGGTTCGTGAGGTGTTTTCGCGAGGAAACGGCGATCTCAACGTGGGAAATCTTCGGTGGAGGTAGGGAGATGGTTCCCTAGCCCGTGTACTTCAATTTTCCCGCGTTTTGTAGGCCGAGGTGAGTCGAGAGTGGATTTCTTTCACGTCGGGGTTAAATTGCATGATTTTAGGGTGAGCGGCAGATTCTTCGTTTTGATTATATTTTTGGGGTTTGAATGGCGCCTCTTGGTGGTCCAGAGGCTGGGGAATTGTTTCCCCATGTTTTTCCCATCACTCGGGGGTGATTGGGGCATGGAATCAAACCCCTGTGGTGTGATCGACAAGTTCTCTGTCATTTTCGGTCGACTGACGGCATTCGCAGCAATATGGGTAATCTGCCTAGTTTGGTCGACCGAACTGTCTAGTTTGGTCGACCGAACTGGTTGTCGACTGACCCATGCAAGTTGGTCGACCGAAATGCAGTGGTTCAGCCCGTTTTGGCCCCCGGTTGACCCGGTTGTGACCCATTGGTCGACCTTTGGCCCCGTGGATGTCCCGGACACCCCGTGAGTACCGTAACCGTGTTTTTGGGTGTCTGGGGGTGTCGTATCACCTCGAATAGTGTGCCAATGTGTTTTGAGGGTCCGGGTGACCCCGTGTGTTCCGGATTTTTGTGTATTCGCTAGATCGAGTCATCATTTATCGGTATGAGTGCGGAGGGCTGTCCTCGCATGCCGTTAGCTTTCCCGGAAAGCGGTTTCCGTGTGGGCCATGCGTATGGCCTATGACCAAGCGTCTTGTGACCCAGCCTGGGGCTGGGGGCTTCCTTGGATTCCCTTTGGAAAGGGATTAAGCTCGGCAGATATGTGCCGCCTTAAAAGCTATATTGGACTATGATTTCTGACCCTAGGGGTAGGGCAGATTGACGGCGTGGAGCCGTCCTGTATGACGGTCTTGACCCGAGTCTTGTGACTCAAGGACCGTTGGGTTAGTAGGTCTAGTGGACCATCCAGAGTCCGGTGTCCCTGAGCCATCTGGTACTCTGTGTTAATCGCAATGGGTGCGCGCGTGACCTTCGGTGGTTCCTCTCTACGGAGAGTGTTCACGTTTAGTAACCTGTCCCACTAGTCGTAGCCCATCGACACGCGTGTGTCGGCCCACTTGGGAGTGGTGGCGGAGTGTCCCGACCGAGACAGTTCTTAGACTGGTTACCGTAGGGCCCCTCGCCTTTACAGCCTGAGTCTGGGCTAGGGGGAAAACCAGCTAGAGGACCCGACTTAGAGCGGATAGTCTGTGTGTGCACACGTGGTTGGGGCCGACAGACCCACGGTGACGAGCGCGACCCCAGCTAGTCCTTGTTCTGTGTTCTGTGGTTACTGTACGATGTCTCGGTTTTGCCTGGGGCAAGGGAGACATCTGAGACGCGGACTAAGATGTCAGTGGACGCATCCGGCCTTACTTCTGGTGGGCAGGTACTCCCGTCACGTGATGTGAGATTCTTGTGACTTGAGTTTCCATTTCCCGTCTGCGAGACGTGGTTTTTGGGAAGTTTCCTCATGTTTTCCCAACGTAGAGGTCTAGGGTTTCCGGTAAGGGTTGTCTAGGATTTTCCATAGATGATATAGGGTTCACGACTGCGAGGTCGTGACTGTTTCTCCCAGACCGTGTGGTCTCGGGTTGGGCCTTCGTCTGTGAGGATTCTAGCAGCGTAGCCATGATTTTTCCCGTTAATTTGGTGGTCCCCCAACTATGAGCTCGGGGTTTGCTTTTCGGTACCGTAGGAGTAGCTTATAAAGCTGTGGTTTCCCGGCTACCGTGTTTAGAGATTCGTGTACAGCTATTCCTCCCGCCGTTAATGTTGTTGTTGCTACTCCTGTTACTGTTGTTCTTGTTAGCGCCGTGCGTTACCACCGTTGTTTTATGGTGGGGTTCCGCAGGACCCCTACTGAGCCAATGAGATGAGACTCTGTGGACACTAAAAAATTCTCACCCCATGTTTACGTGCATGGGAATATAAAGAAGAGAAGAAAATAGAAGAGAAGAAGAAGAGGAGACACCCTCTGAAGAGCGAATCAACCATCCGAATAAACGAACAACGTAAGAAATGAAGAGCGAATTTAAGTGCGTCCACAGGCTCACCCCCTGCTTTTCAGGTGTAGCAGTTCTTCCTCGAGTTTCGGGGGGTACATCGCAGTGGTTCGTAGTTGCCAGCTCACCGGGTCGAGTGTTCACTCGGCATTGAGTACGTTTCCTTTTCTCTATAGACTGTACTTTGTTGGACTGGACTATGTAGTTTTAATTATTAATTGAAAATGTAATTTTATTTCTATCATTTAAACTATTAATCACATAGATTTTCCTACTTTATTTCATATTTTTATGTACCTCCACACACCTTTTAACCCTTCCGAGCCCTCTGGCTCGTGGGTGGCGGGCCAGGATTCGAATGGTATCGGGTTATTCCTGGTATCTGGATCTTGGGTCGTTACACGCCCATAGGGAGACCTGTGCATAAGCAATAGACTCCCTCACTGCTCCCCCCGAGCAGATCCTCATGGATCCGTGAGGAGTCGTTCCTCTGATGGCCACGCAAGCTGAAGAGTGACCCTGCCAAGAGGAACACCAGGATGTATTACCGCTTCCATCGTGACTTCGGCCACAACACTGAGGAGGGCATCCAGCTCCGAGATGCACTCGAGGACCTCGTTCACCAAGGACTCCTCGACAAATTCGTGGCCAAGGTGGAGCGACTGCAACCCAAGGATGAGATGGCACCCCCCATTGACAACTGACCGTGCGGCACGAAGATCATGATGATCTCCACAGGGCCAGGTGCTAGTGGGGACAACTCTAGTAAGTGTTGAGCGTATGCTCGGTGGGTGAACCAGGTTGAGCACGCCCATGCCTCGACTGATGAGAATCTTGCGAAGGACCGCCTCGGAGAGCTCGTCGCCCTTGGATGAGGACCGACTGGCGTGACCATCCCCCACACCGACGCATTAGTCATCTCGACCACAATAAACCAATGTACTATGCGTCATATTTTAGTTGATAATGGGAGTGGCCCCGGCGTTTGTTATCTCATACGTCTGTCTCTTTCTTATGGGCGTGGACCCTTCTCGCATCACTCCCCTTCACACCCCTCTGTTCGGATTTTCTAGGTCGACCGTCTAACCTGAAGGCCGGATCTCCCTGCCGATCTCCCTTGGCACTGCCCCACGTCAAGTCACCTTCGTGGTCGACTTCACAATCATCAGAGGGATAATTGGGTACAACGCCATCATCAGCTAGGGGATCTCGGGAATCATCAAGTACTCTCGTCGTACCATCAGAAGCTCAAGTTCCCCACTCCCCGCGGAGTGGGGGAGGTCAGGGGCGACCAAGGAGAGTCTTGACGGTGCTACCTGATCTCCACCAAGGAAAGAACGGTCGAGCAAGGTCGAGAAGAAGCCTCGAAAGGTGAGCCCGATCCAAGCGAAGGAGCCCCTACCGAGGACTTGTTCCTTATACAGATCGGCTAGGATCTCAATAGCACTCTCTGGGTCGGTTCCCTCCTGTCTGAGGAGGAAAGAGAAGCCTATCGACGCTTTTCGGAAGCCCACTAGGATGTGTTTTCCTGGTTCGAGGACTAGCTCCTCGGCATTCCCCCCAAGGTGGTGACCCACCAACTTAAGTTGGATCCAAACTGCAGCCCGGTACAGCAATGGAGATGCCACTGCAACCCGAGCGACAAGCGATCATCCAAGAATAGGTGAGCGGGAAGCTGCCCTCCGGATTACAAAGGCCCACTCAGTTTCTAGAATGGATCGCCAACGTAGTCCTGCTTCCCAAGAGCAATAGAAAGTGGCGCTTGTGTGTCGACTACACCGACCTCAACAAAGCCACCTCCAAGGATAGCTTCCCTATGCCACACATCGACCAGCTTGTCGACGCAATGGTCGGGTACAAGATGTTGAGTTTTCTAGACGAGTACTCAAGATACCACCAAATTAGCATGCACGGGCCCAAAGGTAAGACCGCCTTTATCACCGACCATGGCCTCTACTGTTACACCAGGATGTCGTTCGGTTTGAAGAATGCGGGAGCCACGTCTCAACGCTTGGTCAATGGCATGTTCAACTCCCAGGTCGGTCGTAACATGGAGGCCTACATCAACGACATGCTCGTCAAGAGCCTCCACACGACTGAGCATCTAGGAGACCTTGCAGAGACGTTCACCACCCCGCGGAGGTACAACATGAACCTGAACCCGACCAAGTGTGTGTTCGGGGTGGGCTCCGGTAAGTTCCTCGGCTTCCTTGTCACCCATCAAGGGATAGAGGCTAAATCGAAGCAGATCAATTCTGTCTTGAAAATGAAGTGACCAGAGCGGGTGCGCGACGTGCAGTGCCTCACTAGCTGCATTGCAGCCCTCAGTCGCTTCCTCTCCAGGGCCGTCGAGTGGTGCATGCCTTTCTTCAAGCTAATCAAGCAAGCACACATGTCACCGGAGAAAAAGGGACATATCGACTAGAGCCAAGAGTGCGAGGATGCCTTTGATGAGCTATAAAGGTATTTGACCTCGCCACTTGTCCTCTCCAATCCTCTACCCGATAAGAAACTTCTGCTCTACTTGTCCGTGACATCGAGTACGCTTAGCGTGTGCTCACCCGAGAGGACAACAGAGTGATGAAGCCTTTGTACTACATTAGCAAGGCACTCTAGGGAGTGGAGTTTCGGTACTCCTGAGCCGAGAAGTTTGCTGTCACCCTAATAACGGTGGCAGGCAAGCTATGACCTTACTTCCTCTCCCACTCGATCAATGTCCCAACCGATCAGCCCCTGCTCCAGGTGCTCCAGAACCCTGACGCCTTAGGGAGGCTGGTCAAATGAGTTATCAAGCTAGAGAAATTTGACATCCGCTTCCACCCGAGGGCGGCCATCAAAGCCTAGGCGTTAGCCAACTTCATAGCTGAGTGCACGCTCCCCGACAAGGGGGACGGGACTTTGTCAACAAATCCTATCTGGGAGCTCTACTATACGTTGACGAATCGTCGCTCGAGCGGAAGTGGAGCCGGCTTAGTTCTCTCCTCTCCCAAGGGAATCGAGCTCCAATATACACTCTGCTTCAATTTCTCGACCACCAACAACGCGGCTGAGTATGAAGCCCTCATCTCTGACATCAACATGGCCAAGCACTTGGGAGCCCTCCACCTCTGAGCCTTCATCGACTCGCTTCTGGTTGCCAACCAAGTCAAGGGGGAGTACGAGGCCGAGGAACTGGCCATGTCCAGCTACCTAGGGGTGAGCATTATTCAGGTTCAACCCGAAAACCAAATCAAATTGATAGATTTGGTTCGGTTTGGTTTGAGTTGAAATTTTAAAAATTTCGGTTTAAGTTCAAACTGAACTGTATTAAAAATTTTGATTTGGTTTGGTTTAAATTTTTAAGAAATCGAATCGAACCGAATAACCTGATTTTAAGGATATTTTTGTCAAGTTAATATAAGGGCATATATAAGTATTAATCCTAATTCCAAAATCGCAGCTCTCACTGTCCCGATGAGGTTTCTAATCTAATGTTATGAAGTAAGCTTCAAATCACCTTGCATTCTACTATAACGAAAGTTATTTTATGTGAAAATATCATGGAGATTGATATTGCAAGTTACAACTTTTGATATTATTTATTTGATATTTACTTCATTTGGTAGAAATTCTTTTACCCTACCTTTCTCAACTCTCTTTTGAATCAAATCTAATTTCTCAAAGGGGATAGGAATATGGTTCAAATCGAACTAAATCGAACAAAACATAATTAATTCGGTTTGGTTTGGTTTGATTTTAAAGTAATTCGATTTGGTTGGGTTTGAGTTGAACCCTTAATTCAGTTCGTTTTGGTTTAGGAAAAATTCTCTTCAAACTAAATCAAACCAAATCGTGCTCACCCTTACTGCTACCTCCAAAAGGTCAACGATGCCTCTTTAGGCCTGGAGTACTTCGAGATCGTACATATCCCGAGAGCGGAGAATGCTCGGGCCAACGCTTTGTTGTGCCTCGTTTTGTCTACCACACTGACTAGCTCTCAGTCAGTCCTAGTTGAGGAACTCCAGTGGCCGAGCATCAGGGACCTAGAGCCGCAAGTCAATGGTATCGACCATGAGCAATCTTGGATGGACCCCATCCTCGACTACCTCGTCTGACAACAACTCCCTGAGGGCTGGTCGGAGGCAAGACGAGTCAAAGCACAGGCAGCCCGCTTCTCTGTCATCAGTGGACGCCTCTACAAGCATTCCCTCTCTCTACACTACTCAAGTGCGTGTTCCCCTCCAAAGTCGAGCAAGTCATCCGCGAGACCCATGAGAGGCTCTGCGATAGTCACGTCGGAGGATGAGCGCTCGCCAGAAGCCTTCTTCGCCAAGGGTATTGGTGGCCTACCATGTAGCAAGGTAGCCTCGACTACGTGCGACAGTGCGACCAATGCCAGAGATTTGGGCACCTCCATCACCAACTGATGACCCCGCTCCACAATTTGATGGAACCTCGCCCCTTTACCCAATGAGGAGTGGACATCCTTGGTCCCTTCCTAGAGGCTCAAGGGCGGAAAAAGTTCTTGATCGTCGCCATCAACTACTTTACCAAGTGGGTCGAGGTGGAAGCGCTCGCCAAGATCACTAGCGAGGTGACCTGGAAGTTTGTTTTGTGGAGCATCATATGTCGGTTTGGCATACCATAGGTGTTAACCACAGACAATGGCCGACAATTTGATTGTGCCCACTTCCGAGAGAAGTGCTAGGAACTGAGAGTCTAGAACCATTACACCTCGGTGGGGCACCCCAAGCCAACGGACTGGTCGAGAACGTGAACAGGACTCTCCTGCACGGTATCAAGACTCGTCTACATCAGGCTGGCGAATCATAGGTGGACACGCTGCCCAGCATTTTGTGGGCGCACCGTACCACTGCTCGCACGGCCACAGGCGAAACTCCTTTCCACCTGGCCTACTGAGTAGAGACGGTGAACCCAGTAGAAATCTCCAACCCCACTCTCAAGGTGAGCCAATTCAGCGAAGCACGCAACAACCAAGCACTCCAGGAGAATCCGGGTCTACTGATCGAGGACATAGAATGAGCCTGAGTGTAACGACCCAAGATCCGGATACCAAGTCAAACCCGATATCATTCGGATCCTACGCCGCCACCCACGAGCAGAAAAGCTCGGAAGGGTTAATTGGGGTGTTGTGGTTATGCATTGAAGTTCAAATAATTGTAGAAAATTTAATTATAGAATTAATTAATAACTGACAGAAATGAAATTAACATTCTATAACAATTAATACAACTACAGAGTCTAATCCAAAAATACAGTCAACTAGAAAGAAAACGTACTCTGCCACGGGCACATGCCGGCACTAGCAAGCTGGCTACTATTGGTCCTCCGACCAAGATGCTCCACCTCCAGGAGAAGTGTTGTACCTGAAAAAGTAGGGAGTGAGCCTCATCTCATTGGCTCAGTAGGGGTCCCGCTGATCCCCACCACAACGAAAATGGTGAGTAGTAATAACAATAAACAACAATAATAACAACAATTGCCGGAACAACTAGAACGATAAGCGGAGGAACTACGAAGCCTCTATGCTAGCCCAATTCTCAACAAGGAAATCATGACCTCTAGTCAGGATCGCCGACCCACAACAAAACCATAGTCCTACTATCGAGGGAAATCCCACGATGACACGGTTGTAACAATCCGTCCCTACTGACGGAACCACCAACAAGGCCACGCGGCCAAACACATAACCTCCACCCTCGGGAGGACATCCACTCATTGGTAAACCTCGGTCTCAAGCTAGGACCAGTAAGAGAACCATGCCCTATACATAGGGCGACACCAGCCCGTCTGTCGTAAGGGCCACGACAACGCTGTTGGTAACTCAACCTTCACCGGCATAGGGTCCGCTACTCAACTGTACACAACAAGGCCAGATACATCCACTGACATCTTACACTGCCCACACCTGGTCTCGGGAGGAGTAGAGGAGACACACACACACCCCCACACCCTGGGACTGGCTAGGATCCGTGCCATTGGGCCCATCATCACGGCCGTGTCCTGCTACCTAACATGGGGTACGCGCCACTGTGTCCATTAGCGACTTACACTTTTCCTATCCACGGTACATACACTCAGGCCATCTCACCTCTGCATAAGGAGCATAGTACACACTAGGCGGTCTCGCCTGGTCCAACCACGATCGACCACTAGGATCCTTCGTGATCTCGTAGAATCTCACCGAAACTCTATCATCCGCGGTCTCGCCTGGCCCAACCACGATCGACCACTAGGATCCTTCGTGATCTCGTAGAATCTCGCCGAAACTCTATCATCTGCGGTCTTGCAGGAATCTCGAGAAAGGCATACACACGCACATAAACCACCGTAAACCACGGTGTGACACCAAGGGTGCTAAGGAAACTACCCCCGAAGGGATAAAGGAAACTAGTGGATACTAGCCCACTAACTCACACAAAGACCACCCACCGC
Organism: Amorphophallus konjac; assembly: GCA_022559845.1. Taxonomy (NCBI): domain Eukaryota; kingdom Viridiplantae; phylum Streptophyta; class Magnoliopsida; order Alismatales; family Araceae; genus Amorphophallus; species Amorphophallus konjac. Next base: position 465,539,182 of record CM040122.1, read on the forward strand.
GATCATAGAACACGGGGATATGACCCTTCGCAGTCACAGGACTCACGCGGTAAATAACTCACTGTGAGCATGCAAGCCATGTGAGGACTACACTATATGTACATGGCCAATCCCGCTGTAGGGAACCCATAAACCCTCGTACTATGTGAATCCATTCTTGGACGGTCGTCGCCCTCACGAGGCCAAAATGGCCCAATTTTCATGGGTTTATGTGAATATAATATTACTTTCTGTATTCTGGGGCAGAAACTAGTCCACGAGACTCAAATGGGCTAAATAGCCCTCAGTTCGGTCGACCAGCATCCCTAGTCGGTCGACCTGCCAGGGACAGGGTTGGTCGACTGGCCTTCCCGGTCGGTCGACAGGCTAGGGAGTTCGGTCAACTGGCATGCACCTGGCGGTCGACCAAATTTCCCAGGGACTACCTGATCAGTCAGGCGCCCGATTGGTCGACCGAACCCAAGGAACGGTTGACTGAATCCAGCACGTCTGCGATGGGAACCCCTTCCGGGGGACCTACTCCACGCCCCACTCGCTCCGCAAGAGGGGGAAAACAAGAGAAAATCATTCCGTGCCATCCTAACCACCAGAAAATATGTTTTAAGCTACAAATCACCGCCCGAATTGGTGGATTCGTCTCTTGTCCCGAAACATGGATTTAAACCCCAACAAGAAGGAAACCCACTCTTCCTCGCCTGAATCAACGGGGAATCGTGAGAAAATAGCGTAAGGAGGGTAAGAATCCATCCCCCTACCTTTTTTGAAGAAATCACGAGTTCAGGGCCGATCCATGCCCAAATCGCTTTGTCTTACGTCCAGTTCTTTATGAAAACGCGAAAGCCACCCTGCCATGCCACCGTCTCTCACTCCGCACTCCGACCTCGCCGCTCGTCGCCCGTGCCGCCCTCCACCTCACCTCAAGTCCTCCCTGTCTGTAGCTGAAGAAGAAGAGGGAGAGAGGGTGAGGTGTGAGAGTGAGAGGGAGAGGGAGAGAATGAGAGAGAGGGAGAGAGGGTTAGGAGAGTGAGAGTGGGAGAAATGAAGGGGAGGGGGTTTAATAAAAAGAATTTTTTAATTTATTTTTCTCTTTTTTTAAATCCACACAAGCTCTAAAAATTCTGAAAAAATATATTTTGACTCAGAAAAATTTCAGAAAAAGCTAGGCCACTCCACGCATCGCCACGGACCCAAAATAATTCACATACATACCATTAGGGTCCGATAATCTAATATTAAAGTCTGAAAGTAACACAGACACGATCTGTAACCCACGAAAATACGATTCCTAAACTTGGGGACATTACACCGAGCATGCCTGGTCACCTATCAGCAACGCTTGGCCCAATATTACAATGCTCGAGTGTGAAAATGCCTCTTCCTCCTCGGGGACCTGGTCATGCGGCGTGCTAGCATTGTAGACTCTCGAGTAGCGGCGGGAAAACTTGCCCTCAACTATGAAGGCCCGTACAAGGTAGCAAAGGTGCTCATAAAAGGTGCATATAGGTTCTCCACCCTGGACGGTCGAGAAGTCCCTCGCACTTGGAACTTTGTAAACCGTAAGGCCTATTATCACTAAAAGGCATAGACCCCACTACTTTATGACATCCCTCCTAATGTACTCGTAGGGATCCTACAGGTGGCTCTGCGCCCCCTAGAGAGAGTCTAACTGGCCAACTCCCCCTTAGGGAGAACTGACCCAAGGGTGGTATCTTCATACCCCCCAGAAGCCAGACTGACATGTCTCCTCCTAAACATGAGAGAAGGACATACCGGCCCCCCTCGAAACTCCCGCCCTTGCAGCATACGTCTGTTGGTTTGCCAACCGAGCCGCTCGCCAAGGGTCAGGTGGACAAGCCCCAATAACGGGGGATCGACTAGTCAGCTCCTCAGGGAGAAGTGACCAACTGGCCCCCAGTACAAAAGACTATGGAGTACGCCTGCGACTATGGACCATGTTCCACATAATTGAGCTCAGAGAGGTTCCATTCAGTCTAGAACGCGACTATGGACCATGTGTCTCTCATTGATGCTCGGAGAGGTTCCATCTATTTCAAGGGCTACGTCCATCAACCATGGACCATGTGCCACCTGGTCGAGCTAGGAGAGGCTCCATTCAGTCTAACACAAGACTATGGACCATGTGCCACTCATCAGCGCTCAGAGAGGTTCCATGTGTTGACCTGCCTGGTGCTAACAGACCCTGGCCAGTGCCAAGGCCTATATAGCCCACGGCTTGCACCCTCTTATCTCTCGTGACTCTTGCAGGATGGTGCCCTCAACTCACCAAGATAGAAGAAAGACATGAAGAAGCGTGGTGACCACAAACACAAGAAAGAGAAGAATAGAGGAGAACCATTCATTACTTCCTCGGAGAGGAGTACAAAGGTAGTACCTACTCATCATACTCCGGCCCATACAAGTTGGGGGTGATGTTCAACACCCCCGTCAAGGAGATTCCATTTCATTAAGTAAATTGAATTTACATTCATGGGCACGTCTATCTGAACGTGCCCCTACAAAAAAAAAAGAAAAAAAGGGACAAGGAAAGGAAAGAAGATGGCGAGCGCGTGACATCAGTCGGCGGTCCCCTCCTTAGCCATCGGCGGGGCACTCTAACTCGGCGGTGGGAATTGGCTCCCGAGTAGCACCCCCGTGCGCTTGGGGGCTGTCGGGGACGACCACCAGCTCGCCGGCCACAACATGGGGGACTTTGTGGCCCCTACTACCACCTCGTCGACTACGTCGGGAGCGGTCTCCTCCTCCTCCTCCTCGGACCCCACCTCGTACGGGACGACAGGGGGCTATAGCTCGGGCAGGGGAGCACCGGTGGCCTTGCTGAAGGGCTTCAGAGTAGCGGCCCATCCATCATGAAAGATGACCTCCCTGGCCGAGCGAAAGATGGTATAGGCCACACTGTTCATGTGACGACCCGAGATCCGGATACCGGGAGGAGCCCGATACCATTCGAATCTCGAACCGCCGCCCACGAGCCGGGAGGGCTCGGAAGGGCTAAAAGGAGTGTGGAGGCACAAAGAAATAGGAAATAAAGCAGGACAATTCAATAATTAACAGAAATAAATAAACAACTACAACAGAGTCCAGTCCAACAGAAAGTACAATCTAAAGCAGTAAAACGCACCACATGCCAAGTGAACACTCGGCCCGGTAAGCTGGCAACTGAGAACCTCCGCTCCGCGCCCTCGAACCTCGAGGAAGAACCGCCACACCTGAAAAGTAGGGAATGAGTCTCCAAAACAGAGACTCAGCAGGGATCCCGCGGAACCCCAACCGGAAACGACGGCGGTAGCGGAAAGGAACGCTACAACTACAGCAGGAACAACAAACCGGTGGCCGGTCAAAACTCGGCACTACAGCTACTCCTACTGTACCAGAAACACATTCCAGACTCACGGTCAAGGGCTACCGAACTACACTAGTATCGCTTATCGAAGTGAAAAACCCACGGCAACCACGCCGTAGAGGCCTGTCTCCCAGAACACGGCCAACCTGGACACGCTGTCTAAAGTGCAACCCTGACACCTGGTCACGGGTACCGCACGACAAGACGCAACCTCGGTAAAGTCACTAGCACTAGCCTCACGGCACGAAAACCGACACGCGCCACGGAGAAACAATCGAAAACTCAACGGTCAACACGACCGAAACCCGAAGGTCGAAGTCACACGACTGTCAGTCTGTCACTCTCTGTCCAGAACATGAGTACCTCCCACTAGAAGAACGACCGGATGCGTCCGCTGACGTCTTACACCGCGTCACAAGTGTCTAGCTACGACGCCCTAGGCGTGAGACTCAGACACACACAGTAACCAGTACCACAACAAGGACTAGCTGGGGTCACACTCGCCAGCGCGTGTCCTAAGCCCCCAACTACGTGTGCACACACAGACCATCTGCTCTAGGTCGGGTCCTCTAGCTGGTTTCCCCCCCCACCGGACTCTGGTGGCAAAGGCAAGGGGCCGACGGAAACCAGCCTAAAAACCGCGTCTCACCGGGTCGCGCTCTCCACCACTCCCAGGTGGGTCCGCACACGCGTGCGCAGGAAGCTACGACTAGTGGAGGATCACTGAGAGAGTAGACTCTCAAAACAACAGAAAACGACGTCAGAACCTAACGAAGTACGGGGACCATCCCACGTAGCAGCACCATCGCACGGTGACCACGATCGGAGAAGAAACGGGACGCACAGTCCACGACCAAACATATGACCCACTCGGGAATCATCTTCCAGGAAGACTCACGACATGCAGGGGAACCCCACCGCACACCTACCGATACACGGTGACTCGATCGAGGGAGAATACGGAAACTCGAAACGCCTGGGGTCACCCGGACCCACCAAGCCCACGGGCATGCTAATCGAGGTAACACGGCACCTCCAGACACCCCAAAACATGGTAACAAAACCCACGGGGTGCCCGGGACACTCACAAGGCCAAAGGTCGACCACTGGGTCACAACCGGGTCGACCGGAGACCAACACAACCCAATCGGAACACTAGCAAATCGCCCGGACCCTTACACTCACGAGCACGCAAATCAAGGTAAACGGAACCCCCGGACACCCCAAAGACACGGTCACGGAACTCCACGGGGTGTCCAAGGCACACACGGCCCACAAGGAGCACGATCAGCCGCAGACCGCCCGCCCCGGGCAGCCCGGCTGGTCCCTCCCAGAACGCGCTATAGGTCCATAGCGCGTTCAAGCAGAACGCGCTAGGAGCCTATAGCGCGACAAGCTAGGTCGCGCTATGTTTCCATAGCGCGACAGTCCAGAAAGCGCCGTAGCCCTATAGCGCGACAGGAACCGCCATACTGTTCATCTTCTCCGATGAACGCGCCCCGTCGGGGCGGCGCGACCCTCAAGAACGCGCTACCCGTGGGTAGCGCGTTCTCAGTCCGCGCCCGAAACACGGTGAGAACCACGAAGAAATCCATTCCACGCCCCGATCACCCCCGGGTGATGGGGAACCAAAGGGGGAAACATTCCCCAACCTCCCTAGCACTGAGAGGACCCATTTAAACCCCAAAAACACGATCAAAACACAAGATTCAACTCACTCCCCAAAAACATGCATTTTTCCCAAATCACCCCGTTTAGCCCGCTCGGCTCACCACGGCCTACAAAACTCGCGGGAAATGACGTACGCGGGTTGAGGGTCCATCTCCCTACCTCCACCGAAGATTCGACGCACCGTGGACGCCGATCCACGAAGAAACACCATTTAAACCCTCGCCGGTTCACGATCCCACGAACCGCCTCCACCATCGCGATCCTCGTCCCGTACCCGTGACTCCACGCCCCACGAGCCACGCCGCCCCGCCCTCGCCGCCTCCGTCGGCCGCCCGGAGTGAGAGGGGGAGAGGAGAGAACGTGAGAGAAGAGAGAGGGAGGGAAGAGAGAAATGAGATGGGGAGAGAGAAAAAGGAGGTTATTATATAGAAAATCTGGAAATTCTCAAAAATATCGAAAAATAGAAAATCACGTTTCTGCGATCCTTGGAACACACCGATCGCAACGGTACCACTCGCGCCCTGGTGAACAGCCCGGTTCACCCGTAACGAGGTTCCGAAGAAATTACCGAAACACACACCGGGAATCGAAAAACACACGTGGAAAAGCCGCGGAACGCTTCCGGGCCTCCGAAACAACTCCGGATCACGCCGATCCGAACATGAAAGATGTCCGAAACGAAATTTCAGACACAACGGAGTCAGACACTCCAAGAAACCAGATCCGGGACCCATGAACAAGGATCCAAAAAAAATCCGGGGCATTACAGCCCTCCCCCCTTAAAGAAATTTCGTCCTCGAAATTCAGGACTAGCACCAAGTCACAGGGGAAGAATGCCTCCACTAACTGACAACGTTGCTAGGGCCCCAACATAGAAAAACTTCAATTCTCGGAAAAGCACCGATCATGAGGGATACAGCCAGACCATAATCATGAACAATGCCATGCTCCGCACACCGCGCACACACCGGCCACCAGAGCAGGCATAACACAAGGGCACAAGTCTAGTATCACCTCGGACACAATGGAAACCACCCACGGCATCGCTGCCACCTTCTCGCTCACCGAGGGAACACAATCCTCGCCACAAGAACCAATCCACCGGTCAACGCCCATGCTCGGCGGACCAACCAAACGCCAGCTTCACAACCGCCGATCGATCTCACACCCTGCACCAGGGGCAACCAATCACTGAGCTTCCACCAGCTCACCCCAGGCAAGCCAAATACCAAGGACAGCACGGGACCAACTCTCTCAGAACTCAAACTTCGACAAAGCTCAGATCCCATCTGGAAAAACGCATCTCATAAACGGCCACCAAAGGCCTCGCTGACACTCGGCTCTCTCCATTCTCGAGCCCTTACAACCAGCATCTTCTGTCTCTGAAAAGACCATCCGCTGGTCACTAGACATTTGTCAACAGGAAACCTCCGCTTGCTCAGGTTCTTCCTTCTTTCCTGGTCCTCCACCAGATCCGAAGGGAACATTCCAAACCTCGGCAAGCCGTCCGTTGACTCTTCGCACAGACCACCACAACGCCAACTCGAGATCCACCATCTTGACAACCATCTGCAACCCCGCAGACTCCGATCCTCCACACATCGGGAACCACAACACCAACCGCAAATCTCAAAAACACCGCCCAGCCGGCACTCGTCCTTCTGGAACAGCGCCAACACCCTTACACATCAGGGGACGGGCAACGCTTCTCACAGGCAACCACCTTGCCAAGACAAGGAGCACGTCTCGCACGGACTTCATGACACACAAGGCCAACCAATCCGGACACGCAATGCAAGACGACGAACCTTAGCCAAACACGATTCTCTCCAACCAAAGGAGAACCCAATCACGCCTCCGACCAACGGAATGAAAACTCCACACTCGACCTGACCTCGAACCTCACGCATGCTGGAAACAGCACCAAGGAAAACCATCGCTTCCATCAGGTCGGCGCCTCCGACACACTCGACGAGTGTCACGTCGGACCATGATCACAACATCTCTCGATGCACCATCGCTGCAATCCCCTGAACTGCAACACTCCCACCGACAACCTCTGCCCAAAGCAACACAACCAGGGCCACCAACCGTGGGAGAAAGGTCTTGACCTCGATCCGCAGACCCCACGCCGGCACTCCAACGAGAACATCGACCACCCTCACCGCGTCACACAACGCACTCAAGCTCTCGAGCGAGAAACAAAGCGAAAAACATGCACAAAACCCTATGCCAGCTGCCGACTGTACTGGACCTTACGGACTCTGATCACTGCAATATTTCGAATTCCTATGTACGTCCACAACCACGCTCTGATACCATCTGTGATGACCCGAGATCCGGATACCGGGAGGAGCCCGATACCATTCGAATCTCGAACAGCCGCCCACGAGCCGGGAGGGCTCGGAAGGGCTAAAAGGAGTGTGGAGGCACAAAGAAATAGGAAATAAAGCAGGACAATTCAATAATTAATAGAAATAAATAAACAACTACAACAGAGTCCAGTCCAACAGAAAGTACAGTCTAAAGCAGTAAAACACACCACATGCCAAGTGAACACTCGGCCCGGTAAGCTGGCAACTGAGAACCTCCGCTCCGCGCCCTCGAACCTCGAGGAAGAACCGCCACACCTGAAAAGTAGGGAATTAGTCTCCAAAACAGAGACTCAGCAGGGATCCCGCGGAACCCCAACCGGAAACGACGGCGGTAGCGGAAAGGAACGCTACAACTACAGCAGGAACAACAAACCGGTGGCCGGTCAAAACTCGGCACTACAGCTACTCCTACTGTACCAGAAACACATTCCAGACTCACGGTCAAGGGCTACCGAACTACACTAGTATCGCTTATCGAAGTGAAAAACCCACGGCAACCACGCCGTAGAGGCCTGTCTCCCAGAACACGGCCAACCTGGACACGCTGTCTAAAGTGCAACCCTGACACCTGGTCACGGGTACCGCACGACAAGACGCAACCTCGGTAAAGTCACTAGCACTAGCCTCACGGCACGAAAATCGACACGCGCCACGGAGAAACAATCGAAAACTCAACGGTCAACACGACCGAAACCCGAAGGTCGAAGTCACACGACTGTCAGTCTGTCACTCTCTGTCCAGAACATGAGTACCTCCCACTAGAAGAACGACCGGATGCGTCCGCTGACGTCTTACACCGCGTCACAAGTGTCTAGCTACGACGCCCTAGGCGTGAGACTCAGACACACACAGTAACCAGTACCACAACAAGGACTAGCTGGGGTCACGCTCGCCAGCGCGTGTCCTAAGCCCCCAACTACGTGTGCACACACAGACCATCTGCTCTAGGTCGGGTCCTCTAGCTGGTTTTCCCCCCCACCGGACTCTGGTGGCAAAGGCAAGGGGCCGACGGAAACCAGCCTAAAAACCGCGTCTCACCGGGTCGCGCTCTCCACCACTCCCAGGTGGGTCCGCACACGCGTGCGCAGGAAGCTACGACTAGTGGAGGATCACTGAGAGAGTAGACTCTCAAAACAACAGAAAACGACGTCAGAACCTAACGAAGTACGGGGACCATCCCACGTAGCAGCACCATCGCACGGTGACCACGATCGGAGAAGAAACGGGACGCACAGTCCACGACCAAACATATGACCCACTCGGGAATCATCTTCCAGGAAGACTCACGACATGCAGGGGAACCCCACCGCACACCTACCGATACACGGTGACTCGATCGAGGGAGAATACGGAAACCCGAAACGCCTGGGGTCACCCGGACCCACCAAGCCCACGGGCATGCTAATCGAGGTAACACGGCACCTCCAGACACCCCAAAACATGGTAACAAAACCCACGGGGTGCCCGGGACACTCACAAGGCCAAAGGTCGACCACTGGGTCACAACCGGGTCGACCGGAGACCAACACAACCCAATCGGAACACTAGCAAATCGCCCGGACCCTTACACTCACGAGCACGCAAATCAAGGTAAACGGAACCCCCGGACACCCCAAAGACACGGTCACGGAACTCCACGGGGTGTCCAAGGCACACACGGCCCACAAGGAGCACGATCAGCCGCAGACCGCCCGCCCCGGGCAGCCCGGCTGGTCCCTCCCAGAACGCGCTATAGGTCCATAGCGCGTTCAAGCAGAACGCGCTAGGAGCCTATAGCGCGACAAGCTAGGTCGCGCTATGTTTCCATAGCGCGACAGTCCAGAAAGCGCCGTAGCCCTATAGCGCGACAGGAACCGCCATACTGTTCATCTTCTCCGATGAACGCGCCCCGTCGGGGCGGTGCGACCCTCAAGAACGCGCTACCCGTGGGTAGCGCGTTCTCAGTCCGCGCCCGAAACACGGTGAGAACCACGAAGAAATCCATTCCACGCCCCGATCACCCCCGAGTGATGGGGAACCAAAGGGGGAAACATTCCCCAACCTCCCTAGCACTGAGAGGACCCATTTAAACCCCAAAAACATGATCAAAACACAAGATTCAACTCACTCCCCAAAAACATGCATTTTTCCCAAATCACCCCGTTTAGCCCGCTCGGCTCACCACGGCCTACAAAACTCGCGGAAAATGACGTACGCGGGTTGAGGGTCCATCTCCCTACCTCCACCGAAGATTCGACGCACCGTGGACGCCGATCCACGAAGAAACACCATTTAAACCCTCGCCGGTTCACGATCCCACGAACCGCCTCCACCATCGCGATCCTCGTCCCGTACCCGTGACTCCACGCCCCACGAGCCACGCCGCCCCGCCCTCGCCGCCTCCGTCGGCCGCCCGGAGTGAGAGGGGGAGAGGAGAGAACGTGAGAGAAGAGAGAGGGAGGGAAGAGAGAAATGAGATGGGGAGAGAGAAAAAGGAGGTTATTATATAGAAAATCTGGAAATTCTCAAAAATATCGAAAAATAGAAAATCACGTTTCTGCGATCCTCGGAACACACCGATCGCAACGGTACCACTCGCGCCCTGGTGAACAGCCCGGTTCACCCGTAACGAGGTTCCGAAGGAATTACCGAAACACACACCGGGAATCGAAAAACACACGCGGAAAAGCCGCGGAACGCTTCCGGGCCTCCGAAACAACTCCGGATCGCGCCGATCCAAACACGAAAGATGTCCGAAACGAAATTTCAGACACAACGGAGTCAGACACTCCAAGAAACCAGATCCGGGACCCATGAACAAGGATCCAAAAAAAAATCCGGGGCATTACAGTTCACCTCCTTGGTATATGTCGAGGACTCTCTATATCGCTTAACGACAGCGTTGTCACCGCCACCTCCGCCCTCCTACCCTCGCTGCCGCCTTCATTGCCTTGGCCTCCGCCGTCGCCTTCACCTCTATCAATGTTGCCGCACCCTCTCCTCCATGGCAGCTAGCTTCGACTCGGCTGCTGCCTCCCTCACCTTCGTGGTGCTCCACGCCGCCCCTGCCCGTTGCTGCTTGTCCAAAGCAGCTACCAGTTGCCGCTCAACCACCTCCCTTGCCTTGACCAGGGAATTAGAGAGTGCTTGGAGAGTCTGCTTCTCCTTCTCCCACGCTAGCACCCGACGGCGTAGCTCCTCCTGCATCTTCTCCACCTTGGACTCGTCCATGGCAAGGATTTGATGGCGGCCGTCAAGGAGGGCGAGGGCAGTCTCGACCAAGCCTTGCTCCACCACCTGGAACCACTTCTTGGCAACCAACAAAGCATTCGGGCCTCCTTGGTCCTTCGACTGTAGTGCCATCGCCATCAAGTCGTGGGCGATCGCGCGGGCGGTGCGCCTATCAATGGCGAGAGGCCCCATGTACCCCCCGGGAGAATTATTGCCCACGGGGGAGATGACTAGGGAGCGGGGGACAGAGATGGTGCGACAACCACGGGCACGACTGGCTACTATGGAGGGGGAGGCGCAGACGTCTTCGGTTTCTTCGACTTTCGTTGCTCCTGCGCCATCATATCCTCCAGGTTCGGGCCCCTGCGCTTCTTGCCAGACATAGTGGGCGACCCGCTAGTGCTCGGGGTCTCTTGCGGCCTCAGTGAGCGGCTGGGGACAATGACTGGTGAGTGAGGAGAAGAGATGTCACAGGCACGATGGATGGCCCCTCGGTGGCTTCTGCGACCAACAGATGGCAACGGCGTCGACCAGAGGCGAGTTGCGACGTCAATGACACTCCAACTGACACTGCTTCCTAAGTAGCGTAGTGGTTGGGGAAGCTCGGACGGTGGCCAGAGAAGCTCGAGAAGTCCCGAGCAGCACTTGGTGGTCTCGAGGACTAGGGTCTGATGACTCTAGCATTAGAGTCTTGAAACGGAGCTCAGGGTGGACTGACCTCGCTGCCGATGGTGGTTCTGCTACACTTGAAACGGCAGAGCAAGGCACATTAGACCACGGTTCAGACATCTATGGACCTAAGCACTCAGCCCTATCAAAGCCCCACCCTGTAGCGAGAGGGGGGTCAGCCCTAGTGACCTCAGCAGAGAAGGGGTTAGCTCCAGGTCGGCCTTCATGATCGGCTCCCTACGGATATCATTGATCGTCTCCCTCTCCCTGTGGGTCAGCGTTGGCACTGCCCTCTGGGGGAACCGGCGGTTAAGGTAACCCCAGTCCACCCCCGACCTTCCTCAGAATGATGAATCGATCATGCTAGTGCTTCACGTTCGACACGATCGGTGAAAAGGTAAGAAACTGCATCCCAGCTCGGGCCCTGAAGTAGAACTTCGAGTCTTGGGAGCCGAGGCAGCACTTGAGGCAGAAGAGGTTGTGAAAGAGCACGGTGGTCAGACGGGCCCCTATCTAGCTACAACGGTAGACAAAAGCGCAGAGTATCCTCCAAGAGTTAGGGGTGAACTTCCCGGGCTCCACTCCATGGAAATGCAAAATCTGGTCAAAGAGAGCAGGGATAGATAGACAGAAGCCGGCTTGGAAAGACTCCACCGGCACAACGATACTCCCTGGAAGACGGACTCCGGGTCACTCTTCAATGGTGGGGAAGAGGATGTCATACTCAAGGGGGGGGGGGGGGCTGGAACGTCTCCCTAAAACCTACGGTGACTCGGTACGAGATGCGGGTAATGGGAGGACAAGAAGGAGCCCTAGAAGTGCTCAGGCCATTTCCAATGGTCGTCTCCAAGCCGCTCGTGGAAGGATCGGACTCCTCAGCTAAAACCAATCTCCTACATGGGGCCATGAGCGGAAGAAGGGAAGAAGAAGTCTCATCGGAAGCAAGGAGGAAGAAGGAAGCAGCGGGAGCTGACGCCGTAGAAGATGAAGAAATGCCTCTCCCATCGCTTCTTGTGCCCTTTTTAAGGGAAAATAGGCGGTTAGGGAAGGTGATCGGCGTTAATGGCCCAGATCGCACCACCAGCAGGAAGGCGGATCGCCATTGTCGGGCCGAACGAGGCGGGAAACCCTAGGGTGACGTCCACTCGTCGCCTGACCCTGCATCCCCATGGCTAATGGGACTTTGTCATCATGACGGTGACGTTATGCCCACATCCTTGATAGACCACCATGACGGTTCGACGGACAGGGTAGTTAGGCGCATTTAAGATCCTACGCCCTGGCCCCGAGGCGTCGGGCGTAGGGGACAAAGCACCACTCAGACGCTCTCCACACTGGCGACAGACCTCCCAAGTCCTCCCGAGCACCGAGCATTGAGCTCCCTTACTGCTTGGGAGTGGGGGGCTAGTGAGGAGGGTAATGTCCACCGGCCCACTAAGGCCCGCCTAGGCGGCCCACCACGCAAGTCTGGCCCTCTGGGCTCTCGTCCATCGCTCCAGCCCAGCACACATCCTATCTTGGCGCAGACCCAGGCTCAGGTGCCTTACCCGCCAGTGGCCACGATGCATGTCCAAGGCAGCACATTAATGGCAGGAGGCGCACGAGTCCAACGAAGGGAAAAGGGAGGATGCCGCCCATGCCACTCCCCCCCAAACAGGTCCGCCCCACCCCTTTGGCGAGCCCTATCACATTAATGGCGGAGTTGCCCCCTCCGACAACAACAAGCCAGCTCCCTTGCCTCTCTACCTCATCAGGCACGCAGGCAGTGCGGCTCACGTCTCCTCTGGCTATGATAACCCAGTGAAATCAATGGTCAACTCTGCGACAATAGTATAAATAGGGCCCTGGCCCGACAGCCAGGAGGTATGCGACATAGCCCTCTCAAGCTCTCACTCCCCTACTCTGGTCTCCCTCTCTCCCTCTCTTCTCAAGTGCTCGCTTTTATCCCGCTAGTTGCCTAACTTGACCGTCATAGGGTTATCTCTTGGGGTAACTCCCAGTGTCCCTTCTGACCATTTGTCCGTTGCTGCAGGTCCCTTTCCAGCGAATGCTCCTTTATTCTTCCATCAAACAAATCTTTGGAAGTGTGATTCGTGTCTTGGATAATCAATCTCGACCCCCACAACAATATATCTATGATTATATATATCTATGCATATACGTGCATGTATATGGCCTTTTTCTGCCCATTAGATCATGGAAGTGATGATCCAACCATTGAAACATATGAGTCAGATGCGTTATTCGCTTTTGATGTCCCTAAATTCAAAGGGGAGCGATGCAACAAAGAGTGGAGAGAAAAAAAGAGTAAAGAAAAATCCATCCCATGCTCTTGAGGCTGACCAAATTTGAAAAAAAAATCAAAATCTCTCTCCTTATTTCTAAACTTTTTTTCTCTTTCTTCACGTATATATTTCTTTATCTTGTCTTCTCTCTCTTTGATACAATATGCTAACGAAAACAGCATTTTTATAGGGGTGTTTTCTTCCACAATTTTAATTTGATAGACCAAAATGGAAGATGTAAATGACAATTAATCTCGGGCGTAATTTTGTACTAATTTTAATGTAGGAGAATTATTTATAAGAATAATTATCTAAAATAGTAATTTCTATAATTGTTCAAATAATATGATTATTTAACAATTACCCCTATATGAAACTCTTCCTATTAAACTTGGACAAAAGGCTAACTCCATAAATAAGTTTCCCGCTGGGTTGGCCCTGGTCCTCCCCGAACCCAACGGTCTCCTCCGTCACCGACATCCCGCAAAGCTTCCACAGAAGAAAGGAAACGTAATGGAGAAACATGAAAGTAGAGAGAGAACGTAGAGAGAGAGAAAGGGAGCAGGGGGAAGGTGTTGGTGTTGGTGTTGTCCAGGGGAAGGAGCGAAAGCGAGGAGGAAGCCAACCACCGCCAGGCACCAGCCATGAAGGGGGTGGCCCTGGCGCACCTCCGCCCCGCCGCCATGGAGCGCCGCTGGATCCTCCCCCTGGCCGCCGGTTCCGCCGTCTCCCTCATCCTCCTCTTCTTCTCCACCCTCTCCTCCCCCTCCTCTGCTGCCGCGTCCTTCCCTTTCTCCTTCCTCCTTCCCTCTTCCCTCCTCCCCTCCCGCCCCGTCTTCGTCGAGTCCAAGCTCCGCCCCGCGCCCACCGGCGCCTCCCCCACCCCGCGCCTCGCCTACCTCATCTCCGGCTCCGCCGGCGACGGGGGCATGCTGCGGCGGGCCCTCCAGGCGCTCTACCACCCCCGCAACCGCTACGTCGTCCACCTCGACCTGGAGGCGTCCCCGCTCGAGCGCCTCGCCCTGCGACGCTACGTTGCCCGGCACCCCGTCTTCGCGGCCGTGGGGAACGTGCGGGTGATCACCCGGGCCAATCTCGTCACCTACCGGGGGCCGACCATGGTCGCCAACACCCTCCACGCCGCCGCCATCCTCCTCCGGGAGGGCGGCGACTGGGACTGGTTCATCAACCTTAGCGCCTCCGATTACCCACTCGTCACCCAAGACGGTATGTTCCATCTCTCTCGATCTCGTGCTATTCGTTTTGTCCTCGGATCGCTGGTTATCCCATCTGCATTTCCGTGCAGATCTGCTGCATGCGTTCTCCCACCTGCCGAGAGATCTCAATTTCATCGACCATACCAGCAACATTGGATGGAAGGAGTATGTGTGACTGGGCAATCGCCCCTTTGGGCTTTCACTTTTTCTCTATTTTTTTGTTTCAGTTCTTAGTTTTTCTTCCATTTAAGGAGATCTGAAATTTTTTTCCTTTATTGGTTTCTTCGAATGTGGTAGGTTTCAGAGAGCAAAACCCATCATTATTGATCCGGGCCTTTACATGTCAAGGAAAGAAGAAGTCTTCTGGATAACTCAGAGAAGGAGTGTCCCCACTGCCTTCAATCTCTTTACAGGTGAGAGGGTCTTTGATCTATCTTATCACAACATTTTGAATTTTTCTTTCTAACTTCATACATCTTTGATGAGCAAGGCACATCTTTGTCAGACAACTTAATCACTTGTTGTAACTGAATATGCATATGCTTGTCCAAGTACATATAGTTTAAGTACCAAAAGAATGATACTGATTATTCTAAAGCTAACAAAGAAGACTTGGACTGCAACTGGGCAAAAGTTTCTTCTGGAAGGAAATGGAATAAGGGAATGGCTCTTTATTCATTTATCTTAAAGATGGACTCATGGCATGCATTCTATGTTTCCTCTCCATGATAATATTGGAGAACCTCCTTTGTGGAACTAGATTTCTGTCGGGCTTAATCCATAAAATTTAATTCAAATGTAATGTGTTGACCATGAGAATGGGTATCTCTCCCAGTTTATGGGACTGTGGAGACCATGGTTTATCATACTATAGTATAAGTTCACTTTTTTCATCACTGAAACCAATCCATTTAGCACTAAGATTCTGTTTACTCTTCTCTCTTCCCTCTTGGAGATATTAGTTAATCATGGATCCTTTCCTTCTGCCGTTTCCTTTCTTCCTAATCAGATCAAGACATTCTACCTTGGATAATATATTAGAATGCTCCCGGCTATAGTAAAGCTATCAATTATAAACATTTTATCTAACTGCCAATCTGGAATACTCATATGAGAGTACTGTATGGCTTATGCAAATTGACTTGAGGCAGTGTGGAGACCTCAAGTAGGAGAGCTATGATTTTACTCTTTATTACATGATGTGCGCTTGTCTGCAAATCATACTCTGCTCCATGTTGACTTCAGGCATTACCCAGCATCGATCATCATGCTTGACTTTACAAGAACATGATTTTCGTGTAGTGGTATACGAATTGTCTAATCAATGCAGGAGCTGGGTCCCTGTCACAATCTGCACCATGACAAAGACATACAAAAGCTTTATAGGGTGTTTGGGAGTAACTTCTCCAAAAAAACTGTTTCTCCCTTTAAAATTATTCTACGTTGATTTTTAACTAAAATTTTAAAAATGGTGTTAACACCTCTATCTGCGTTTGGTAAAAGTAAGAAAAATTTTAAAAAGAAACGGAGGAGGAGAGAGAGGGAGCGGGACCGGGAGGTTGCGCGCAGGGCGGACAGAGGCGGGGTGGAGGGGGCCGGCAGGAGGCCTTCGCGGCGGTGGCCATCCCAGGCGGAGCTGCCGAGGGAGGGGAGGGGGCCGCAGGGGGCGCCAGGGAGGGAGGGGAGGGGAGCCGCCGTCGGGGGGGGGGGGCACCGTCGGGGGGAGGGGAGGGGGACGCAGGGGGCGCCAGGGAGGGAGGGGAGGGGGACGGAGGCGCCAGGGAGGGAGGGGAGGGGGCCACCGTCGGGGGGGCACCGTCGGGGGGTGGGGAGGAGGCCGCAGGGGGCGCCAGGGAGGGAGGGGAGGGGAGGGGGCCCCGACGGTGCGCCGTCGGGGGGCACCGTCGGGGGGAGGGGGCCGCCGCCAGGGAGGGAGGGGAGGGGGCCGCCGTCGGGGGGCACCGTCGGGGGGAGGGGAGCGGGACGGAGGCGCCAGGGAGGGAGGGAGGGGAGGGGGCCGCCGTCGGGGGGGCACCGTCGGGGGGAGGGGAGGAGGCCGCAGGGGGCGCCAGGGAGGGGGCGGGGGGGTTCGCCGGGGACGGGGAAGGGAGGGGGGCCGCGGGGCGGGGGGTTGCCGGGGACGGGGAAGGGAGGGGGGCCGCGGGGGGGGGGGGGTGTTCGCCGGAGCCGGTGGGGGAGGGGAGGGGGGAGCCGGTCGGTCCAGGGAGGGGGAGGGGACGCACAGGGGAGAGAGAGCGGTTTCAAAAAAAAAATAGGTCTGTAGTTGTTTTTTTTTTGAGAAAGATTTGTACTGGAGTAAATTTTCTCCCTAAAATTTAAGAGAGTCTACCAAACACCCATAAATAAGTTCTCTCTCTCTTTTTTAAATTTGAGAGAAAAAGAGGGGAAAAAATCGTAACCAAACAGCCTATTAGATTGACAAAAAACCTAGGAAATGGAAAGCTGACTGGATATTTAGGTCTTCTTCTATGAGAGGTGTGAAACAGAGATCATGATGTTGCTGGAAAGATGGATGAAAAAGAGGAGAAAATAAGCACAATGTGGGATTGGAAGTGGAAAAGGGATGATGGTACCTGGGAGAGAAAATAGAAGATTGCATGACACATAAGAAGAGTTCAAGCATGGACAAAATTTTTGTCCTATTTTCTTTTGTTGGTTGACTTGACCCTTCCATTTTCTGATCGTTTCCTCTTCCTCATTATTAACTATGCGTCTTTTGGAAATGATAATGGGTAGGTTTGTGTTTCATATTGATTAGTGATTCTAACCTTCAGACATGGTTTTGTAGATTCACTTTGGGAATTGGCTGAGTTCCTTTGGAAAGTAATTCCTTTCATAAACCAAAATCACATGTTTTGAGGTCAAAAATCACTTTTATCATTTTTGGCAGTCATATCTATAGCACCTTTGTTGTATTTCCTTGTTCTGATGTATATGCAGTGTAAAATTACCATTCAATTTAGTTGGCCTTTGAGACTGTTTGAAGTTGCACTTTGGATTCCGATCTAGGATGGCGTTTATTTGGAAATGATTTTATCTGGATGTTCTCTAACATTTGTGGAAAATCATTTTCATAGCAGCAAGTAGCCACATTTTGCAACAGTCATGAATTTACAAGAAATTAAGAAGGATAAAGAAGTTTTTCTTTGAGGATAATGTCTCCCCATGATTTGGAAAGAGGGAAAAGATCTAGAATCCCTTCTTAATGGATCTTGCTAAATGGCATCCAGATGATAGTTAGATCTTGATTCAAGCACAACTTCCAAGTCATATTATTCATTTATTTGGAATAGCATCAAATAGTTTATCGAAGCTATCTAACATGGAACCATTTACCATTTTAATATGGATGCTCGACAATGATTAAATGTTAGTTTGCAAGGTATGTATGCTTCAAATTTCTTTATTTCAACAAAAGAGAGGATTACTGCTCATAGCTTTTTGAAAATGTTATAGATTATACCACCAATTTTATCGACAAATCATAAAGTGATCAAAGAAATGAGACGAGAGGTTCCTAGCCACCACACTCACATCCAACTATGAACAACGAGTGAAAGAAATTTACATATTAAACAAAAGCACAATACTAACAGCTGCTAATCAATGTTTACAAGCCCAAAGGAAATACATTCTCCTATCTTCTTTGACAAATTTAAACACCAATCCCCCCAAAAAACACCAAACACCCTCACGGGACTGAGTGCATTCTTCTTGTCGTGTGTGATAAGGGAAGAGTTTTCCTGAACTCCTCACTTTTGTAATCTATGCGGTTAAGGTACATCATTCTAGCAGAATTTACATATTGACAATATGCTTGCAAGGTCTGGATGTACAGATTGCTCTAGTTGTCCTGATTTTTGGTCATCTGTTTTCTTTTACTGCAGCATCTTTTCAGCATAACGTCCTGTCTCTCCTTACCAGGTTCGGCTTGGATGGTGCTTTCTTGGTCCTTCATTGACTACTGCATTTGGGGATGGGACAACCTCCCTCGAACTGTACTTATGTACTATGCAAACTTCCTCTCCTCACCAGAAGGCTACTTCCACACAGTCATTTGCAATGCTCAGGAGTTCCGAAACACTACTGTGAACCATGACCTTCATTTTATATCATGGGACAACCCCCCAAAGCAGCACCCTCACCATCTCACTATTACCGACATGTCAAGGATGACAGACAGCAATGCTCCATTTGCAAGGAAATTCCAAAGAGATGATCCAGTGCTGGATAAGATAGATGCTGAGCTGCTCTCTCGTGGCCCAGATATGCTTGTCCCTGGTGGATGGTGCATCGGCTCCACTGAGAATGGAACTGATCCTTGTCTAGTCATGGGTAATACCACTGTGTTAAGACCAGGTCCTGGTGCCATTAGGCTGGAGAGGCTTATCTCATCTCTTTTGTCAGAAGAAAATTTCCGACCACGACAGTGTAAATAATATATACATCTGCCAAAGGATCCACTCTTTATACAACAGCTGTCATCCCTAGGAAATTTGTGACACCTAGGAAACAAGCAGCGCAAGATGCAAGTATACTCTAGTGTGAAAGGTGTAACAGCAGAGTGTTTACTCTTGCCTAACAACCTCCAGTTAATGTGAAACTGAAGCCAGCTGATCAGAGCCTGTGATTTTGCATGAGGAAAGTTTCTAAGACTGGACTTTTCTAGTTGTACTAAGGTAATTCACCTGAAGCTTTGTTGCACTAGTTTGGCTGAGTGTGTCATGTTCGTATAGTTGGGGTGATCTCAGTTTTCTTCCTCTTGTCCTCTTCTTGCCCAAGGAGACATGACGATGATTTTATGTACATGGTTGTTGGTTATCATAAAATTGGTGCGTGATGAATCGTCTGCTTCTCAGAGATATAACTCTTAATTAACAATGTCTAGTTCATGGCTACTTTGAATTTTGTTAACAGCTCAATGCCGCCGGCAGATCCCCCTCCTGGAAGTGGGTACCTGAAAGAGTTTCTGAAGGATCAATCTATACATTGCCCATTAGCTTTCATTAATTCACCATTGGGGAACTTGGCCTGATGATGTGGACTTCTCATCTGAGGGTTGTAATCTAACAATGTGATTCACCAGGGAACCAGAATGGGAACCAGAATGAAGGGGAGATGACTTACTGGAGTTCTGGGGAAGAAAGAGATGTTAAAGATGTATATGGTTGGTGCAGGGGAGGATCATCAGCCACCGACGCTTGTTTCTTATGGCTGTTTGTTGGGCAATACCTCTCTAACCAACGAGGTCTACCCAGCAAGATGGACCACATAACGATATATAATGCCTTTAACTTGCGTTGAGAAAAAAAAATAGGAGAAAGCCAGCCTATGGGCACAAATGAAGAGGTTAATTCCTTTCTGGGGGAAGTAAACAAGACGGTCATGTCGGTGAGGGAATTTAGAAATGGAGTTCTATGTTATAATGTGATACAAAGAAGACATGAGCACATGTTGAGAGGAAGAGGGGAAGAAACTTATGATGTGATACAAAGAAGACAGGAACACATGTTAAGGGGAACAGAGAAAGAGACTTCGATGGAAATAGCGAAGAAAGATATAAAATTATGTCTTTTAAATATAAATATGATAAAGTGGAACCGTAAGATATGATTTATGCATCTCACCTTGATTAAATTGGTATATGATGACCATGTGGTAGAAAGTTGAAATTAGAAGATATGTGAGAACATACTGAACAACTTTGAATATGATGGCCTTTTTACATTGATAAGCATCGTGTATGACGATGAACCACAGGATCAAAGCCCGTCTACTAAGCAAGACACGAATGTTAAAAAAAATCTCCAATCTTGATGGAAAACAATCATAATCTGAAATCAAAGTTTTACATTTTTTTTGACTCTTCGAGTTCCAACCCACAAAAATTTAACATTTGAGATAATGATCCATCTTTGAGGTGCTCATCTTATTTCTGTTCAATTCCACTTTGAATGAATGGAGTTTTTCCACATAAAACTTGCTATATATTCTTCTCACGAGAGTCATTTGATCAAACAGGCTGCCATTGAAAGTTGACTTCATTTACAAAGGGCAGACTCCCTTAAAGGGTTGGCTTCTGAAGCATGCTCAATGAATGCTATCCGTCTAGGACAGGATTGATTACTATGCGGGATCGAGCATTCACCTGGACCAATCTCGTCGGTAAAAAATCTTTCCATCCAAGGTGGATAACTAACATTTTTACTGTAGCACTAGATATATAGCGAGTATTATCAAAAACAAAAAAAAATGCACGCTAAATCTAATGGTTGAGGGCCCGACCATGCAAACTAACGGGATCGGATTATCTTAACACAGTTAATCTTATGGTCACATTGACTTACAGTCAACGGAGTTGATTGGCGATAAAATCGACCATTTGTCTTGATTGAATTCATCGTACCATTTTCTTACCCACCATAAAGGCATCACGCATCCATTTTTTTTTGGGTCAGTTGACATATAAAATATGAAGATAATCATTCTAGAAAATTATCCCTATTTTCTTAAAATTATAAATAATCCCCGTTGCTGTAGGATTTCCGTATCCTGTATTTCCCCGTTACCGGGTAATACGGAGTGTTCTTTGTTACACAAACTTTTGAAACTGTTGGATCTCGTCAGACGGTTTCCAATTTTTTTTATAAAAAAATTAAAACTTCTTACGCTCGGCAGCGAAAGGACTGGCCGTTCGCTGGGGCCCACCCCGCGCAGACTGCACCGTCGATTTCCCAGATGCGGTGCCCGGCGCACGCTTGAAAAGGTTTTCTCGTTGCGTGCCGTCTCATGCTAGGCCGTCCGATTGTAGATCATACTGCTATCTTGTTAACCTTTTTTTTTATCAATGTTTCCTTTCCCTTCCTCACCCTTTTTTTCTCTCATAAATTTTGAGGTACATCCAAGTCCGCGCACCACATTTTCATCACATGTTTTTAACTATTAAATCAATATTTGTATGATTCAAATGTCAAGAAAAGGGTAACAGGAAACTTTTTGTTACCACTTTGCTGACTATTGGATCCCACGAATTACCGCTTGGTTGACTATTAGATTTTACAAATATTAAACCTAGTAATAATTAAATATTAAGGTTCATTGTACATCAAGAGTGTCAGGCGTGTACACCTTGGGGTGAAGGATCTTTAATTTTTTTAAATTTTTTTGAAGTGATCTATAAAGTATCTTAACTTGGAGTGTAAGTCACGTCATCATTAAATTACTTAAAAATAAATAAAAAATAGATCAAATGAATAGTGTTAGACTCATTCTTTTAAAAATTGACTATTTTACTTTTAATTATTTTAGATAATCAAATGGTGATATGATTTACACCTTAAGTTAGGATATCTTGAGAGTCACTTTATTTTTTTTAAAAAAATAAAAAATTAAAGACACTGCACACCTAGGGTGTGTAAAGCACTTGGGTGTGCAATAAGTCAAATTCTTAATTAAAAAATTCAAATTAGAAATTGAGGCCTTCATGTTGTGACACTCTTGGTGACCCAAAGTCACATCGTCGACGAGTAATGACGAACATTATGCCACTAATTTGATAGCCTAGCACGTCGCGTGTGTTGCGATTCTGCAACCCGAGCACTTGAGATTGACTTACGTGTGCGAAGTAGGAGATTTCCCTATCTTCTTTCCGAGAAACAAGAACTGAGGAGAAGTTGTTATGTCTTTTCATGATCGTTAGATAAATTAAGAGATAATGCAATGATTTAAAAGACTTGTTCACAAAACATCTTTACATTATCAGATCTCTCTCTCTCTCTCTCTCTCTCACACACACACACACACACACACACACACACACACAAATGGAAGTCCTTGGATCTTATTGACTCAATGGTTACAACGAGGGTGTGAGAAGACCATGAGAATTTGAAGAGACATGTAATCATGCGCCACCAAAAAACTCGTTGGAGCTACGGACATGATCTACCATGCATCTTCAATGAGTTTTCCTGTGACACAAGATTATTTGTCTCCTCAAATTCTCATGGTCTTCTCTCACCCTAAGTTTAACCGTTGAGTCAATAAGATCCAAGGGCTTTTGTTGGTGGCAGTATGATCCATTATCACCCGTTGCAATAAATATTGTTTATATATATGATTAAGGATATAAATGGTAAAGGATAATTTAAAATATCAATATATATCCGAAGTTTATAAAACATATGAGAATACAAATTAAAAGATAAAGATATTATCCTTATCCCTTTTATTTAGGTTAAAAATAAAGAAAACTTTATTTTTGTATCATTATTCGTCTTTTTATTTCATACATTATATAATATATAAATGTTTTTAGAGAATTCTTACAAAATCCTTAAAATATGTAATATGTCATAGATGGCTAATTGAGACATTTTAAATAGTAATCTTTGACAACCGGGATAAGTCAAATATCTTCGTCATTTGATCCTTACGTGTCACAAGATAAATTATTTAACGAAATAAAGAATTAGATAGAGACTTGAGTCCCACTCTAAATCTCAAGTTGATATGAAGAATAATTTAGGAAGTTGAAAATCTCCCCCACCATCTTCTTTCATTATAGACTTTTATGTCAAACACACTTTGAGAATCCTACCACGGGGAGTGCAGGCCTACGGGATCTCAATTCACCTTCGTGCCCCTAAATAGAATTAAACTTAAGACCTCACGTTATCACGTGAAGCCTTGAGCCAACCCACCTAGGGGTCATAGTTGTCAATGAGAATTTTTAGGGTCAAGAAAATATTTTCTTATAACATGCTTTATTTTATGAACCACAATTATCTATTGAGAGATTCTTGTGTTGAAAATCTCATAATGTTTGGGACGAAGAAAATTCACCATCTTCTAATACTTCCTTTTTTTAGACGTACTGACTCTCTCCTATCGGAGACATTACATTATTAAGTTTTAGAATACTAGATACTAAAATTGATAGGTAGATCAACATTGGATGAACCATTAGGTAAATCTATATTATCTCTATTTTCAAGTGAATAATAACATTATTCAATAATTGAATCTTTTTATATCTATTTTTATTAATTCTTAAGGATAAAGATACTCAAAAAAAAGATAAGAATACAACTATTGTTCTCACCGTCAACTAACCTTTTACATCACTATATATAATCTTTATTTGAATTTTGACTATCTTAAAATTTGAGGGTCATTTCATCTAAAATATATTTGAATTATGAGAGGCTAAGTTTTGCCTTTTGAAGGGATTTATAAAAATATAAAAAATTAAGCATATTTATTACCAATGTGCCCTTGAATATGGATAAGTTGGATAGACATATTGTGGTTAGCTGCGAGGTCAGTATATATAAATATGAGATAGGTATTAACTTGATATTTATGCTGAGTTTCAATCTTATGGATTTTACCGAGGGAAGGGGGTGCACTATTAAGTAGATATTTGGTACGTCTCTGTCTCGGGCTATTGGTGATTCAAATATGATCTTAAAATGGGTGGATTTTATTCTTGATTTTTTAAAATAATTAATTAAATGAAAAAGTTCGATAAAGACATGTTAATCTTTTCCCTGTCTTAATCCATTCAAAGTTAAATAAACAAAATAGTACATGCCCGTAAGATTGCAAACAACATAATATAATATATTATAAGAATGGAAAGTAAATTAGTAATAGGATAAATAATGTAATAATATACAAAAGGAATTAACAAATTGTGAAAGTACATGTGCATATATATGAGGGGTGTCAATGGGCTGAGATCGGGTCGGGCTTAGGTCGACTCAACTCGGCCCGTGTCACGCTCCGAACAAGGCAAAAATATCAAGGCATGAACAGTTAATCAAGTGGTTCGATCAAAAGACAGATGACAAGTATGAACAACAAATGGACAAACCATAATTTTATTGCAAAATCTGACATTTCCTATAAATGACTCATCAAGTCTTTCACTACTTTTCAAACTTAATATATTCATTTCTAAGTAAATAGATTGGGAAAAATGAAATCTTCTAAACTATTAGCACTTTTTATCACTCCAGCTCATTCCCGTCATCTTCGCAATTTCATTAAAATTATGAACAATACACAGGGTGAACTAGAAAACTTAGTAGGACTTATATCTCTTTACCAGGTCACTTTAAGTGATTATCATATTGGATCATCTATATGCTCACGAAATAAACAGTGTAGGTTCACGAAATAAAACAGATAATTTAATAGGTGACAAATGTAATCAAGATCAGGAAGTCAAGAATTTCAAGAATAGATATCATAGAACTCAACTGTAAGCATGCAAATTAATAATATGTAAAGAATTATAAATTTGGCCATATAGCAAGAATGTTAACAGATTTGGTCAAAAATGTCATGTATAAGAAGTCAAGCACGTAACAAGTGAATTGTCTAGTTTAATCTTACATGTCAGTTGGTGCAATGCCACACCTGATCATTCAATTCCCTCTAACACAAGTATTTTCAAACTTTGTTTGTCTAGTACCAGATTAGGGCTCCAAAATTGCCAGACATTGAGTGTTCAAGTGGACCTAAAGTCCCATGTAAATTCTAGAACAATTCATTTATAAATGGTCAAATGAATTTCCAAGAAAAGCTCATGAAGCGTAGTATAGCACACAATTAAATATTCAGTTATGCATGACTCTAGAGATGGCTCCTACAGGCTCAAGAGGTGACTTTCGTTATATAACACTTTATGTCATTCCGGCCTCAAGAGGTGGCACCCATAATGTAGCACTTTACTTCTCATGGCATTTAACTCCTACACTCCCAAATGATAGTTTTAGTTTATGACTAAAGTACAAATGTAACAAAATTTTCATTCCAAGGACATGTAGTATGAAGTACAAATAAAGTTTATAAGAGAAGTTCAAGAATGATTTAAGACATCATATTCAACGATATTAAGATAATAAAGAGAACGAATTGATAGTCAAGACACGATCAACTCTCGTGAAAAATCTTGTAAAACATGTTTAGATCAAATTTTTCACAGTTGAGTGCTTAACAGAAAACTAAAGAGATCACGGTTAGGTAAAAGGTGAGACAGTGAAAGGTTCTCCTCACATTCACAAGGTCCTAATTAAATAACCACTTATCCACTTAAGGCGTTTGCCTATGGATTTCTAACCTTAGACATCGGTCTTTCTTAGTAAACTTGCTGGCTACAAGATTTGTCGAAAACACGTAAATCGAACGGAAACCATTCTTACATATTCTAACATATTCATGTGTGAAAGAATTCAATGAATGAAATACATTGAAAGAAGATGTCAAGCTTCCATATAGAGTTTACATCAAGTAGATAGGCCTAATCATGAATATGCATTTACGAAAAATTAGAGCATAGCCATTTGGTCAATTAAAGATGGCTTTACAAGTTCATTTATCTAGTCTTTTCATTCTCGATTTAAGATAAGAACATGATTTTAAAATTTAAATTAAGATTTTTAGAATACTATACGTGAAACGAGGTCATTCGGACTATCATCATGTGAAATAGGAGAGAACGGAGTTTGGCACATAAAACGATGCAAATCGGGAGAGAGGACAGGTCCAGGGAAGGTCGCAGTTGCCAGGGAAACTGCATCCTGGTTGCGATCTCCTAGGGGACCGCTTTCAGGGTTTTATAGCCCAGTTAAGGTTTAACACGTAAATCGAGATAGGGTGGGTCCGGCCAGATCGAGGTTGCCAAGGGCACTGTTTTCTGGTCATGGCCATAAGGGGAACCGCGTCCAACCCTATGAGTCATGGTTGCTCCGGGTCAGTCTTTCTTAGATTGCGGTTAGTCGGGGTCTCATGTTATGAACACGACGGTCTCTGTTAGGGACGCGCTCTTAAATCGAACCAGAAACGACAAAACTTAATGTTTCGACTTTAAAACTCAAAATTGGATTCAAATGCAAGATCATGGTGTATAAAACTTGCATAGAATCAAAGTATACATGTAGGGGAACATATAGGAACATCTAATTAGGTTTTGTCTGAGAGAAAACTTACCTATTTGATGATCTAAAGGCAAGGGGATGAAAAATGAAGAACACTCCTTCAAACTTTGATTTTTCCTTCTCTCCACGTCCAGTAATTTCCCCAGAGTTTATGTGCTCTGAGTAGGGCAGATCTCTGCCCTATTTATAGGCCAAATCTCCCTATTATTTTATTACTCATTTAATTCTAAGTCAATTTTCACCTAATTTTGTCAACCTCATGTTACTATTACAGTAGCCTATGAAGAACGAGATTTCAAACTTCGACGCATTAATTTTTGATTTCACACCTAATGACGTATGCAGTGACATTTATGACTTAATCAAGATTAGATTAACTATTTATCCTTAATCTAATTACTACAGTGCCACTACAGTATCGACAACTTCACCTTCTCAGAATCGCGTCGTAAATCTCACCGTTTGTGTTAACACGTGAGATTAAATTTTATGTTTATGTATTCTACACTTTATAGACATAATAAAAATATTTATAATTTATTTTATTTTCATCTTTCATCATTTATTTTTACATATATATGTATATGAAATTCCGAGTTGCTACAGCCCGACTCATCAATATTAAAGTCTGTGTTCGACCCAAGTCCGAGCTATATAGCCCGATCTAACTCGAGGATTTAAATAAAAATAAAAATTAGTAAAATTAATAAATTTAATAATTTATTAAATTAATTAGATTTTTGATGTTAATTACTTAATTTATTTAAAAATAGAGTTTTTAACTTTTTAATTAAATAAAATAACATAATTTTAACTAACTAATTTTTAAAATTTGAAAAGAGAAAAAGTAGAATAGGTGAGGCCGATACGCAGGGTGAACTCAAAACCTGAACTCAACCCGTAGATCTAGTCAGACCGAACTTTTAGACCTGACTAAAAACTTTGCGGATCGAAAAAGACCTTCTGACCTGACCTAAAATTGAGCCAGCCCGCAAATCTATCGAGCCAACCCGACCCATTTATAGCCCTATATATATCCTTATTTTTTCACCAGGGATTAGGTGGAGCACATTTTTCTCTTTTCTTTTTGATAAACTGATGAGGTACTTGAGAAGATGGATCGGCCACCGCACTCTACACGTTCACACGCGTACGCACACGTGCACGGAGACACAACCCCGATCAATAGACCCCCATGTCTCAGAAGTTATTTTTTTTCTAGATCGGGCACATTGCGCCCAAAGGAGACAAAATTTTCATGTGCTTTATGACAGTCAAAATTGGTCCAGTACCGAGACCGACCTGTTTAAGCCTTATAATTGGGTAAAGGTACACTTATTTACCCACTAATAGTAATAGATCCTTTAAATTTTATGTTGCACAAAAGTTATTTAGATTTGCACGATTCTAGGTCTAAAAATCTGACTGATTTATCAATTCAAGACAAGCTAAGATAGATAATTTATCGACACACTCATCTTGAAATTTAATTATATATGACCACAAACTAGACTCAAAGTTTGATCCATTTTTCCATTTATCCAGATAAGATAAGATTTGACACTTATCTAGATGTACACGTTTGAGACATTAGTCTCTAATCATCATTTTGATAGGGAGTTAGATTAAAAGTGAATTAACTCAACCTGCTTAAGATAGTCTGGTGTTAACCCAATTTTTAATTTGATAGGAGGAAAGTTAACATGGAAATAAGGAGGTGACTAACTTATTTTTAATCCGTTATAATTTGATAGATAGTGAGTTAACCCAGTACTAATGATAGTAAAAATATCACATTTGTCCCTCCTTTTTTGAGTTTTTTATCTATGGACATATGTTCCCTTAAAAAAAAACTTGTTTTATTGTATTTTTATAAATTTTTTATATATACTATAAATTAAATATAATATAAAAATAAAAATATTTTTGATAAATAACATAATTAATCACACTAATTAAAATTTAAAAGACATAAACACTATTCATTAATAGTTTAGGTTACTATTCATCTTAACAAATATTTTATTTTAATTTTTGAAAAATTATATATATAAATATACTATAAAAATAAATAACATCATTAAGCTCACTAATTAAAATTTAAAAGATAAAAATGGAATTATTTATGGTTAAATTACTGTTCACCATAAATATTTTTAATTTTAAAATATTTTTTTATGTTTTTAATATATTCTATAAATTAAATATATTATGAAAATATATATATTATAAATAGCATCATTAATCTCACTAATTAAAATTTAAAAGACAAAAAATCTTAATTATTGATTTAAGTTACTATTCACTTAAAAGATTTATTTTATTTTAATATTTAATTATTTGTAATAAATTCTATAAAATAAATATACCGTGAAAATTAAAATTTCTCTGATTAATAACATCATTAATATAACTAATTAAAATTTAAAAATTAAAATCATCATTAATTATGAGTTAGAATTATTTTTATTTTTATTTTTATGATTCCTAAAATATGGAATCATCTTTTATTACAATAAATTACTATTCACTTTAATTTTTTATTTTCAAATATTTTTAATATATTTTATAAAATGAATATACCATAAAAATATTTTTTTTGATGAATACCATCATTAATCTTACTAATTAAAATTTAAATTATAGATGTGTCATTAATTACTAGTTTTAGTTACTATTCACTTAACATTTTTTATTTAACTTTCTTTTTAAAATAATATTAATATATTTTATAAAATAAATATATCATAAAAATATTTTTTAATAAATAACATCATTAATCTCACTATTTAAAATTTAAAAGTCAAAAAACATCTTTAAAAGTTAATATTATTTTAATTTTTTTACTTTTAAAAATATTTTAAATACATTTTAGATGTTAAATGTACCATTATAACAATAATTTTTATTCATTAATATTACTAAATAAAAATTTAAAGATGATAAAATTTATAATAATTTACTATTAAATATAAAGGGCGACTTTGACGGATGGGTGGGGTGAGGCGAATATGTCACCCCACCCCGGTTAACGTCGACTGTGTGTGAGGAGAAAAGGTGAGACCCACCTTTTTATCTATCATCGATTGCGTATTCGTATTTTCTTATCCGCGTGTCAAAAGTGCCCAAAATAAATAGGAGAGAGGTATCATTAATCACGTTGAATTAACTCTAACCCACCTCGTAAGATGGATTAAGAAATCCAAAATTAGCACTACCATTAGTCCTTCGTTTAACTCGCTCGGTGAAAATCTTCGATCAAAACATAAAAATAGTTAGTTTAACTTTGGGTTAACTCGTAGCTAACCCGTTATCGAAGTTGGCTAAAATATATAGTTAATAATATAAATATCATATATAGACGATTTGTTTTGACGTAAAATAATATTAAAATATCATATATATTATATATATATATATATATATATTTATGAGTCCACATAAAACATGGTATACTTTACGGGGTCAATGACTATTTTACGTCACGTCATATTTTACGTCAAACCCAAATCCAAATGGGACTCTAAAGTGGGCGTAATGCGCCACGGCCCGGGTATCCAAACCTCTATCTCTGCCATCCCCCCTCGCCACCACCACATCTCAGCTCCCAGCCTTCGTCTCACTTCTCTCTCTCTTTCTATCCGGTAGTGATCCCTGGTTTGGAGGTGGGGGGATCACGGAGGGAGGAGGAGACCATTCCAGGTGCGGAGCTCTGCACCGTCGCCCACATTCCCGGAATTGGGCCTCGGTGGGGATGTGATCCGAGCGGCGGGGGGCTTCTCCCTTGCGGCGGCGTTGCAGCTTCGGTCCCCCGGTGTGGCGGAGTCCTTGGTGTGTGAGGGGTGATGGATCCGTCGTCGCTGGTGACCAAGGGACCCTTCGCGGGCATGTGGCCGTTCCCGCAGGCCGCGGGGGACCAGGGGGCCGCGCTGTGGATGCGCCCGGGGCCCGCCGAGATGGCCGCGCTGGGGCGCGGCTCGGGATTCGGCGACGCGGCCGGGGCCGCTTCCGTCGAGGAGTCGACGGTCACGGATCAGAGCGGCGGGATCCGGAGCGGGCGGAGGCGGGGGGATCTGGGGGCGCCGGGCGCGGCCGGGTCCGAGGACGAGTCGTCCAGGGTCGTCTCCACCTGCAGCGGCAACGAGTTGGTATGGAATTCCTGTATCCTACTCCCCTCTGCTTCCTCTGTCCGGGTTTCTCAAGGAAATGCCGTACTCTCGTGGCTGCTGGCCCACGGTTGGATGGTCCTCCTGTATTGGGGATTGGGTTCTATTTAACTGGTGTTCGTTATTTGATTCTCGTTTGAGTTACTTGTCCTAGATCTGGGGACTCTTCATTTACTGTAGTTTGTGTTTATGGATGCTATACTGTGAGTGGGTTGGGTGGTTTATGGGGTTACGTTTGATTTGGATAGCTGTCCTGCTTTTGCCTTTTTTTTTTCTTTGGAAAGGATTGTACGACAATTTGTTAAACAAAAACGGGGAATTTACAAGTATGTGTAAGCTCTCAAAAATCTTTCCATTAAAAAAAAAACCGACACCAACATGGTGTCTCACTCTAAACACACATTTAAGTCAAAAAATGACATCCCGCTTTTACCATTGAATGCAAAGAGAATGGTTTAATCTTTCTCAGCGTTTGTTGCTGTTGAACGAAGACTCTAAATGGCATTCGTGTGAATTATGTTACACGTTCTGTGTTGTCCCATTTGTTCATTTGGTTATGCTGGAAGAAATGAAAGAATACACACCTCAGCTTACTCACTGGGCTCGGTTATTTCAACTTCCACCGTATCTGAGGAATTGACTTCTTGCCTCGCTCTTTTTGCACAGGCTCAGCTCCCGATATTTGTAAGTGAAGCTCTCTGGAATTAAAATAAAAGTACACCATTTTTCTATAGCTTACAAAAAGAAAAAAGTGCATCTATTTTTAATATAGAAATATGGGTTGTATGATCACACCTGTGTAGTGTGTGCAAGCTCATTACTTTAAATACACTCAGTTGATACTATCTAGGAAGGAAGAAAACCACATAGCCCATATTTGGATATGTGAAGAGGGTAGCTCATTGGATGATATCGATTCCTGAATGGGCTTATATATAAGTCCACTGTTTATATTATTATTCATGTTCTTGATCCATCCACTGTTCTCGCCATTTTGTTGTCCAGTGTGACGAAAACTTCATTTAGGTGACCAAAGTTCCATGGGACAATGACTGAATGAGAATACAGATGTATCAAAAAAAAAAAATGAAATGAAGTCGCATATCTACTTCCAGGCAATTTACCTTTGGTGACCAGAAATAGATCTCGTGGACTGCCTTTTTGGATATGAGTAATGAGATCATATTACCTTTTATACTTGAGAGAGTGGACTATTCTTTGTTAGAAGAGCACAAGGTAATTTCAACTTTTATGATCGTGATAATATAAAGCATTAAATATTGGTTATCTCACTCTAAAAAGATTATTCTAGAATAACGTTTTGAATCTGCTATCTATTAGGCTCATGTTCATGAGGCCGAGATTAAACCTCAATATGTGATGACATGGTTTTTCTTCCTCATCTCCGATGATTAGTAGTTGTTTATGGATAGGTTTATGTTGGAGCTACTTGATGAAGTGAGTGGCTTGAAGGTTAACTTTTAGAACAACCAGCTTGTAGGAGTAAATATGGAAGACAGAACTATGAGGACAGCAGTGATCCTGGGATGACAACTAGGTAAATTCCCTTTTGCTTATTTGGGCTTCTTTATGAAGGGGGTCCAGTGCAAGGGTTGCTTGTGGGATCTCCCCCGTAAATTTGAGTCCAGACTAGCAGGGTGGAAAGGAAGGCTGCTCTCTTACTATAGGGGAAGGTTTGTGCCGTGTGTAAATCTATGCTGGATGGTCTGATGTTGTAAGGAAAACACGAGATTATTTTTTTGCCCTCGTGGATGGAAACAAATCTAGTTGGATATTGAGCAAAAAAATCGGGATAATTAAAAAAAAGAACCATGTTACATGTATCACAGTGGAAATGCTATGCTTGAAAGGTTCGCCGTACCCGCCTGTACACACTGTGCGGGTGCTCCGGTGGTACGGTACGTGCCAACACACAAGTTTTTTGTTTTGGACAAAAAAAAAGCAAACAGTTGATTAAAAAAAAAGCTGATTCAAACGTTGGCTCAGCTCCTCGGGGGAGAGGCGGGGGGGCCTTGGCGGCAGATCCAGACGGAGGAGACGGGGATGTCGTGCCTGCGGAGCTGGCGGCCATCGCCGGCCTGTGGCTGTCACGGTGACCTACCGGCCGCAGTGTTCACGACTGGTCCTGTGTGCTCTTCGGCATTTCTTGGACGGTGAATCGATCTCCAGGTCCTCGGTGGCGGAGCCAGATGGAGGAGGCGGGGCCGGAGACGCCGTGCCAACGGATAGCCAGCCTGCGGCTGCCATGGCGAACCGCAGGGCGTGACGTTCACTGTCGCTGCTCCCCTGATCCTTGGCATTTCCCGGACGGCGAATTGATCGCCTAAACAAAAGCAAAAACCTGCCTTCTGCCGAATCAATCGCCGGAGGGAACCCTTGCGCATCCGCCTGCAAATGAGACAACAAGAGGAAACCCTAAACTTCGGTTAGGTTGCCCTTCTCGTCGCAGAAAGCAGGTGATACTGGATCGTTGTGTACCGGTGTGCTGGTTTCTCCCTGGCATGATATTGTACGTGCGATACGCACCGATACGGTGCGGCCCAGCAAACCTTGGCTTAACTGCATATTAATTAATATAACCCCTGTGTACACATTAGTGCAAAAGCGCCCTTGTTATTATGTTAGAATCTAATTAGAATTGTAGATGTTTAAATGCCCTGACTAATTAGTGGAAAAATGCCTCTGCATAAACACAAGTACAAAAATACCTCACTGTTGTGCACTGTTGTCTGTTCTTGGATGGCAAGTGACTACATGGCCATTTATGTACTTATGTCTAAACAGAAGATTATATTTTTTGCAATTATCCCAACAAAATTCATAATTTACTGAGCCTAATGGACCAAAGCTAGTTTTCCTTTTTTTTAGAGACCAGCTATTTCAAAATATCTGATGAATACAATTACCTGAACTCATGACTATGGATATAGAGGAAGTTATTGATCTATGTGAGGACTATTTATATAAATCTGCACATGGTTTCATGTCACTTCCTTTTTTTCTCCTCTTTTCCCCTGTAATCCTAACAGACAGAATCTGAACCTAAGTACCTTAAAGCTGGTGGATCAAGAGACAGAAATGGGGATTCTAAAGCTGAGGTTGAAGCCAGTTCAGGCATTAATAAACATAGTGATCAAGCTTCCCAACCTTCTGAAGCACCTAAACAAGACTATATTCATGTCAGAGCAAGAAGGGGCCAAGCTACAGATAGTCACAGTCTTGCAGAGCGGGTAAGCCATCATTCTATTTATTTATTCCATTCAAATTTCTTAGTGAGCAACCTTCATTAATATGTTGATGAAAAAAATCATGAAAAGAATAAATGTACCTCAAGCATCTGGTAGCAGGCTGGCAGCCACCAAGTCCTAACAGTCGGTTACTGTTGTTCAGTTGTTGTGTCTATTTCCAAACATATTGATATGGTAGGCACCATTTTCTTTCCCAGCATTTAGCATGCTTTTGATATTTAAAATTTGTGATCTTTTCCTGAATAAATTATGCAGTGGAACAATAAAAATCTTATTCATATTCAATGATCAATCATTTAGAATGTTTAGAAGTATAGGGAAGCCTTAGAAACAAAGTACTGTATAATTTATTCAGGAGAGATTTAGTAGAGAGGAGGTTCTTTCTGGGGATGACATTTTAGTTGAATCCTAAGTATTGAAGCATGCTAGCTCGCTTAAATTTCTGCTTGGTAGGCCTGGTCTAGGACTCTCCAAATCAGCAGCATGTTTATCTAGACTCACGGCTGCAGCATGCTAGTCGGACTCTCCTATTAATCTTGTAGTTATTTAATGTTTTCAAGTAGATTTAAATGTTTCTTCCAGTGATAAGGCAATCTATATGAATAAATTCCTGACAAGGCTTTTACCGACTATCAGGCTAGGAGAGAAAAGATCAGTGAAAGGATGAAGATTCTTCAAGATTTGGTGCCTAGCTGTAATAAGGTGAAAAGTTATTCATACCATGAGCATGAAGCTGGTTACTGAGTATATTATTTGAAGTACCTTTTGAGTTTGCAGCATGGAATAACTTTTCCAGTACTGGGTTTGCTCCCCAGTGCCTGGGTCAGAGCCCTGAATGCTACCACATGCACATGATTGATAGACACTATCCCAGCAAAAGGGCATAGCGGGTCCTACGTGCAGTGTTTGCCCTGAACCTCTAAAGAGAATGGGGTGTTATGCCATTAAATGTAAAGAGTTTGTTGATTTACTGAAGACATACTTATAGAATTGTTTCTGATCAGGTAATTGGTAAGGCATTGGTGCTTGATGAGATAATTAATTACATCCAGTCACTCCAGTGTCAAGTTGAGGTATGTCCTAGGACCATGTTTATGGGCTAAAAGTTGCCATTTTCTTTCCCTAAAAACTACCATATTTCTTTTTCCTGGACTTGCAGTTCTTGTCAATGAAGCTTGAAGCACTTAGTTCACAAATGAATCCAAGTGTTGAAGGGTTTCCAACTAAAGATGTAAGATTAACTGATATTGATGAATGCCAAGTCACAGAGTCCAACTTCTGGAAAACATTGGTAGAAGATGAAAGACCATTAAACTGATTATGTGCTTGTTGCCGAAATCTGTGCATCATTGAGATTACATATTTGTCATGACTCTTGCCTATCAATCATTTAGTCTGCCTATGTGTTGCTGCAATTGGTCTTGTGGCAATCCCTTTTCTACAACATCATGTACTTGGCACTTGCTTGTATTGCCGTATTACCTCATGTATAAATCCTTATTTGTATGTGCATCGTTTGACCTCCACTGCATTGCCTCGCTCCTGATTCTCTATGGGCCTCTTTGAAAACCGGGTGGGGTGACGTATTCGAGGGGGTGGGCGCGAATACGCTACCCCACCCCGGTTAGCGGAGGATGTGTGTGAGGAGAAAAGGTGGGGCCCACACCTTTTCTCTCTCATCGGTTAGTTATCCCACTACTATATTCGCTTTTCAAAGAGGCCCTATGAGTTTTCAGCCTGGCTTCCTATCTAAGCAGGTCAGGGCTAATGTCTTAACTAGGAGTATTGGGGTTCTTCCATACTTGGGTGTGATTCCTTGTATCTAATTGTCGAGTGAAGATAGTATCCTCAATGGCCTCATTGCCTCTACTTCAACCTTGACTTTCACGTGTCAGTTCTTCATACGTTTCACTGGGTCATCCTTGTTTCTCCTGGTTCCCTTTTATGCAGTTTTATTTTCTTGATGTTTCAGCTTGGCATTCAGGCATTTGATGCAACATCTGTATTCACATTCACCTCTCAGACAACAAGGGACTACGGCCAAGGGTCACCACAGGAGTGGTTGCATATGCAGGTCGGTGGCCATATTTGAAAGAGCAACATAACCTCACCAAGGGTCCAGGATGAGAAGTAATAGCATAAACAAGTCTTCGACCGTAGATGCAAAATCGGTGGTCCTCAGTACTTCGTCTGCCATCAGCCATGTTCCAGGGTATGTTGCCTTTCCATGGTGGAGCTCCTGCTTATTATTAATCAGGCTTAGGTTAAAAAACCGGGCAGCCCATTTTCTGTGTAGCAATTTAGCAAAGCATATCTTTTGGCTTGGCTGTTGGCTTTGTCTCGGGCAAAAATCCTCGTCTTAGTTTACTAGTAAAATAATCATGCTTGTAACATCATTGATGTACGCCAGCCTTGGCTTTATCCAAAGAAGTTGATCTTGTTACACGACGTTGATGTACCTTACGTTTCGTTCAGTTTTCTTGTGTGGACGAAAACTATGGTTAGCCTGGTCTCACTGGATTTTGTCATAGAGCAGCTGCAAAACAGAACTATTTGTGCCACTTATTATCATCGGTTGTTTATAGTAGTATTATAAACTATTCTGGATCATGCTATTGTGGTATAAATAAACAGAAGTGGCTTTGAGGCCTAAAGTTTTCTTTCTCACTGCATGAACTTAAATTAGACTAATCCATAATGTAGGTTTCTCACCAAAATAATGGTCTTGTTAGCCTTTCTGATTGTCCGTACCTTTTCTATTAGTTATACTGGTTGGCAACTTAGCACTATCTTGTAGTGGATTGACACTACTCGGTATTTGTTGTTCACTGAAAGGGGAAAAATACTATGATGCCAATAAAGAAAGAATTTTCCATGTATATTCCCCTAGGACGTTTCACATTTTATAATATATATCAAGGTCTTCAGATGAGACTGGAACCTTGAAGTTATAAAGTAATATGGCTATACTCTCCTGTTGAATCTGTAGCCTCCTAAATGCGAATATCTGTGAAATATTATTCCATGCCAATAATAAGAAAAAAAATACCACTACTGCAATGGGTAATGAGAAAAACAACTTTTGTGCCACCACCAAGACATCCAAGTTTCAATCAGAAGTTATCTTCCGAAACTAGGCTTTTGGAGGATCATTTCATAGGGAGCATTTTCTTGTAGCTTGTTTGTGAAGAATACTTAGTTGACAAGTGAGCCCAGGCTCACTACTGCAACCCACTTTTCCTTTTCCTTCTTGAGAATGTCAAAGATACTCCACCAGGGGCATTGGGACATGAAACAAGTATTATAATCCTTCCATGGTTGATACTAGCATCCATTATAGTACAGTAATCTTCGCATGACGGGTTCTTCTTTCCAATGATGCCACGGTACCACACTTCTTGCTATTCTTTTTTGTTGCATTCATTAACAGCGATAAGATCGAATGGTTTCGCATTATCTTGCAGGTGCGGATGGCACTTTTGCCCAGAGATAACTATTCTTCAGAACTTTCTAAAAGCCTTCTGGATAATTAATTATATATAGAAGTAAATCAAACCGACCTTGGATAACCCCACATCAGTCAATCCCTCCGTAATCTAAGTTTTCACTTATTAACATAAGGGGCCTCCGATAGAGGAACTCTCATTTGAAAGCGAACGGATTGCACAGATTACTTTCAAAAGATTGGTATAAGAGACTACGACTTAATTTCTTCGTCTCAGCTATTTGATCTCATGATCGGACGCACACCCAAATGATATGATATAACAGACTGCAACTTTTAACTCAAATTCAACTCAACGTTTTCTGGCTTCTGGGAGGCCCGAGAGTGACAACTTGACGTCCCACCACACCCAGCACATTCTCTCTTCGCCCCAGTTTTTCAGAGGAGGAGGCGCACACGAAACAGATTGAAACTTATCCGTTCGGCAAGCTTTATGAATATCAAATCTTGTACAGGGTTTTCCTTCTCAAAAGTGATTGACAAATTGGTTGGGATCACATACCACCATATGCTGTCTCAAAATAAGGGGACCCTGCAGGAATGCCTGATTGTCTACTCTCTGGAGTTGACAACTATACAAATGAGATGTGTCAGAGAGAATTTTACAGAACAACGAAACGATCTGCCATCTTCACCAACAAGTCGATGGGATGCTGTAAATCTGCTGTTTAAGTGAAACCGCCAGCTGCTTATGAAAGTTTGTAACATGTACAGAGGATGATCCAGCCCCTCTCAACCCCAACCGACCATCTACCACCCAAGTTAAAACGAGAGAACAAATAAATGAATTTTCTATAGCCATATCACAGTGACCCTCCTCTCTCTCTCTCTCCCACCATAAAAAAAATACTACCCTGCAAAATATACAATGACCCTAAAATTGCAAAATTATAAACCCGTCACCACTGGTTCCTACAAGGGTCATCGCATGTTACAGCACTGGGGCTTTCCATTCAGCAATTTGTCCCACATGCAAATCATCTGCCTGGGAGATTGGTAATGAGCGGTGTAGTAATCATCTATGCAGCCAAACTGGCAAAACTTGAGGTTGTGTATGTACTCCACAGGTCTTGTACCGTTGAACAGCTCGACCCACATGCCCATGCTTACATCTTCCATCTTAAACAGCTGCATTGTGTGCAGTAAGATAAGTCAGCTTTCCTTGTAGTGTATTCCTTTTCTTTCACGTTTTCCTTTCCATAAAGAACTGACAACCCATCCAGCTCAGCAAAGCAAGGAAACATTATACAATTGGCATAATAACCCTATGCACCAATCTGTCACTCTAGTGAGACAAAAAATACAGTGACTACATAAACACACCGCATGATTTCAGTGAAAGAAAGAGAGCAACATCATATGCCCACAAAATTTATTGTCTCGACCATGACAATATCTGCAAGTTATCGGTCATGAAGCGACGAAGGTAATGATCACTCCTAACACTTGTGAATTCAAAATGGACGGTGTGGCTTTAAAATAAAGAGACAAATTTGGAGGAATCAGAGAAAAAACAAGAAGAAAAAAGGGGGGGTGTTATAAACAGAGCCTTTTTGTTCCACTCAATGTTTCTTCGTAACTTGCAATTTCTTAGTCGGTGTTTCCTCAGTGCATCAGAGGTGCAACTGTCACAAATATTTTCAAGAAGTTTCTAAGACCACTTTTTGCCGAGGAGTTTAAGCTGGGTTCAGTGTTTGCAACTACCATTAACAAACATAAGCTAACGCTACAGACAAAGAAAATGCATTATGGAATTTCGGAAAGAAGTTAGCAATATCCTCAAATAATTATTCTCATTACCATTACAGGAGATAAATATTTACAGGTCAGTCATGAAATGTAAAGATGATATGGAAATTGGAAACAAAAACAAAATTATTCATTAATAAACCAAATAATGAGCACTAACTCTATGAAAACACCAACAAATACTTCCAAGTGTGCCCATAATGCATCAAATATGTACCCTTTTATATTTACTTCCGCAAGGAGCTTTCACCCCATCAAGGAGCTAGCATCTACCAAGGTTCAGCATTAAAAACAGAAAAATTGTCACGAGATATGTTTGCCCCTGATGTTTCTTGTTTTTATCTTCTATTCCCAGCCCCTTTCTTCAAGCACCACTAATCTGAAGGTAAGTGCTACAAGCAGAAAATTCAAAATATTAAGTTTTACTTTTCATTTCCACAAATATTCATTTAATGTGATGTAATACCTACGCAGACCAAGGAAACAATTGAATTGTTAGCCTACTTAAAAAAAATAATGTGGTTACAACTTATCAAAAGTAAATAAATGAGGAAAAGATCAAATCTTACTCTTAATGTATGTTTCTCGAACTCAGAAACAATAAAGTGTGCAATGTCAGAAGAGATAATGTAGCCGGGGCCATTTGCATAGGGTGGATAGTCTTCCTCAGGCCATTCCTGGATTTACAAATGAAGAAGGCACAATTATCATTTGTCTCTACAATTTACCACCAGAAGAGCATAGGACGGCTAATGAATGAATGTTGGAATGCTGCATCATAAACGGGCTGTCTGACTTGGCATATGTGTCACATTAAAAGTGCATATCTACAACATCACATTCTTTGAGTGGCTTTAGCAGACTCATGTATTTACTTGTTGATGCTAAGAAAGAATGTGAGACTGATATGCTGCAAAGTAAACCTTGCTCTACTTGGAATTAGCGAATCATGTGCACTCTTTTTCAAAGTTGCTGAATCATTTTATTTGCAGACACTGAGGATTCCAGTGCACTATGGAAAGTCCCCAGGATGGAGTTGTTCAAAATTCCAAATCCTCTCAGGAAGATGCAATAAAAGATCTGACATTATTTTTATCATATTATTACTATACAATATGAATGATCTTTGGAACACCAGATGACAATATTATGAATATGGACGGATGATAGGCAATCTGTAAGAAATGTTGGAGAACATGTGCACAAGAAGTTCTACATAAAAAAATTAAGAAAGCAAATAAAGAAATTTTTTACAGGTGCCATAAAGCTTAATATCACATAAGAGTACTCGATCACATATTTTTTACTAGAGAAGATATGCCAATTGATGTGACTGAAATTAAAATTACCTCATATGTCACAGCCCATTTGCCCTCCCGCAAGGGCTTGTGATAGTAATTTATGTTTCCCACGTATAGGCTTTTATCATCAGGAACTTTCTTGACTTCCTTGAGCACCGATTCAACTCTAACAAATGTATCATCATCACACTTCATGATATACTTGGCAGATACACTACGAACCTGTTTTGAGTGAATGTTTTAAAGAACAAAATAATTACTACAACTTGATACTATTACACATTAAAAAACAGAATGCCCAAGGAATAAACTCTATAATTATGGCTTTATAAAGCTCAAATACAAACTCTATGATAAAGAATTGCAAGGGTCTAACCATGTTACTTGGTCTTGTATATTGTACTTACCCCGTACTCACATATAGCAACAGTCTTCAAGACAACAAGATCATAACTATCCATAAAGGGGACTATAACAATATCACCAAAATACTCTGCTTCTTTCTTTAGCTCTATATTTACTTCCTTCCTTGCATGCTGCATTCAGAAAAAGACAATGTGGATTGGTGAGAAAATGTCCAGCACATAGACTCTGCAGTATCATGGAAACCTGACAGGATGACTTTGAATATTACCATTGCAACAAAAAAACGTGCCACCACATTCTGTGATTTGGTAATGGACTGCATCCACGACTTTCTCACAGCCATTCTCTCAGCAAAATGGTTGCCTGCTGAAAGAATGCCAATAAAAAGTTCAACAGGGCCATCAGGCAGAGGTGGTGCCTGCCACTTGCTAGACAGTTCCAGATGTCTCTGGGGGTCAAAGCTCGGGTGTGATGTGGGCAAGGATGCTGCAAAATAAGATTGCACATCAAGGTCTCCATTCAATGATAGCCCTGTTGCATCCTCTAGAACAAAACCCTACAGATAGAACATTTGATTACAGTCATAAAGGGGACGGAACAATTAACCAAAAAGATGCAAACAATAAGACTAAAAGAGCATAACAGCTCTGGAAATGCACTCACAGTACGATATGGAAACGAGGTAATGTGCCTCCCATCAACATTAACGTGGTAACCTTCCAGGCCAGCACTGAGTGTGAGGACAAACAATTTATCTTCAACAAATGGATATGGCCAATCAAACGAGACCTTCTTCGTCCGGCCAATCAAACGATTCAACCACCATGTTGTCTTCGACTCCTCCGAGTGGTCATCGTTGTCCCGAATCCACTTTTCACACTTCACAAGCCCATCAACTGTATCCAGATCACATTTCAACCAAGTCATAAGAGAAATCGAGGTCGCAAAATCTCCCACAACCAATTCAGCATCACTTCACAGAAATATTGCAAGAAAGCTAGTATTCCAAACAAAACAAGGAAGAAAAAGACAAGGTCCACCCCGGCAATGCATGAAATTTCAGAAGTTCGCTGATTCCATTCAGGTAGAGATCACACCAAGAACACGACCTTCTCATGGAAGCATCGCAAAAGACAGAAAATTTAACTTCTTGCAAGCAACCCAGAGATGCGGGTGAATCGAAATCATGGGTAACCAAACAAACGTACCGGTCTCTTCATCTGCCCTGGACTTCCACCCCTCACACCGCAGGGCAGTCCCCCACTGCATGCGGTAGCAGGTGTTCTGCTCGATCACGGGCTTTCCGCTCCAGTCTCCCTTCAGCCGGGGGTTGAAGTGGAGGATCCTGGGGGGGTCCTCGCCGTCCACGGTCTTGAGGCCCTGCAGCTCCATCATAAACTGGGACACCATGACCGGCTGGTCCCCCTCCTTCACTGTGATCTTGGGGTCGTACTCGGGGTGGGCCTGGCAGGGCTTGGCCACGAGCGTGATGTGGGACCCCAGCGTGAGCCCGCAAGGTAGCACCACCACCCGCCCCCTGTCCCGGAATTCCGCTGCCGACAGGGAGATTGAGGGCGGGCACGGCTCCTCCGACCGGTTCTTCTCCGCCGCGGCCGCCGCGACGGCGGCCGCCAGCCGCCCCGACCGGAGGTCCCTGAGCAGCTCCGC
The DNA here is from genome assembly GCA_022559845.1 of Amorphophallus konjac. Taxonomy (NCBI): domain Eukaryota; kingdom Viridiplantae; phylum Streptophyta; class Magnoliopsida; order Alismatales; family Araceae; genus Amorphophallus; species Amorphophallus konjac. The sequence goes on from CM040122.1 coordinate 465,581,960, forward strand.
TCCGACTCTCCAGGCAGCCCCGGCGGACTTGTGGAGCTCGGAGAAGGGGCCGCCGCGGCCGCCGTCCTCGTGGAAGACCAGCCCCGACACATCCATCGCGGCGCGCCGGCGGGGACGGCGATAGGCCGTCACAGGGGGCGGCGCGGCAAAGGGGAAGGCCCGGAAGGAGAACTTGTCAGGGCGAACGGGCGCGCCCGTCTGTAGCGTCTCCTCCTCGCTGTCGAGGGGGTGGAGAGCCCGGTGGTGCATGTAGCCGGAGCCGCCGCGTCCGGAGGAGGACGAGGCAACGGCGATCCACTCGAGGAGTGTGGGGAACTCGTAGCTGAGGAAGAGGACGTACAGAACGGCGACTGCCGACAGCGCCAGGAGGGAGCGCCACCGCCGAAGCCACGGGGCCGCCTCCGCCCTGTTCCCTCCTCCCTTCTTCATCCCTCCCGGTTTCTTGAGGCCTCCGTCCAAGCCCTAGCCGGGAGCGACGGAATTGGGCGGCCCAACGGCGGGGGACGGCGGAGCCCTCAAGCTGCGAGAGGAGGGGAGGAAAGGAGTGAGAGGAGGAAGGCGGCGGCGAGAAAGGGAAGTGAGAACGGGAGGGGGAGAAGAAGAGAGCCGTTCGAAGTCGGATGGGGACGCACCAGGTTTTGTGGGGGCTCTCCCTTTCGAAAACGCCGAACCTTGTTATATTAAAACCACAGGGGAGGAGAGAGATAGAGAGAGAACAGAGAGAGAAAGTATGGGGAGTGAGAGGAAGAAGAAGAAGAAGAGGGGAGGAGGTTAATACGAAGGAGGCGGTAGAGTAGAGAGACGGAATACTGGGTGGGGAAGGGAGGGGAGAGTAGAGTTGAGAGAGAGAGGGAGGAAGAGAGAGAGAGAGAGAGAGAGAGAGAAGAGGGAAGGGAGAGAGAGAAAGTAATAGATAGAGAATGGGAGAGAGTGGAAGAAAGAAGGAATAGAAGAGAGAGAGAGAGTGAGAAAGGAGGGAGGAGAGAGATAAAGTTGAGAGAGAGAGAGAGAGAGGGGAGGGAATGAGAAGTGTCAGACAGTAGAGAGAGAAAGGATGAGATATGTGGGAATAAATAGAGAGAGAAAAAGTAGGAGGAGCAGGGCACCACGTGGGGGTACAAGAGCAAGTGGGAACCGACCGTTTGCTTGCGGGGGTTTTCTTTTCCCTTTTTTACGCTTTTCCACTTTATATTTTCCATTTATCGCAATAAGAACAAACGGAAAGAAACAAATTATAGAATTGGACATTTGGCTCTTCTTTTATTAGTATTTAGTAGTACTACACCTCAAAACTTCACAAAAGTACACCACTAATCTATATCCTTTTTTTCCTAGACTCCTCCGAATCAGTTCTTTTTTTTCCTCTGACCTACCAAATTTTAACTGTATTTTTTACTCCAAAATAATAAGTGAAGCTATTTCATTGTTTTCGACTTTTCGTACATGTCTTTACATCTCGGCAAAGGAAACAGACAGTTATATAATACCTGTTGTATAGGGGCGCGCACAGAATACTCCAAATATCCAGGAGGATATACGTAATTGTGTAATTTCCACGCGTTTACAATTCGCGAGGACGCGTGGGCCCCCGGCGATGACACCGGTGTCCCGCTGGAGCTGTTAGATTTACAAAATCCTTCTCGGCGCCGTTAGATTTGCAGATAAGCCCTGCGCGTGTATTTATTTTAATAGATGGACGAGGAGTGAGACACGTGGCGGCGTCGTCGGAAACAAGCCTGTGGTTTTTATGTGCCGGCGCCTCCGCGGCTCCGCCGCAAGCTGGCAGGTGCAGTTTCGTCGCCGACTGTTAAATGTTGAAGCTAATGTTGTGAACGACCATATCTTTTTTTATTATTGTCAGGTTATCAACCGTTGAAATTTATGTTCGCATTGTAATTCTCACCTCTTTTGCAACACGTGCTATGCAAGGTTTGTCCACCTGCGTAACTCGACCGACTCGTTCTCGATCTGAGTCGGGTCGAGTCCGGTCGCTCTTGACTCGATTCATCTCGGTCCGTCCTACCTCATATCTAAATAAAAAAGATTATATATATATATTATATATATAATAATAAAATAAAATAGAAAAGTATATTATATATATACTATATTATTAAATTAATAGGGTGATCCGGTGACGACCCACGGCCCGGTTGTCCCGCAAACGACCTGGGTCGGGTCGTGCAGGTCAGGGTGACCCGCACTCGGTCGATAAACCATGGTGCTATGTATGATTTGCCGACCCGGTGCGGGTCGCCCCGACTCGCACGACCCGACCCGACTCAGGCCGGGACCGGGTCGGCCGGGCTGTGAGTCGCCACCGGGTCAGTCCATTATTTTAATATTATATTATATTTTATTTTATATATAATATATCTTTTTCTATTTTATTTTATTTTATTATTATATATATATATTATATATATATATAGTGATTTTTTAGAACGGGACGGATCGGGTCGAATCGAGACGGGACCGATCCGACCCGACCCAGGCCGAGACCGAGTCGACCGAGTCGACAAACCTTGGTGATATGTGCCATTTTTTTTTGTATATTTCCCTTATAACATGTCTTATTATGAGTTCTGAGTACACGATATATTAGTATTAGATATTGATGCCCCACAAATTGTTCACAAGCTAATTAGCAAAAACACAGTTACTTCATTCCAAAGATCTATGCTTATAACTTGTTAACAAATGTTGCTACCCCAACACTAACATCAATATTCATATTATGACACTCTTACTCACTCTTAGCTTTGTTTTTTTTTGTTTTCATGTTTGAACAAAACCTCACCAATTACATGTGCGTGTAGACCAAAAGATAGAAAAATCAACAAAGAATGTGTGATGATTATCTTCTGGGGTCTTTATGTACAAATTACTTTTCAATTGTAAAATGGTGAATTCATCACTTTTATATTCAAATTTGCACATATTTCATTTCATTAAGAATGTCAATAACGTGTGAAAAAAATCATAAAACATTTTTTTTGAAATAAGTCTATAAGTTGCAGTATGATATCTCCTTTTCTTTTAATGTGAAAAAATAGTGAGAGGGGCTGCCCCTTCACATTGGTAAAAATCAAAACATTGCCAATGTGGAGGATGCCAGGAGGAATGGTTTGGATGACAGCTCATTCAATCACCTTGTGGGCAATGTTTGCCGTCCTGGTCGTCTCGGTCATGGCATGAGATAGGATGATATTATATCGCTCCGTATCGATTTAAAATAAAGACTTTAATATAAATATTATAAGTAAAATTTAACAAATTATTCTTTAGGTCATTTGGTTGAATGGTGTCATGCGTAAATGGATGACTAGGGTTTAATTCTTATTACCGCCAACGAGGATTTTAATGTTTTTTCCATTTTGATACGCCTTCTGAGATTTAAACACGGGACGCTCCAATGACAGTGAAATGGTTTAAACCAACCAACTTACCGATCAAATTTTATCATAAAATATAATATATTATATATATCGTCTCGGTTGCGTCCCACAGATCGATCTGTGACTGGGACGATCCAGGACGGACGATTCAGATCATCCAAGACCGATTTGTCAAACCTTGCTCGTGGATAGAGTTTCTATACCCCCATCGTATATGGAGATATAGGATCATGCAACCAGATCATTATTCTTCCTCTATTATGTCCATCCAGATTGGAGACTCACAATTAAGATTCATCATAGGGTAGATTCGTATTGATTCAATTTCGGTTCAAATGCGATATTGTATGACTTGACATGTATCGACTTGGGTCTCACTTGAAGAGACTCAGGTCGTCTCGGATCAAGTCGATCATCTTAATTTGACCCAGATACGATATGATATGACCGTCTCAACTTTGACGGGGAGAGAGAGAGAGAGAGAGATTGTGACTATGGACCATTGTTTTTGACTTCTCCTTCCCAAGGACCGTGAGTTCCGACGACGAGGAGGTCCCAACGGTGACGTGAGGAGGTCCTACATGGTGAACAGTTGCATGAGTAGCCCTACCCACATCCTCGTAGCTTGCACCCACGTGCTCGACCACAATACTCCCTATTGACGGCCACCACCGACGAGGACTAGGACACCGCCTTCCCCGTCAACACCCAGGGCACCTTCCTCTATTGCAAGGAGGCCGCCAACCGCTTGGTCTCGGTCTCAGAGAGAGAGAGATGAGGATAGACTAATAATTTTTCTTCTCTTAACTCACCTAGAGTTTAAGATGGTGAGAAATGGGGGCACAGTGCAGTGCTCGTTGAGATTTAAGAAATATTGGAGTAGACACCACAGAGCTACAGGGACACGAGTAATTCTTGAAGTTTTTAGGGATATACATATAATTTTGCCTTTTAAGTTTTAATTAATATGCATATATAAAAGTAATATCTTTACAATTATACGTACAAGAGAGTTATCTTTGTAGTTATTATTATAAAATATTATAATTCTTGACTTTAACATTTAAGATCCTAGTGACCATGTGCAGTCTGGGGCATTTCGGAATTAAAACTGATGTCAAAGGAAGATGAACGCCATAAAAGTTGACTTTATTTTAAGATTAGGGTATCCATGGCACGCCAAATGTTATGTCCTTGTTGCAGCACCCATAATAATATACATATTAGCATTAAATAAAAAGGCTTCTTTTGCATTAATTATGGAGCAAAGTCGTCAAGTAAAGTGTTAATTATCTATGCCCCTATTTGATAAAAAAAAAAGACTATCATGTCTGTACACAGATTATCTTGTTAATTAGTGACCCATTTTTATTTGACCGAAGCCAGTTTAATTAGAACAAAAGATATTTTAGAGGAGGCTGCTTTGTTGACACCCAGAAGTGACACATCTTCGATTTAACATAGATACAGAAAAAAACGATGTCACTATTTATTGATCGGATTCTTGACCTGTTATAATAAAAAAGGATATATTTCGACATCTTCAGAATATATTATAAAAAAAATTTATCAAAAAATCTATGTGAAGAACCTGGTTTTTTTTATTTTAAATATGAAGTAAGAATGAATGTGGGGTGAGAGATTAACTTATGGTTGCATTGCTTTGCCGGCATCTTTGATGTGTTATCTTCTTACTTCGTAAGTAGGGTACTGTGTTTCTTTCTTCATTACATCTCTCTATATAGAACAATCTATCTATAATAATTATTATGATAGTGATCTTTTGCTCATTCCTGGCGAAGTAATTAGTGTAGGAAGGATACCTTAAAATTAAGGGAAAGTCTTTTTCTTTCTTCCTGTCAAAGTTTCTTAGATCTGAACTTTAAATGCAAGATCTGGTCTTGTTGGATGTGAACACCAGTATTTAGTTATAAATTCATTGGGAATATCCTCTCCTCCCCACCCCCAAAGAAAAATATTAATTACCACCTTGGTTCTGCCCCTCATCCCAGATAAAACATATATATCCTAGTGACATAGCTAAAACCCTTGTTACCACGAGAGAGATTTAATTTGTTTCCTATGCACCTTCTAAGGCATGCCCTCTAGTTCCCTTGAACCCACCTGTGTGAAAGGGTTAAAAGTTATAAATATACTCGCCCCCTGTGTGACAATGTCTTTTATGGATATCAAATCAACTCAAGGGTCTGATCACAATCAACAGAGTGATCATGACCAGGAATCAGCTCTAACGGCCCGATAGCGATTATCTTGGCGATCCAACGGATCGGCCGTGATGAAATTTGAAATCAATGGTCAGATGTCGATTTAGAATAAATTTAATAGTCGAATCTTGACCACATTCAAATTCAATGACTGGATAGAGATCAGAAACTAATTTAACGGTCAAATCTTGATCTAAAGCAGATGCAACGATCAGATCTCAAATAGGGACAACCCGGATGGCTAGAGCATGACCGAAAGTAAAGTCGACGGATTGACAATGATCATCTTGACGATCTAATAGTCCAATCATGATGGAAGTCAAAGTTCAACCATCCTATCAGGCGATAGAAGTAAGTTCAATGATTCGATCATGGCGGAAGGAAATCCAAAAGTCCAAATACATACTGAAGTAAATTCAATGGGTTTGATTGTAATCGGATGTAATCTTGAAGATTTGATTACATAATTTAGGCCATATGTAAAAGTCTTAAAAGAACGAGTGTAATTCAAATTATATATGTTCGTTTAAATTTTTTTGCAAGAATATATACTTGTACTGGACAGACGATAATTAAGATCATTTATATTATAACGTATAGAGGTAAAAGATATTCTTTACCCGTTAATCAAAGTTGTTCGGATTTTATGTCAATGTAAATAAATACCGATTACGGCCGGTAAGAAAAGATCTAACACATGAATCTTAAATTATCTGATGAATTAATAATATGCGTGCTAATTAATTAACTAAAATAAATAAATATTTATCTAATAAATAAATTATAAAATTAAATTTTCACGTGCCTAAACATTTACTTGAAACTAACCTCAATCCTTCCCCTCCAAAAGAAAAATTATATGATATAGGTGGATTTTAAAAGAAGGGAAAATAATTTTTGAAGATAAAGAGTAAAATAATAAGACCAGTTTTACTCTTGGTGTGACAGATTGTTATGGAAATCATGACCATAAAAGGTATGGATCCAACCAATGCGTCATGTCTACGTCTTTTACAGTTTTACATCGACAGCGAGCAAAAAGGTAGGATGACAGTGTTTAATTTTTTTTCTCATCAATTCCACTCAATGTCCATGTGAATAATGTTGACGTGGCTATTCGTTATTTACATCGTGACATTCAATCTGGCTCGTTATACATCGAGTCAGTTGTATCGTATCATATTTGAGTTAGATTAAGATAGTCAATTTTACACGAAATGACCCGAGTACATATGATTAAGTAATATCATACTATATCCGAGTCAAATCAAGTCAATACAAATTATTAATACAACTAACCTTGAACAACATTAAAGTCAAAAAAATCGACGGTAAGTGCTAATGATTAATTTCTATGCTTCAATGGACGATCAATTGGTTTCAACTTCCAACTCAGTCAACAACTAGACAGACGGAGTTTCGTGTTGACATCTTTTACATGCGCACCAAACAAAAAGTTGGGCAAAAATTGTCATGGACGACAGGACGAGAGATCTTTTTCCCAATTCTATTCAATACCCACCAGGAAAATGTTAACATGATTCTTTGTTATCATGATCGAGTTAACATCATCCGCTGAGTACAGAAGTTCTGTTTCCATGCTACGATTAATAAAGTAATTAGGCACAGAGCTCTTGTTTGCATTTGAGGAGGGGGGGGGGGCGGCTAACAATGGGTCGAGTCGCTCGTGAGTTTACTCAAGTTAAACTCGACTCAGCCCGAGTTGCCTAATGAATCAAGCCCGGATTTTAACCCAATCTAGATTCATTAGACGAACTAAGTCTGAGCTCGATGAAACTTGACTCGGTCAACTCGATTGTGCACTAGATCGACTCTGTGGCAGAGTTTTACATATCAATTTGACACGTTATGTATCGCACGTGTCATATCGTATCAATCACAGGCCAATAAGTGTGGAGTATGAATTGTAATCGGCACTTATTAGATCGCATGGGAGCGCACGTGACTTTGCATATCAAACGGTTAGGCACGACTTTCAACATATTATAGGGTGGTTTGGAGCAATCTTAGAGAGAGAGAGAGAGAGAGATGGGTAAGAGGAGAGAGTAATTTTTAAGTATTTTTTATTAAAATATATTATTTTGATTATAATAATTAATAATATATATATTTTTTAATAAAACTCATTAAAACTTTTATTTATATTTTTAAATTTTCATATGATTTAATAGAACCGCAGATAACAAAATCTCACATACTCTCGTACTATTCACCTTTAACTCATTTTTATTTTTAATTTTTTATTAATTAAATATATTTTAGTTATCGTAAAATTATGATTAAAAAATTATTAAAATTTTTAATCAAAATTTTAAAATGCTTGATTTCTTTTCGTTACCTGAGACTTTACCCGAGAGGGATTTTAATAAAATCACTCCTTCCAGCTAACTACCTGGCCTATTAGGTCGTAACTATGTTCAGTAATTTTATCTATAATAGATAATTCCGAGTCATGTAAAATAAATATTATTTTTAAAAAATAATAATATGATACAATATCATACTGTATCCAATTATATCAGACAAAATTCGATACAACCGCCACCAACGATACATAAAACTTTGCTAGTTGGTCGCCTCTGATTAACTCCTGGCAACAGGTTTGGACGTGGCTGCCCATGTTCCCGGTGCCACCCTCACCATTGGCAATCTGAACAGCATCACCAAACCATGGAAAGAGCGGGAGGCTCGGAATCTCCCACCCACAGCTGCCAAGTCCAGAGTGGAATGGAAGGAAGGATTCGCACATCAGACAAACCTGCCAGCAAAACACCACCCCTTTTCTTTAATACCTGTTTAGTTCATTACTTCATCCACTCAGAACATTTGTGTTGTACTCCTGATCAAGATGATCGTCCAAATATGTATTTGTTGGACACAATTTTTTTCTCAAAGACACCACGGGCCAGTCATCGACTGCTCTCTATGAGCTGACGATCAATCGATTGTCCCACTTGTTGATCCGAGTTAGCTCGATCATAGTCTGGAAGTATCATTTTTAAGACCCGATCCTAACTCCCAGACACACTGACACCCGGTGCATACGCTCTCTAGTCAGTGCCAGTATCTCAGTATCTAGTCCGGCCGTGACCACTCCGTAGCGCCTGTAGTCTCTCGGAGGACCTTATGTAAGATAGCGGAAAACCCACTCTATTGTGTCATGACCCGAGAATCGATCTTCGAGACCGAATTGCCCCACGACTTGCCCCAATGTACTAAGGTCTTTTAGCACCTCTATGTAATACCTGTTGTAGCCCATTATTATAGTGAAGTGTAATTGGAAAACCCAATTCTTCACCTCTCTTGGCACACTCTAAAGGCTCCGCATGTTAGCTCCCAGCTTTGTCCATCTCTCGGGCCAGTACGTGCCTTCTCCTTGTTGAGGTAGCGTCTGCAGCCCCCTACTCCGGCCCATGTCTCACTCAATTAATCCATAACCCAGTGCCTCCAACCCGGTTTGTAGGACCAAGCGGTCGAATTCCAACTGCAGTGCGAACCATGCCCCCTTAATGTCACGACTTCCAAGGTATCCAGTCCTCTTTCAACAGAAGAAACAAAAGTGTTCGGATTCGATCCGATGTAAAAAAAAATCTCGATCGCTTGCGGTCGGTGAGGAAGACGTTCTGTACACGAATCCTCACAATCATCTCCACTCGTACCAGTAGAACATCATTCTATCCACGTGTCGCCCGATATTCCGTGCGCACATGTTGTGCCCTGACGGCACTTTTTCGGTCAAAATTTAGTTCCGTAGGTGATCGTCGAGAGATCTACTGGCACGCCCGTATTCTGTCCAGCTATCCCTCACTCGGTCATTTTTCTTTCTTTATATTTTTTATTACTATCTCAGACGTACGCATGTCAAATCGATCCATCTCGACCTTCCGTAAGACGAGTGTATATCACCGCCGTGAGAGTCAAAAGATAGACCGTGAGCGCGAACTGTATTGTATTTATTTTGGTTAAATAGGACTATCTATGGACATTTGTGACATAAATTCGATACATGTCCTTTCATATATCAGAATCAGAGTCACGGAGTGTCAAGGTAGACGAGATCACGATTGAGATGATAATCCATCTTGAACTAGAGAAAAGACAATTTTTTTTATTTTAAGATCATCAAATCTTAAAGTTTGTGGGCTTTGACTTACGACGCTGAAGATTGAAACTAAGTATTATGATGATTAATTAATTATATTTTGAACTCTTAATCTTTATGACAAATTGAGGAAAACGTCCCCCCATCAGTGGCGGGGTGGACATCCCCCTCCCCCCTCCTACGCAGGTGGCAGGAGGGCGCGGGATCGAAATAAGACGTCCTTGGTCTCTTTTAACGGGAAAATTTTTAACATAGTCCCGGCAAACTGCTAATTTAAGATAGAATCCTTGATAAAAATAAAAGAGGCCCATCAATAAAAACCGATCATAAATATGCATTTATAATAGTTGCACGGGCACAACTACTCCTTGATGTGTTAAGTTAACACGTCTCGATGAGTCATAGGATTCTTTTCATACGTACTCCATGGTTTTTACTATTCACTTTCTCACATTAACTCACCGACAGCATGCATATATTTATTTGATCAAACATTCCTTACTAATTAACACCTTTCTTATGAAGAAAATTTGGTTTTGGATGAGTATTATAAAAGGTGGTAAAAAAGAAGACAATCACATTCGTCTAATTTAACATTATTACAAAATAAGGGTTACTTAATTAATTAAACTCAACTTTATTTTGAACCTTCAAATTAATGTGAATCCAACTCATGCATACTTCTTCCCCGCACGCAACGTAATTAACTTGAGCTGCAATTTGTCAACTCAAGCTCAACCCTCTATTTTAGAGTTGGTGTATGTGAATATATATAAAACTAAGATATATAATGCTAATTACAATTGGTTACGGTAAGAGTATTTGTATAGGTATTATGTTATGGTATTTTTGTAACTAAGGTTAAATAAGAGATTTTAATGGAATAAGAGATTTTAATGGAGAGAGAGAGAGAGAGAGAGGTGTTTTGATATTTTGTTCAAAGTGTTAAAAGAGTAACTAAGGTTAAATAAGAGATTTTAATGGAATATGATGTTAATTACAATTGGTTACGGTAAGAGTATTTGTATAGGTATTATGTTATGGTGAGGTTATTAAAAATAATATGAAAAATAAAAGGGGTAATTTCACAAAGAAATTTGCCATGAGGGTATTTTTGTAAAAGATATTATTAAAATATAGGCTGAAGAATAAGGAGGTGCCCATTTTTATTTAAGAAGTGCTGTTCTGAGGGTCTGATATACTTATCTAGATAGAATAAATAAATAAATAAATATTAACCCTAAAAGGCTCCAGTAATACTCTCCAATATCATAACTATGCTGCCAACTTTGCTTTCCCCACCACTTTCGTTTTTTTTATTTTTTGCTTGCTCGTGATCAGGGGAATATTCCAGCCGAAGAAGGAAGGGGTGGGAGACCACGGGGGCTTTGTTTGATGGCCATCAAAAGTGATGTGTTTGAAGGAGTTTTTAAGTGGAGGATTGCTGGCGCAAGCCCATATATCTGAACTTACCTCCACCAGCTAGTTCTTAAATTTATAGGGTATGATCTTTGGATTCGACGAAATTTAACTCATTCAGCGATCTTGTTCGAGAGAGAGAGAGAGAGAGAGAGAGAGATTAATGAATGTATTATCCATGAGAGAGAGAGAGAGAGAGAGATTCACTTTAATGAATGCCCGAGGGCATCGAGAGAGGGGGAGAGATAAAAGATGGATGAATGCACGAATGTACAAGGGCATTGAGTAACATTTGTAAGTACGTCAATTGTTCATTTAAAATTTGAATCGAATTTGACTTCATATTCATTCGATCGGATAATTATTTAAATAAAATATTTGATAGATAATTTAATCAGATATCAGATAATCTGATTATTAATCGGATACGAATTCGGATATCATCTGATCGAATATGAACCCTTAGATGAATATATAAAGATCCACGTATTCTATATATAAATAACTCAGATCTTAATATATTATTTGGTTATTCTTTTTTATCTTTTTTATCTTTTTTATCTCAAAATATGATTTAAAAATAATAACTCCACTTACAGCTATTTAGTAAGTCATCTCTTATTTTTTAAGATGAAGTTTAATCTTTTGATATTTTTTTTTCAAAACAAAAAATTTCCACCTTTTCTTTTTTTAAGAAAATAACTTACGACACTCTGACACGGCTCACCTCCAAGTAGATTTGATAATTATCCGTTAAAAAATAGAACCAAATTTAAATTCATATTAATTAGATAATTATTCGAATAAAATATCTGATATATAATTTATTCAGACATCAGATACTTCGATTATTAATTAAATATGAATTCGAATATCATATTATCCGCTCCATATCCAACATGTTTATCTAAACGCTGGTTGCACACTATGGTATGTAATTATATCTAGTCATCTTATAAACCTGTTTGTGATTGGTCCCGACCAGTTGGATGAGACTGAGAACCCGCACAGTAGTTGCGTCATCGTTGGTCTCCTACAACTGTTTTGCTACGTCACTTGGATCAATCACAAGTAAATCTACAAAATGATTAGGCACAATTACACAGCACGGTGTGCACTCTTCTTCTTAGGTTAGTTTAGGTTTCGGACTCTACCGCTGTTTGCACCCTTCCCGGGCTAGAAAACATTGTTCAGGCTTCGGACTGGGCCGGGCCATAACTAGGCTCGGATCAGGCCCAAAATCTAAAATCGGAAGCTGACAGAGAATCTACTCGACGGGCCTTAAGGAAGTGAACTCAACTAATTAGAAAAGGAAGTTTTCAGTAATGCACTGTAGGGTCAACCTAGGTGACTTCCACTTTAGCTTTTCACCGTATCAAGTTATATGGCCACAAGTCTTTCCTGCACTTGGCTTCGGCCGCACTAGACCCGTATTATTTTGACATTAACTCATCCTGAGTCAAACTTGACCCACCTAGTTAACTATCTTCGAGTATGAACAATATACTTTCTAATCCAAATTTTTTTGAGTTGATGAACAACTTCTCATCAGACTCCACCCTCAACGCCTAATGTTGCACGATCCAGCGTCACCCTCGCTAAACCCCATCACCGTACGTGTTTAAGAACGACAAATATTGATGGGCATTGTCTATATGGTAACTTAATTTGATAATCGGATGAAGAGTATGGTAGGGTGAGTTATCCGTCTTATTATGCGTAACCGAGTTTGATAGCATATGTAGAATAGGGAGAGTTATTCGGGATCGGGTATGATAGGCCCGGGTTAAGGTCGGATAACTTATTCGATCATTTTAGTAGAGTAAGTTATTCTAAGTTGAGTAAGGCACGATTATGTGATTTTTATTTATTTTATTTATTATATTTTTTATCTATTTTATTTTTATTATTTTAAATAAAATAAAAAATTAATTGTTAAACTCAATAGACTTAACCCTGGAGTAATTTACTTAGACTTATCTTAACCGACTTATTCTAACCGGTTATCAAAGTGACCCTAAGTGATATCTATTGTATTTTTTGTTATAAGACAGCTATGCATGGTTGACACTTAGAGCTCCCGAGGATGGGATCAAGTTAGAGCTAACCACAACCCAAGTGATTGTTCAAGTTGCCCACTTTGAAGACTCTGAGCCAGACTTGGACCTTCAAAACTTGGATTTGACCTGAACGAACTTTGTTCAAACTACATCCAGTCTGTGATTTATTATATATATATGTGTGTAGTGTGTGTGTGCATGAATATATACGTTTAGATATAATTTAACGGAGCACTAAAGAGATTGACGGGGAAAATTGTGAGGAAGTTACTGCACTGGCTTGTCAGTGATTGCAGCTAAGTTAGAAAATGAGGCTAATGAGCTGGTGGAATCGCACTTGCTTGGGTGATTTTTTAATGAAATCAGCCCATCATGCAAAAGATTCTTTGATCAGAGGTTACACTGCAAAGTGAAATCTTGCAGGGACAGATAATACTCAGGGAGAGGTCAAGGGCTCAAAAAAGAATTAAGATGCTAAAAAACTTGATGACCCATATGCATCAGAATATCTGCTGAAAGCACAGTATGTAATAAACTACAGTTCAATAGGAGGAAAGAACCTAGGGCCTTTTGCATAAGTGATTCTAGTGTATATGAACAAAAATCCCCCCAAAAAAATTATATGCTCTTTATAGTTTATACTGCTTGCATATTGACCATACTTAAAGCAGGTGGGTTTTTTGAGATGATAGGACAGTATCTTAATAGAATATAAGTGGCATATTCCTACTTAATGACTGTTGTCCATCTCACTGTCAGTACTCAAACTGTATGTCTTGAAAGTTTTGGAGATTTGAATCATGTAAGAATTAAAGGAGGTAGAGGCATAATTTTTCTTTTAATTAGAGGGCCTCTATATATAACGAGCTCTTGTGATGGGTTTTGACAATAATTGTCAGATGGCAAGAAAGTGAAGAAACAATGATGAGTTTGAACATGGGTCAGCAGTTGCTTGAAAGAAGTTTATATTGTACTAGAAAAGGCTTAAAGAATGATAATTTAAATCTAGCCTACAAACTCCAAACATCCTTGAAGGAACTTACTGTTTTTTTTTTTGTTGGGGGGGGGGGGAGGGAACTCTTGTAAGAAAATGGCCATGTACTTGTCATTGATATACTCTGGGCCCCAGGTTTGCTTGCTCCCAAATGTTTCCTATCCCAAAAGCCCTGAAGTATAATGCAAGGGTAATCACATTGCTCCCCTCCCCACCAAACAGCAAAACCAGAAGCCAAAAAGAAATCCCCACCAATTGCTATAAATTAATGATCTCACTCCCAACCATCTCACCCCCAACATCTTCTCTCCCACCAACATGCCTTCTCCAATTATGAGGCCTCTCAGGACACCACTCTCACTCTCAGCAACCCTCCTCCTCATCCTGTGTCTCCTCCTCTCCTCTGGTAAGAACTAAGAACTCCCCCCCCCCCCCATCCCATGCCATCTGATATCAGATTTACATAGATGCAGCTATACAACAGATTTGTATTGTGTGGGATCATATATGGGGGAGCTGACTGGTGCATTAATTTGCTGTGCAGGCCATTCTGCAGAGGACCGGCCGGTGGTCACCTTCCACATCAGGAACAAGTGCCCCTTCGCCATATGGCCGGCGGCCGCGCCAAATGCTGGCCACCCCGTCATCGCCGCCGCCGGCGGCTTCTTCCTCCCTTCCGGCGTGACCAAACGGATCCAGGTGCCTCCAGTGTGGAACGGCCGCCTGTGGGCGAGGACCGGCTGCGACTTCTCCTCCGGATCCAAACCCGGATGCCGCACCGGCGACTGCCAGGGTCTCCTCGCTTGCAACGGCTCCGTTGGGGTCCCGCCGGCGACTCTCCTTGAGGTGCTTAATTATCCAGCTACTTGAACTTTCAATAGATACGGTAACGTAACTAGGATGGATTAATACGTATCCAACCCATATCAAGCTTAAATAATTAGGATGGATTAAAGTGAAAAGACATGGCTTGGATCAGATTGAGATACGTTTAGAAGAATTTTTTTTGACTCTAATAAAAAAATTTGGGTCAAAATGACATGATCTAACATTAAAAAAAAAATGTTAATACACCGTATTGGACGGCGCAGCTGTCGCTGCAGGCCGGCCCGGGCAAGTCCAGCTTCTACGACGTCAGCCTGGTGGACGGCTACAACCTGCCAGTGTCGGTGTCGGCGAGGCCGGCCGAACCCAGCTGCTTCATCGGCGGATGCAGGAGGAGCCCCATGGCGGAGTGCCCGCAGGAGCTGCAGGTGATGGACGAGAAGGGCCAGTCGGCGGTGGCCTGCAAGAGCGCCTGCCTCGCCTTCGGCCTGGACCAGTTCTGCTGCCGGAACGCCTACGGCACACCGGAGGCCTGCAAGCCCACCGCCTACTCCCAGGCGTTCAAGGAGGCCTGCCCCTCCTACGTCAGCTACGCCTTCGACGCGCCGGCGCCCCTCGCCAGCTGCGCCGCCAAGGAGTACGTCGTCACCTTCTGCCCCTCCAAGTGGAGCAGCGTGTGAAGCTGGGGATCGACCCGCTTGATCATGGCCGTACATGGGAGAGGAGACAGGGTGGTTTAGGGTTTCGCGTCGGTTGCTCTTCTGAGTGCTTGCTCGCTCTCTGTGATGGCTACGGAAGGGGGGGTTTCGATTCAGGGAAGGCATTGCCATTGTAAGAGCTGTTGTGGAGATTCTTCAGTTTCAAGGTGGTGGATCTGCTCATATATATATATATATATATATATTATGGGCTAATTAATGTTAAGAAAGAGATTTGACAGTGTTTAGATCTTCCTTCCTCTCTCGACAGTGATGGAGTGGACACTCTCTTTTTTTTCAGGGCGAAAGATCTCGAGCTCAATCTTAAATTTTTAATTTTTAATAACAAAAAAAATCATGAGTTTATGTGAAAAAAAAAAGAAAAAAGGCCACTTTTTTGAGGGGCTCATAATGAGGAAAAATATCCCAGAATCTGGATATGTAAGTGCAAAATTATCCTTAGCTAAGAAAACTGTCATTGAAAAGAATAAGAACAGAAATGTCCTTCGCTAAAAAAATTTGTGACATGAGAGAGCATCTTAATCATGAAAGCATACTAGGAAGTGTATATGTACAATAGGCAAAATTTCATGACCCATATGCAAATTACCTGCAACTCTCCGGTGCTAAATTAATTAGTAGACTACTTCAATATATAGGAGGCCAGAATTATGATTAAGCTCGTTGCACATGTGGTAGATAATAATCAAATACATGTGAAAGAAGTCTTAAGGTTTGCGCATGTAAATTTGTAAGAAAGCACTCCGATATAATTGGAGTTGCCTGATTGATTAACAAGGCGCTCATTTTCATTGTGATAAGTATCTTAAACAAGTGTCTTAATTAACAATCTCCCTCTTAAACGAGTCTTTAATTAACTTTCTGCACAACTAGACACCACATCAGGTCTCTCTTTTTCACGAGGCGCGCGTGATCCTCTTAATGATTTTTTAGGTATTTCACATATATCACATGTACATCGCGTTAATTATGCTCCCGCATCAACCACAACACAGCAGAGTAATGGCGATCCACGTATTAGCGTCGGCTGTCATAATCCTACGATACTATCAGTTATTAGTGACGGTTGCAAAAATAGTCGTCGCTAATAAATCTTAAAGACGAAATACATGGCAGCCGTTAATATATATTATTAGTGACAGCTGACAATCAGTCCCCACTAATAATGTCTTATTAGTGACAGTTGTGACGCAATCATCGTTATAAAATCTTTATTAGCGACAACTTACATGCGGACGTCGTTAATACTGTATACATTTTCATAATAACTTTAAAAATGTTTATTTTTACAGCGGTGTGGCCGTTGCTTATATTATAACTTTCCCCTGAAAATAAAAAATATTGTTAGTGATCATTTTATCACATTTGTCACTACCACCGAATGTGTTTAAATCTATGATTTAAAAAATATTATTATTAGCAACGCCAGATTCTTCGATCGTCGTTAATAAATTATTATTAATAACGGCTCCTAAATAATCATCGCTAATAAGTCATTACTAGCGACGTAAGGCTTACTCTCGGCCGTCACTAATATAGCAAATGTTTATATAATAACTCAAAAAATATTAGTTTTAGCACCAAAAAATATCAGTTCTAGTGACAGTTAACATGTAGGCATCGCTAATGACATATTTGTTCTCCAAAAATGTAAATAATATGTTTTTACGATGGTTATATCATGACCGTTGCTAATAAATAATTATTAACAACGGTTCTTACACAATCGTCACTAATAGTAATATTCTTTACTCACTTTTAATATGTATTAGCAGCGGCTCTTACGCATCCGTCGTGAATAATATTTTTTAAAATATTAAAAAATATTAGCGACGACATAGACATGATTAATAGCGATAGCTACTGAGTGTCGCTATTAATGTTGATGTTTTAATGACGATGGCTTTATACTTTATCTTTAATAGCAACGGTTAGCGGAGTTGCTGATATATGTTAATTTTTAGTGACAACTATAATCATCACAATTACTCAATAGCAACGGAAACATCCACGGTTAGAAAATGATTTTTTTATGTTTTTATTCAATAGCGACGAATACAGTATAATACGTCATCACTCAATAACAATGGCCGCAGCCATCGCTATTAATAAAGTGATAGCCTAATTAATATGTAAAAGTATCTGTGAGTGTCAAATTTGTTAATTACAAAAAAATTATTTTGGGAACATATTTTATATGATGTAATAATAGATAAATAAATGATGTATGTATTAATGTAACCATGATTTCATATGTAAGTAATCTTCTTCTTCTTTTTAATATAATAATTATAATAGATCTCATTTAATATAATAATTATATCATTTATTACATCATTAATGTAACAACGATTTCATATGTGAGATCATTTATTGCATACGATATAATAATTATATATGATCTCATTTAATATAATAATTATAATATATCTAACGAAATAACAATTTGAATTATGTACTAATATAATGCTTAACATGTCTAGCATGCATCTAATTTTGATATAATATAAGATATTAAATTGTAATTACATTTATTATTATGATAAAATATTAAATCGTAGTAATAAAATGGGGATTTTTTACACTACCTTTTTTTAAAAAAATTCCCCAAATGGCATCACGGTATGAGAGAGAGATGTTTATTTTCCAAAAAATATGCTTATTTTTTGGAGGATTCTAGGATGGCATTTCTATATTTTCAGACTAACCCTTTTAGAATTTTGTTATTAATTAGCATGAATATTTTTTTGCTTTTGTTTCACATAAAAATTGGAAAGTTTAAAAAAAAAGGGCGCTGATCACAATTTGAAAAACAAAGGGCGCCGAGCGCACTGAGCTAGTGAGCTGGGGGGCAGTCTGGGTGAACCGGTGACCGTCCGATCTAATCGGACGGTCAGCGGTTCTTTCTTTCACCTGCCCTTTCCCCCACCCCCCCCCCAAAACCCTACAAACGCCATTCCGTCCCGCCACCGGCAGGAACACCAGCGCGGCCGCCGTCCCTCTTATCTCCACGAGGCCAACGCTGCGAGGCTCTCCCGGCTGCCGCCAGCCATGGAACTGCCCTGCTCCACCGCCGCCTCTGCGGGTCATCTCGGATCTGCCGCGCGTCTGCCCCGCCGCGCGCCGACGGTAAGCTCTGTCCCTCCCTTCCCCGCCCTCTCCCCTCCCCTCCGACCACCTCTCACATGGCCGCCGCTGCTCACTCTCCTGGCTCCCTCCTCCCTCTCACTCTCACGTCGCCCTTTCACTGTCCCTTCTCTCTCTCTCGCCTGGCCCTCTTCCTCCCTCTCACTGTCCCGCCCACTCCCTCCCTGCTGCGCCGCTGCCCACCCACCCCCTCCCTCCCCCTCTCTCTCTCTCTCTCAGCCTGCACGCAGCGCCGCCGCCAACGCTGTAACCCCCTCCCTCTCACTGTCCCCCCCTCGGCTCTCTCCCTCGGTCCTCCCTCCTCTCTTTCCCTTCCCTCCGACACACACCATCTGCATCGGGGAGAGCTTTGCTGACCTCAAAACCCTAGAAAACAAGGCGTTCGATCGCGTCTGTTGAGGAGGTAGCGATCTCTTTGAATCTTGGTAGGTTTTTTTTTATAACTTATTCATTTACCCTTTTCTTGGTGAATGCAGATGCTCTCCTCCAGCTTATAATTTCGGCATGTAAGCCCAAGGCCAAGATTGTCGACCTGTGTGAGAAGGGTGATGCCTTCATCAGACAGTAAGGTTTTGGAAGATTTTCTTTATTTTGTTTTTGTGATGCTGGTTGTTCCATGGTGATATGGATTGTTTCTGGTGATTTGTGTAACGGAGTTGCGTTGTGTTAGGCAAACTGGAAATGTGGACAGAAATGTGAAGAAGATTGAGATGGGGTGTCACATAGACTGCTTTATTGCAGTAGTTGCACACACCCACGTGCTTCAGGAAGGGCCTGTTACTGGTAGAGCTGCTGATGTGATTGCCGCTGCAAACACTGCGGCGGAAGTTCCATTGAGGCTTGTTAGACCCGGGAAGAAGGTAGTTTGTGTGCTTATAAAGCTCTGACGTTTATTTCTATACTACCTTAGAATATTCATTCATTACTTTGTGTCTATAAGAACACAACACTGTAACTGTGTGAACATATTCTCCTTGATCGTAAAATATTTTTCTGTAACAGAGATAAAATGGGAAGCAGGGGAGTTACAGTTACATTCTAGTATACTATGACATGTTGTCTCCGGTCCAATGTAAAAGATAAAAGTCATGTGATACTGCTAATGTCAGACAGCAAGGATACATGAATTTTTTTTCTTCAGTTGTGTTTTGTAATATCAGATAGCAAGGGTACATGATTTTGCTTTTTTCATTTGTGTTTTGTACTCAAGGCTAGGTCTATGCTTTGCATTATGTAGCACTTTGTTTCATTGTCTTTCTAACTGTTTTGGTTATCCTTTCATTGCTATCATTATTTTTACATGCTGTTCATCTGGTTGTTTTTTGGCAGACATGGAAAATGAGATGTGAGCATATTGAATATTGAATTAAACATTTAACTTTCTTTAACCTTGCGAAGTAGAATCTTCCTCTTTCTAAGCAATGTCCTGAGATGAAGTCCCTAAATGAGGAATACTTTTCAAAGCTATGGATTAATATCCAATGATGCTTTTGTCATAGTTACTCTGATAGGGTCCTTCTTATATCCAAGTAGTGTAAATATGCTCATGACCAAATCTTTGTTGACGAAGACCTGTTTATTGATCTCTTCTTTCTAGTAGTTGTGTTGAAAGAATATGACTCTTGTGGTAGAAAATGCTATTTGTTGAAGTTATTTTTGTTGTCTGGGAGTTATTATAGGATGCCATTTGCAAGCTTCTTGTTGGTGCATGTGTTACATGTTTCTCAGTGGAGACTATTTCCTAAATGATGAATTTATCTGAAAGCTATGGGCTACTGCCCAAGTGCGGCCAATGTTGTAGTTAACGCTGATAGGATTCATATCTTAGGTTGACGAATAGGCAAGAATGTACAAAAAAATGCTATTCAAATACTTGTGAATGGCGAAGCCAGCGAGTCATTCATTTGGTTTGAGTGTCTCTACATGCTCCATTGATCCGTGTTTTTGACTGAGAATTTTAAGGTCGATAAATTGCAGATTATGCCATCATATTGTATTTATCCCTCTATTCTCTTTCCTTCTATCTATGCTTTCGGTGTTTCTAGATCTAATGAATTTTATGGCAGTGGAGGACTATTTAAAGTTTTACTTAATTTTCTTTCTTAGCTGGTAATGCGTGTCCATTATCATTGCAGAATGTTCCTCATGCACCGGTGGTCCGGTTATTGAGAGCAGGGTTTTACAAACTGATCCGGTACGGGGCGAATCGTCGGTATCGGATCGTATCAGTCACAGATCAATACGATCGGTCTGAGATATGCAATCGATAAGTTTTATATATTTGTTATTTTATTTTAAATATAAAATATTTTATAAGTAAGTTGGTTAAGTGCCTTTGTCGGTTTGTGAGTGGTTTGAGTTCGAAATACACCGGTTGCATGTCTTTTTTTTGTTTCTTTTTAAGATTTTTAATTAAAAAAAGTCAAAATCTCAAAGACGTTCACAAGATTCGATCCTAAGATGGTTTAGACGAAATGCACAAACCGTCGATCTAACTGAGCTAGGAGTTTTTTTATATTATTTTACACATATTATATATATATAAGTTTTTTTTTCATCTTGATATCTTACGGTGCGGAGCGGTACGATATTGTATCATATCGTACTATATCGTTGGAAAATTGATACGGTCGGTACGATCGGGCTGACAAATTTTGATCGAGGAAGCACCGTTTTGAATGTGATGATTATAACTGTAGAAAAGGGCATCTCTGTAAATAAACAGGGATATTTTCATAATATTAAAAGTTATAGTGGTTTCTTGTAATTTTTCTTTTCTTCCTGCTTGCTCTTGTACAAGAGGGTAAAGATGTAAATTACTCTTTTTAAGTCTGAGTATGAATAGAGGGGTTACACTGGCATGTTCATGACCTCCCTCTTATCCGCCGCCCTCTCACTCTCATATGCCATTACATGTTTTTTTAATTTATATTTATCATAAAAATTAAATTTATTTCAAAAATAAAAGATCTCAATATTATTTAGTAGGTTTTATGGTTTTAGTGACAATTTCAAAGTCTTCACTATTATTAATTATTGGGGACACTTGTGTAGTCACAGTTAATAATTTGCTAATAATTATTGTTGTGTAGGTTTTATGATTTTAGCGACGGTTTAAAAGTGCTCATATTTATTATTAATTATAGTTTTATAATTGGCATTATTAATATTACAATAATTATTGGTTGCGGTTGTCTGGATATTGCTAAAAATATTATTAGTAACATTTGCACATTATAAGTGATGAATCTCTAAATATATTAGCAACTTATCTATGTCCTGTCGTCATTATTAAATATTAGCGAAGAGTTTTAGCCATCCCTAATAATATATATGTATTTTTTATTTCATGAATTGTATTTGCGATAGTTGTGTAACCATCGTTAATAATGTATTTTTAAATTTTTATTTCACTTATGATATTAATGATTGCTTTACGGTTGTTAGTGATAATATTTTATTTTTTGATTTCATAAATTATATTAGTGATAATGTTACAACTAATGTAAATATATTTATTTTTTATTTTTAAAAAATATATAATAGTGATGATGAATAGTTGTCGCCAATAATATCACTCATTCCTCACTAATAAGAAATAACTAGTCAAATAAACGTGCTATGCGCGTTGATTTATTTTGAGATTTTTTTGAAATTATAATGACATTCAATAAGAGATATTACGATTTTTCAAATGCTAACCACATGTTTATAATTACAGAGATAACATATAAAAAATCAAATGTTGTAACTATTTAGTAGATTATCCAACAATATTTAAGTATTTAACTCTCCACCAGTCGCTTAGCGACCTTAGAAATAATATAGGCACATCTCGTTAGTACATGTGCATATTCATGTAAGTTTCAAAATGGGATTGTCAAAATCAAATGTTGTATATGGCCGATTGAAAAATCTTTGTAACTATTTTAAAATAAACAACAAGTAATAATGTATATTTCTTTTTGCATGTGGTATATCATGAGATATGGAACCTTTCATTCTTTCTATGTTATTTTTGTACGTACAATTAAAATCACTATTTATATTTACTCATTTTAAATTGAGAATATCATCTTGATGTCAACAATAAATCATCTAAGTTACAAAATATACCTTTTCGTTATGTATTCAAAGAAAATTTATAATATATGTTGAAATTAGACTTACCAATTCTATTGTCATAATTACTCATAAAAAGGTGCACCTATGAGCCATTGGCACTTAAAATAGAATGATCATACGACTTGAGTGTAATATAGGAAATTTTTATTGTTGGGTATTTTTGACCTCTACTTGTACATGCCTTTTTACATCTATAGAATATATTGTAAGAGAGTTGGCGGGTTTTTTTTTATCGGTTTACTTTTTTTTCTGGTTCGGTCAGTTTGGTCTCCGCCGACTCACTTTCAAAAAAAAACTTGTATAATGTCCAACAATATACTACTGGAGTATGGGCAAGGGATCATCTACGGCATGTGATCATGGTAATTATTAACTTGAAAAAAATGAACTAAAATAAGGATAAGATAGGAGTAACTCATCTAGTACCAGATGATCCAGCATGGATATTCTATCTACTTGTCACAAATGTAAAAGAAATAAGCAAATTATGCTCAGAAATGAGCAAAACGACTACCTACACAAGTTGTCTATGAACCCTAAAATAGCCATGGGCAAATAACTGAAAGAATCTAATCAAGAAAACATCTCAGTAGAATCATGCACTAACAGCCCCTCCCCCCCCCCCAACCCCATCCTCCCAAGATAAGCAAGTTTTAAAATGATTTTTTTTTCTTCAAGGTAGGCGCCGGAATGACTGCATTAAACACAAAACCAGAAGGCAATCAATTACAACCAATTAAAAATCACTTGAAAGTGGAGACGCTATGTGCACACGGTAGAACCTGCCTTCGTAAAGGGTTCGTCACAGTTGGGCATACGATGTTTGATGAGTGACATGAAAAACCTTTCTACGGAATTGTGACAACAAATACATAAATTTCTAACGTTCCCATGGTATGAAAGGGAAACAGTGACACGGTAAGAATATAGTTTTCAAGGGGAATTGTATGCACTGAGTCAGTGATTCCAACATATGCGTATAGTCGCAGGCCCCTGAATCCCAACCAATGCAGATCATCACAACCCATGATTCAGAGAATTTGAAGAGAGAGCCAGTAAAAGCTGGAGAGCAAACGTGATCGCAGCATCGGCTCCACGAATAAATAATTTAGCATTAAATCCATGGCCTCCTAGCAGCAAGCGAACCACCGAAAGCCAGCTTGATCTCTGCCGCCCAATCATAGCATCACCAGGTCATTTCTCTTACCTCAGAGTAGAAAACCCTAAAGGGGAAAGAGAACAGGCAGAGAAGTTATCTCAAATTCCAGTCTCTACTCCTCATCAGGGATTTAACGGCAGGTGGTAAGAGAAAATGGCCAGGAGACAGAACTAGCTGCTGGTTAGTGTCATACGGCACTTCCTATCAAAGGTCTTGCTTCCTCACAGGGAACCGACAAGAGATCTGCCAAGAAGAAAGGACAAGATGCATATCCAGGTGGAAGTTTCCAGGGATCCTATCAGCACCGGATCACCGGATTCGGTGGCTTTCTTGATGGGAAAAAATCCCAATACTATGTGTATTAACAAATCTTGAAATCGGATAACGCAGCGGTAAATTTTAATCGGAACAACACATTCACATAGAACACCAGATTTACGTGAAAAATCCCTCCAATGCGAAGGGGAAAAATCACGGGTAAGTTACAGAAGAAAACTTCACTATGAACAATAATGAAAGTACAAATAACTCAAATCTCTTGCCAAGACTTGAGTTGGAATTACAAGAGAGAACTGGGATTCAATATAACTGAACTCTCCTACTTGATCACAGCAGATTCTACTGCAAATATGATCTTCCCTGTAGTGAGAAATCTGTTTAGTTGATGAAGATCTTCCCTTCTCTTATTCTTCTTCTTCTGCAACACCTTCTTCACGGAGCTACAGTAACCCCTCTTTTACCCTCTTGATGGCTTCCTAGATCTCACCTTGGATCATGGTTTTAGACCCCCAATAAGATGTTTTATACATCTAGGATGGTCAAGGGACAACCCAGGGACCAGATCCACCAAATCTGCCTAATCCCATGACTTTTGGGATTAAATAAACCAAGGAAAGGATTC
Organism: Amorphophallus konjac; assembly: GCA_022559845.1. NCBI lineage: Eukaryota > Viridiplantae > Streptophyta > Magnoliopsida > Alismatales > Araceae > Amorphophallus > Amorphophallus konjac. The sequence goes on from CM040122.1 coordinate 465,607,055, forward strand.
CTTTTCGGACATGGAACAAAAGGTCAAAGATGGCTGCCTCGGGGCTGCCGGCCGACCGGACCTATAGGGGCGGTCGACCGGAAATTCTCAGACAACCGCATCTTAGCTCCCTCGGAAAATCGGTCGACCTGAAAAGGTCTGGCGGTCGACCGGTTCCGGTCGACCGGAAATGCCCGGCCGGTCGACCGGTGGGCTGAATGCCCAACAACCTCCCCCTTCAGCCCATAAGGGAGGCTGTCCCGTGACTTCTCAGTGTGTAGTCATGCCGACCAGTCGTCGGCAAATCTCTTGCCTTTCTTTTAGCAAAGTCTTCGTCAACATGTCTGCCCCATTGTCATCTGTGTGAACTTTCTGGAGCTTCAGTTACTTCTCTTCAAACACATTTCTAATCCAGTGGTATCTGACATCTATGTGCTTTGACTTGGAATGAAGAGTTGGGTTCTTGCATAGGTGGATGGCGCTTTGGCTGTCACAGTACACCACATAGCTTTCTTGTTTTAGCCCCAATTCATGTAAGAATTCTTTCATCCACAGCATATCTTTGCAAACCTCTGTAGCAGCAATATATTCCGCCTCTGTGGTGGAAAGCACAATACACCTTTGCAACATGGATTGCTATGAAACAGCTCCCCCTGTAAAAGTAAGAACAAAACCTGATGTGGACTTTCTTGTATCAATATCATTTGCTATATCTGCATCTGTGTAACCTGTCAGAACAGGTGGTCCACCCCCAAAACTTAAACAAATTTTGGAGCTACCCCTGAGATATCTAGGGATCCACTTCATTGCTGCCCAATGCTCCTTTCCTGGATTTGCAAGAAATCTGCTAGCAACACCCACTGCATACGCTATATCCGGCCTCGTACATACCATTGCATACATCAGACTTCCGACTGCTGAAGCATAAGGGACTTTCTGCATTTTCTCCTTCTCCTCTTCATTTGTTGGACTCTGCTCTGAGCACAACTTAAAATAACCTGCAAAAGGAGAACCAACTGGCTTTGCATTGCTCATACTAAACATGTCCAATAACTTCTCAATATATTTCTCTTGTGACAACCATATTTTCTTGGCTTTTCTGTCACGAGAAATCTACATGCCTAATATTTGCTTTGCTGGCCCCATGTCCTTCATTGCAAAGGACTTGCTAAGTTCCTTCTTCAGCCTGTCAATCATAGACATATCTTTCCCAAGGATAAGCATGTCATCAACATATAATAAGAGAATAATGAAATTCTCACCAAATCATTTGATGTATACACAATGATCTGAAGCCGTTCTTTTGTATTCATTTTCAGCCATAAATGAATCAAACTTCTTGTACCACTGTCTTGGAGCTTGCTTCAGTCCATACAAGCTCTTTCTCAATATGCAGACAAGATTCTCTTTACCTATGACTTCGAATCCTTCTGCTTGCTCCATATACATTTCCTCTTCTAAATCACCATGGAGGAAAGCTGTCTTCACATCCAGTTGCTCAACCTCCAAGTCCAGGCTAGCAGCAAAACCTAGAGCAACACGAATAGAAGACATTTTTACAACAGGAGAGAAAATTTCTTCAAAGTCAATACCTTACTTTTGACCAAAGCCTTTTACAACCAATCCGGCCTTGTATTTTGGTTGAGAACATTGCTCTTGAGTCTTCAATTTGAAAACCCATTTGTTCTTCAGTGCCTTTCTTCCCTTTGGTAGTTGTACCAAATCATAGGTGTGGTTCTTCTGCAGAGCATCCATCTCTTCCTGCATAGCTTCTAACCACTCATTCTTCTGCTCACTTTGCATTGCTTCTTGGTAACACTCCGGTTCACCTGCATCAGTAAGCATTACGTACTCATCTGTAGGATACCTTTTGGAAGGTTGATGTTCTCTAGAAGATCTTCTCAGCTGAGGTTCTATAGGAGGTTGCTCCTCATCTACTTCCTGCTCTACATGTTCTGCAGGTAAGTCAGCATCTACCTCTGCATCATCTTCCTGCTGATCTCCCCCATCACCCTGACATACTGGAGGGGAAATTGGATCACAATCTACTAAGCCTTCTTCAGAAGCCTTGGCTGGTACCTTTTTCTTGAAATCTTCAAATGTTTGATCTTCAACGAAAATCACATCACTGCTTCTGAATATTTTCTACTTTACTGGATCCCAAAGTCTGTAACCAAATTCATCACGTGAGTACCCAAGAAAAATACATTCTTTTGTCTTACCATCCAACTTGGACCTTTCAATGTCTGGAATATGTGCAAATGCACGACAGCCAAACACTCTCAAGTGCTTGTAGAAGACATCTTTTCCTGACCATACATGTTCAGCAACATCACCATCTAGAGCTGTACAGGGTGACAAGTTGATAACATCAACTGCAGTCCTCAATGCCTCATCCCAAAATCTTTTGGGTAGCTTGACTTGTGAAAGCATACATCTGATCTTTTCCATGATAGTGCGGTTCATCCTCTCTGCAATTGTATTATGCTGAGGTGTACCAGGAACTGTCATCTCATGCTGAATGCCATGTGACCTGCAATAAGCATTAAACGACCCTGTATACTCACCACCATTATCTGACCTTATGCATTTTAGCTGTCTCTCTGTCTCCCTTTCAACCTTGGCATGAAACTCCTTGAAAATATCAATAACTTGATCTTTAGTCTTCAAAGCATAAGTCCAAACTTTCCTTGAAAAATCATCTATAAAGGTGACAAAATAAAGTGCACCATTGATACCTAGAACATTAACTGATCCACTAGGAGTTTTCGTTTTTAAAGGGCCACATATATCTGTATAGACACGATCCAAGGCATGTATCTTTCTAGATAATGCATGACTAGTAAAGGAAACTCTATGTTATTTTCCAGCCAAACAATCAATACATGAGTTCAGATGTGTACCTTTGAAGTCTGGTAAGACTTCTTTCTTGGAAAGAACCTGCAATCCCTTCTCGCTCATGTGTCCCATTCTCCTATGCCACAACTCCATACTAGAATCTTTCTCAGTAGCATTCAACAGATCACCACAAGCTTGAACCTGCAACCTGTATAAGGTATGACATTTCTTCCTAGTAGCAACAACAAGAGAACCCTTGCTAAGCTTCCATTTACCCTTGTGAAATCTGCTATCATAGTCTTCATCATCGAACTTTCCAACTGAAATTAAATTCAGCCTCAAATCAACCACATGCCTCACATCCTTAAGTACCATCTTGCAACCAAGATTGGTCTTTATATGAATGTCGCCCATGCCAATGATGTCTGCCGTCCCATGGTTGCCCATCTTGACGGCACCAAAATTTCCAGCCTTGTAGGTGGCAAAGAACTCCCTCCGTGGTGTAGCATGGTAAGAAGCACCTGTGTCAATCACCCACTCGAGGTCTTGGCATACGCAAGAAAAAATATCATCAGAAATAGACAAAATCAGATAATCATCACCTTGTGTTGTAGCTGTGACATTCTCTTTTGACTCTGCATTCTCTACTTCTTTTCCCTTTTCTTGTTCTTCTTCGATTGCCTGCACTGATTCTTGAAATGTCCTTTTTCTCCACAGTTGTAGCAAGTAACGTCCTTTCTTGGCCTTGACTTACTTCTGCTCTTCTGTGAATTTCCTCTCCCTCTGGACTTTGACCTTCCCCTATTCTCTGAGACGAGTGCCTGTGAATCACTGTGAGAAATTCCTGAATTCTTTCTTCTCAACTCTTCATTCAACAAACTACTTGTTACTTGACTCATGGAGACAACTCCATCTGGTGCAGAATTGCTGAGAGAGACCACCAGTGTCTCCCAGCTTTCTAGCAACGAACTGAGAAGTAACAATGCCTGCAACTCATCATCAAGAGACATCTTCATAGAGGATAACTGGTTAGTGATACTCTGCATTTCATTCAAATGCTCAGCAATAGAAGTGTCATCTTTAAACTTCAAATTGACAAGTTTTCTAATCAGGAAAGCCTTATTTCCAGCTGTTTTTCTTTCATAAAGACCCTTCAACTTTTTTCATAGAGAGTGTGCGGAACTCTCAGTGGAGACATGATGAAAAACACTATCATCAAGCCATTGTCGAATAAACCCGACAGTTTTTCGATCTAACATTTTCCAGTCATCGGGTGACGTAGTTGCGGGTTTTCCACTATCTCCTTTCAATGGACCATACAGATCCTTGCAATACAAGAGATCCTCCATTCTTAGTTTCCATATCATCCAGTTGTTTCCGTTTAAACTAATCATGCGGGATGAGTTACCGACCTCCATGTTCATACACAAATAATCAAAACTGATCTAACAACAAGTAGGTGGCTCTGATACCAGTTGATGGGAAAAAATCCCAATGCTATGTGTACTAACAAATCTTGAAACCGGATAACGCAGCAGTAAATTTTAATCGGAACAACACATTCACATAGAACACCAGATTTACGTGAAAAATCCCTCCAATGCGAAGGGGAAAAACCACGGGTAAGTTACAGAAGAAAACTTCACTATGAACAATAATGAAAGTACAAATAACTCAAATCTCTTGCCAAGACTTGAGTTGGAATTACAAGAGAGAACTGAGATTCAATATAACTGAACTCTCCTACTTGATCACAGCAGATTCTACTGCAAACATGATCTTCCCTGTAGTGAGAAATTTGTTCAGTTGATGAAGATCTTCTCTTCTCTTGCTCTTCTTCTTCTGCAACACCTTCTTCACGGAGCTACAGTAACCCCTCTTTTGCCCTCTTGATGGCTTCCTAGATCTCACCTTGGATCATAGTTTTAGACCCCCAATAAGATATTTTATACATCTAGGATGGTCAAGGGACAACCCAGGGACCAGATCCACCAAACCTGCCTAATCCCATGACTTTTGGGATTAAATAGACCAAGGAAAGGATTCCTTTTCGGACATGGAACAAAATGTCAAAGATGGCTGTCTCGGGGCTGCCGGTCGACCGGACTTATAGGGGCGGTCGACCAGAAATTCTCAGACAACCGCATCTTAGCTCCTTGGGAAAACCAGTCGACCTGAAAAGGTCTGGCGGTCGACCGGTTCCAGTCGACCGAAAATGCCCGGCCGGTCGACCGGTGGGCTGAATGCACAACATTCCTGAGACAACCAAAGGTAACTACATGCCGTACAACTGCACCAAGAGCACATTCTGCATTAAGCATCATCTTCGCCACAAACCACCGCCATCAACACCCCTGCAGTGCCAGAACGACACGCCCTCCCTCACCCTTTGCACAAAGCCTGGGAAATAAATATCCTAGCATACAGAGAATCCCTAAAAATCATCCTCGTGAAGCCAACGGTAGGAACACGTGACAAGAACGTGAACCGGCGGGGGATAAAATATGAACCGATCGGAAAAAAGTAAATCGGCGGAAAATCAAACCGATTGGATCAGGGGAAAAAAGTAAACCGGCGGAAAAAAACCCATCAATTCTTTTATAGGTTATGTTATAGATTAGCGATGGCTGACCGAAGTCATCGCGAAAACATTAGGGAAGAGCTTATTGACTACAACATTAGTGACAACTGTGTGTCGTGACTGATAGTATTAGTGACGGTTTTTGACAGTCGCCAATAATCTGCATTCATTTTCTTGTATTGAGTTTAGCTATGAAGATAGTAGTGCATGATGTGCCACCAATACTTTGCTAAGATGTGTCCCAAGTTTGTTTGCCTCAAGAAATCCCCCCCCCCCCAAATGCCTCAAAGTGCATAACGCAAGTTCACTATTTACAACTGAATACACATAGAAGGACTTTTTTAAATTCAGACTGTCACTAACAATCTTATTGCAGAATTAATGAGTCCTCGTAATCTAAATAGTAGGCTCTGATCTCTCAATTTTTTGGACAATTTAATAAATAGTGTTACTAATTTGAAAATGTTACTGAATATTTTGAGATAAATAACTCTTGAAAATTGATTTTTTAAACCAAAAGTGAGACAATCATAGGGAATTTCTACTAAATAGAAAGATTAGGATTGTTAGTAATTTTCCCAAGACTGCACACACGCACACGTAGAGTAGAAGAGAAGAGAGATATAGAGGGAGCGTGGGCCCAGTCCCCACCGGTTTCCCTACATGAATCTATCACCCTCCAAAGTCTCCAACATCATCGCACCATGCGTCCTCCGGCGAAGCCCCCCATCATCCCATTCACAGGACCTCTCTTCTTTCTCCTGTCCATCTTCCTCTCCTCTAGTAATAAATCCTAATCCCTAAGGCCCTCTTTGACAATCGAATTATCGGCTGGATTTCATAACATATGAGAGAGAAAGAATGTGGGGCCCACCAGCTCCCCTCACATACAAACGTTTGCCTGGGATCGGATACCGTGTTCAACCCTTTAAGGTCGAACACGGTAACCGTGTTCGACAGGGCCTAATGGAACGAGAGAGGAGAAACGAGCAAAGTATCGGAGGGCTCTGATGGTTAACCCGGTTGCCTAAAATAAAAAGGGTCTTTGGACTTATCTTAAAGAAACCCAACAGTGTATGGACATATCTACAATTCTATTATTAGGTGGGTGTATCATTCAACTAGGTTATGATGGATAGACCCAATATATAAATGAATGAGTGTTGGTCCCTCTCTCTCACGAAGAGTCACTTGACGGTTCCCATCAATTACCAGACATCAACGGGAGAAGTGAGAAGAGAGAAGACCATGCACTCACACGGTCTCATGTAGATCGTGTCATTGTTGTGGAACGAAATGAGCGACGTCTTCCGCGTTATTTGATTCTCTAATGGATTCAGGTACACTTTCGCTGTGCTAAATTCAATAATTGGTATCAGAGTAAGATTTACCATTGTTTCGTTGTGATTTTTTACGGTTTGCACGATGCCGACACGGCCTGTGCAACTGGTGGACGAAGAGGCAATTATTTTGCCCACGGTGAAGGAGCGTTGCACAGCGGCGGACGGTGAGCGGCTGCGGCCAGCCCGTCGTGACGGTTGTCATGGCCCATTTGAAGAGATGCTCTCTTTTTTTTAATAATAATAAAAAAAACAAGGGAACGATGGGTCATTGGCGATGTGCGCCGCCTCAACCGGAGCAGCATCGAGAGGGGGGGGGGGCTCCTCCGCTGACCAGAGCCGCCGGCGAGACCGGTTGGTGGGGAAGCGGCCGACTGTGGTACGCTGCGTCATTTTTTTTTAATGACTTCGGCGCCTCTGTTTTCCGTGGTTCTCGTTTCTTCACGAAAGGGTTAAACGAAGAAGATGAAAGCTTTGACCTTCCCACCCATTAATGTCACCTATTTTTGTTCATACCCCTCTCGTGCTAATTAAAGACCACCCATCCCGTGACTTACATGATCTGTTTACGTTAACAGATTAATTTCACTAGTTCATTTAGTATGTTTACATATATTCTGGCCCTTTAATTCATGGGCATAAGAAAACATAATCCAAGTTTTATGGGTCTATTAAAGTTGCATGTGTTATCTAAATTGATTTATAATTCATAATGTTTTATATATGTCATCGTTCTATATTTGGCCAAGTGTTTATAAATCAATTTAGCTGCAAATGCAAATTAAAGATATTATTGCAAACAGAATTGTAGAAATTTAATTTTGCGTCAGTTATGTTCATTGACCTTGCTTATTCAACTGTACTGAGGCCGATTAAAGTTTTTGGACATTCAGACTCAGTATTACATATAAATTGTTCATGCTCGTTAATATGAAATTTTATTTTCAAGCATGACATTATTGTATTTTAAAATTATGTTTTAATTGATCTCATTGGCGATCCAAGTTTAATTATTTTAAATTTCTAACATATTTTGTGTAACCCCGAAGGGTCCAAATTATGCTTAAGAATTTAAAATAATTAAATCCTATAGAGACTACAACCATCCTCTCTTATTATGAGAATTGCATTAAGATTATTGAGTTGTGATTCACCCGAAGGTGTTTATAATTCAATAATAACTTAAAAATTTATAATTAACAAGAACTGCATAAACACGAGGAATCTTTTACCCGAAGGTAAGATATCTCCGCCTTTGTGTATTCTTAGTTAGTTATTGAATCTTATTGAATTGTCATAGTATTATTGAATTATTTATAAATCATACATTATGGATGGTATGATGCTTGTGAAATTTTATCTATGACCAATTATTATTCATTGGAATTGCACATAATATTTATCTGCATCATGATAGTAACGTGAGCTTAATTTGTAATTGTTTCAGCTATGACCCCAGCTTCCCTGCATTCTCATTTGTTATTGATTCCTGCACTGAATGGATCGAATTATAGTGATTGGCATGAGCAGCTTCTCATCACTTTAGGGTGTCTAGACCTTGACTTAGCTCTTCGCACTAAGAAACCTGCTAAAATAACTGTTGATAGTACTGATGAACAGAAGGCTCAATTTGAAAAGTGGGAGCGTTATAACATGCTGTCATTAATTATTATCAAGAGTTCAATTGCAAAGACTATCAGGGGTTCTGTCCCAGATAATAAAAGTGCTAGTGAATTTCTTGATTCCATTAAACAACAGTTTAGTGGATCTGACAAAGCCATGGCTGGAATGCTCACTAATAAATTGACTTCTATGAGATATGATGGAACCAGTGGAGTGCGAAAGCATATTATGGAAATGTCTGACATAGCTGGAAAGCTTAAAGGATTGGGGATGACTATCTCTGAGTCTTTTCTAGTTATGTTTGTGCTCAATTCTCTTCCATCACAGTTTTCTCACTTTAATATATCTTACAACACACATAAGGAAACGTGGAGTCTGAACGAGCTGATATCCATGTGTGTGCAAGAGGAAGAGAGATTGAAGTAGGAGGGAACACTGGTCATTAATTATGTTTCAACCTCTAAACAGTACAAGTCAAGAAAGGGCAAAGGAAAGAAATTTCCATCAAAGAAAAGTCAAGAGGATGAAAATGAGAAACAGGATGACAGGTGTCACTTCTACAAAAGGAAGGGACACTTTAAGGTAGACTGTCCTAAGCGTAAAAGTTGGTTTGAAAAGAGAGGTAATCCTCATTTAAGTGTTTGTTTTGAAACTAATTTTATGCAAGTTTCCTCGAATACTTGGTGGATTGACTCTGGTGATGCTATTCATGTTGCAAACTCATTGCAGGTATTCCTTTCAAGCCGAAAATCAAACCAGAATGAGTCTTCCATCTTCATGGGCAATCTGACTAAGTCCAAGGTCAAGGCAGTGGGGACTTGTAGACTTTGTCTTGACAGACTTTGTCTTGACACTAGATATTATCTAGATCTTCAGAATGTCTTTTATGTTCCATCAGTGTCTAGGAATTTGATTTCTTTACCAAAGCTTGATGTATCAGGTTACTCATTTAGTTTTGGAAGCTCAAAGTTTAGTTTGTTTAAAGATTCTATTTTAGTTGGTACTGAAACATTATGTGATGGTATTTATCGAATAAATGCAGATTGCTCAATTTCAGATAACTTGTCCACCTTGAATGTGAATGTTAATGTTAAGCGTGGTATGATTGATGAAGGTTCCTCAATGTTGTGGCATAAAAGGTTGGGTCACATATCGAAAGATGAAGGTTCCTTACCCTTGGTTTTGTGGAGTGATACCTTGAAGACTGCTATGTATATCCTCAACAGGGTTCCCAGTAAGGTTGTTCCTAAGACTCCATTTGAGTTATGGACAGAAAGGAAACCCAGCCTGAGGCATATGCATATTTGGGATTGCCAAGCAGAAGCTAGGCTATACAATCCACAAGAAAAGAAATTGGACCCTAGAACAATTAGTTGTTCATTCATTGGGTATCCAGAATGGTCTAAAGGGTATATATTTTATAATCCATCTCATACTACAAAAATTATTGAAACTAGAACTGCCAAGTTTATTGAGAATGGTGATGAAGAGTGGGAGCTCTATTTCACGAAATGTGGAATTTGAGGAGATTAGGGACCCTTTCCCTGCTACCTCTATAACAGCTGATGAATCTGAGCCTGTAGGTCATGACATGATAGACCAACAGCCATATCATATTATGCCACCCACTGAAGAGATTAATGTTGAGGCAACACCAATCCAAGATGACACTCGTAATGATAATAATGTAGATCACAACCATGAACTTAGAAGGTCTCAGAGAACTAGGAGACTTGTTATTTCAGATGACTACATTATATACTTGCAAGAGTGTGATTTTGATGTTGGTATTGAAAATGATTCATTCTCAATTAAAGAAGCCATAGAAAGTAACAAATCTGAATTATGGATTAATGCCATGAAAGATGAGATTGAATTCATGCACAAGAATGAAGTTTGGGATCTTGTTGCATTGCCTAAATGGTGTAAACCAGTTGGTTGTAAATGGATTTTCAAAACCAAGCGTGACCCTAAAGATAATGTGGAAAGGTACAAGGCCAGACTTGTTGCTAAAGGATTCACTCAAAAGGAGGGCATTGATTATAGGGAGACATATGCTCCAGTATCTAGAAAAGACTCATTCAGAATTGTTATGGCATTAGTGGCTTATTTTGACTTAGAGTTACATCAGATGGATGTAAAGACAGTCTTCTTAAATGGGGATCTAGAAGAAGAGGTATACATGATGCAACCAGAAGGATTTGAAATGAAAGGAAAGGAAAATTCAGTATGCAAATTAAAGAAATCCATATCTGAACTTAAACAAGCCTCCCGACAATGGTACTTAAAGTTTAACAAAGTTATCATGTCCTTTGGATTTATAGAAAATGTTGCTGATCAATGTATATATCTGAAGGTTAGTGGGAGCAAATTTATATTCTTGATTCTATATGTGGATGATATATTACTTGCTACTAATGATTTAGGTCTCTTACATAAGACAAAAGATTTCCTTTCCGATCATTTTGATATGAAGGATATGGGTAATGCATCATGTGTTGTAGGAATTGAGGTCCATCGTGATAGATCTAAAGGTTTACTTGGATTGTCCCAAAGAGCTTATGTCACCAAGGTTTTAGAAAGATTTAGAATGTCAAACTGCTCATCATGTGAAGTGCCAATCTTTAAAGGTCATAAATTTAGTTTACATCAGTGTCTAGAGAATGACATTGAGAGGCAGGAAATGAAGTGATGCGGGACGAGACCACGGACACGACTCGAATGAGGAATGCAGTCCTCAGACTCTAGGTGAGCTCGTGATTGTCCCTTAACGAGGGAAGCGTCGGACGTGCACGGTTGAGAAACCGGCAAGAACTAGGGTGGTCAATTCGCACTTTCGTGCCCGGATCGGGTCACGGGACGGTAACGCTCTCTCTCGCAGCAGCGGTGATATAAAAATATAGCGAGCTAGGTCCTAAAACATGCTCTCTAGCAGTGGCATATAAAGCATATATGGGATAAAGCAAGATGCCAAGTAAGGGAGCGAATGCGATACCTCCACGCGCTCGGCGTAGGGAAGACGGACCCGGCCGAAAACCGTGCTCCCGGAACAGTTAATACATGAAGATTACAGTAATGAGTTACTGCCCACTCCACGCAGGGAGGTAAATGGCTACACAAATGGGCCCGGGAGGACCGAATTCGGGTTGACGGGCGGCTTCACGCGTAGCTTCGGTCGCACCCGTACTCGCGACCGTGGGGCCCACGTGCTGTCCGGAGGGGCCGTGTGGGACCCGGTGGCACCGCTGTAGTGGGGACACTTGGGGAAGCGCTCCCCGGGATGGCGGCACGCTGGTTCACCGGCTGGAGGCCGGGCGGCTCTGATCGGCACCGGTCGGAATAACCGGCCACGGATCTGCCGGTTCTGTTTTCAGGCGCGCGCTCCGGCGAGAACGGACGCTGCGATCAGCCCCGATGTCGGATCGACACGAAACTGGCGCCGTTAGAAAGCTGCTTCGAAGGGCTTCAACCCTATGGGATTAAAGAAAAATAAACAACTCTATACTTCTTGTTGGCGAATTTTGATAGCTGCTGTTGTACAGTGCCCGAATTCTCAGATCAACAGGGAACTTGTCTGAGAACTGGCGTTGACTGATAGGTAGACCTCCGATTCAGAAGTTGTGTTCTTCATCAAAGTTGTAGGAACTTGAACAAGGAAGACGGAAATATTTTTTGTGACAGGTTTGGAGGTGGGTAAGAATTGTTATGATTTGTATACTAGTAGTGAGTCGGATCTGGAAACTGGCTGACAGCACTGTAGATGGCTCTGAAAATGAATTTTAAAAAATGGATGGATGGCTGATCAAAAATCAGGAAAATTCATGGAGTGAGGAGACGGTGGATAGAACTCACAGTAAAATTGGGAGGGTTTGAAAAAATCAACAAGATGGTCGGAAGGGGGGATTACAGGGGTGCTGACACACAGATCTGAAACTGGACAGAACTGGGAAATAGAAACACACGAAATTTGAAAACTAGTAAATGATGGAGTTTGGCTGGGATTTTTTTTGTGGTGGTGGGGATTGAAGATAGGAACACACCATAAAATTTTCAGATCAAGAAGAGCTCGGGGCAGACTGCAGAATTTCGTGGAAGGGGCTGCTATTGGCTGAAGATAGAACTTCGACGGTGGCTCGATGGCGGTCCGATGGCGGCACGAACGGCGGCGACGGCGGCACAGATCACAACCAGAGATTGAGGGGAGGGGATAGAGATGAAACCACTCTAGAATTGGGGGTTGGAGGAGATGAACACCAGGGGAGAGGAGAGGGGCTCAAGAAGCACTCTTGATTTTCCAACAATTTTCTCTTTATTAATGCCAACAAATGGAAAATACAACCTTTTATATGCCTTACATCAAACCTAATCTACACCATTAGATCTAGGGGAGGGGATTGGATGGTTGGGATCAAGTGTGACAAACACACATAAAAATTAAATAAAAAATACAAGGGGAGGGGCGGCCTATTGACCAAGAGGAGACAAGGGGGCAAGTTTGAAATGGTAGGTAGCCTACCATGGAATTTCTTACCCATTTGTCTACCCATGTGGCAATTGACATTCAACTCTTCTAGAAGGCCACCTAGGATGGTTGACCAGCCCCACATGGTCTAGGTGGACCAATGGGAAAGGGCTGAGGGTCCCCTTGCTTGGGCCCATGGGAATTTTACATATAAACCCACTAAGACCTACAATTACGTACCCATATTACACAAGGGTATACATACAAATATGAAAGGACATAAATGCAAACAAAATGCGGACGGTCTTGCCTCGATGTCCCCATCAATTCTCCCCGGGTGGGAGGAACTCGACCCCGTCGAGTAGGGGTATGGATGCTCGAGTACTCCGGTGGATCCGTCACCGTGCCAAGTAACGTGGGTATGTTTCACTCTAAGTGACCGTCACCTGCTCATTCCATATATACTCGATATGCACAAGCTGCTATGGGCCAGAGGTGGACACTCCGAATGGGGCACTCTCAAAAAGGGAGGTGACGGCTCGAAGACTCACTAGGAATCACCGCTGAGTCCCTGTAGGTGACTGATCCGGGTATAGATGTAGAACCGATCCCATACTCATCGAGTGAATCGACTCGCTTCACACTCATAAGGGACTGACATCGAGCTTACACAAGACACATACAGACTCACCATGCACTAACACACATATGCAAACCACACAAAGAAAACACACTGACTCATCTATGACCCTAGACACACCTAATGTTAGTCCGACCCGTACATGGGTGACGGCGGACCAGGACACCCGAATGTGTGCCATGCATGCATTTGACGTAACCGGAGATGTGTGGCATGGGGAACACCTAAATGTCCAAGTATGACCCAGTCATGCATGGACGGCCCTTTGGATTTGGGAGATTTGAGAGGGCTAGGAGAGCCGGGTGTGGAAGGACCGGATGTGGGTGTATCGGAGATGGGTTTAGGTGGGTCGGGGAAACCAAAGTCTTCGTTACCCCCAAATGATGGTTCGGACCTATGGCTATGTAGAGGTTGCTTGGCCCGAGTGGAAAAGGCATGATAGTGAACCCCGCGGAGGAAGTGGAGTGAAGATGGAGGCTCGGGAGATTCACTAGTGAAGGGGTCAAAAGGGTCGAAGAAGGTATGACCCCGTGAGATGGATTCCAACATGGCATGGTACCAATCGTAAAATTCTTGAAGGTGCGGGTGGTCACCTTCATCCGTCATGGTGAATGGAACGGGGGTCATGTGAAAAAAATAGGATTCCTCCCTTGGGCAAAAGAATATGGAGTCAAATTCGGCCGGCATCGGGAGGAGTAGAATAATCTCCGTGGTGACACACCCCATGGTGCACTCGGAGGTAATAGACCCTAAGGCCGGATGAGTGAAGCTAAGACTAGTGGGTTGGTCAAAGCCTCGGGCCAAAAGATGCGTCAACTTCCATTGCGAATCTAATCCCATGACAAGATCGTCCAACGTGTCAACATGGTGACTAGATCGAAATGTGGTATGAAATGAGTTGACCGGCACTAACGGTAGGATGTGGTCCATGGATGGAAAGGGAAGTGGGACCAAGCCTTCCTTGAGCCATCTAAGAAGTGGCTCGGCTATGGATAGCGTACCCGTTAGAAATACGGGTGGCTCAGGCCTTGGTGGCTCCAAATGAGATGGTTCCGAATCACGTTCGGACATAGAGGGTGGTGGCATTGGAGCTCTCGAGGGTGATGGAGGCGTGGTCTCCATGGTGGGAAGAGGGCTTGGGGATGCTAGAGGTGGGGCCGGGTGAAGACTACCGGCTATGACCTCCTTGGGCTCGGGTTGGAGTAGTGACCTCTCAATCCTATCCAGCCCGTCCGTGAATTATTTTAAGATCTCGGCAAGGGTGCGGGTTGGAGTAGGGACATTGGGGTGGACTCGCTCCTCGTCCCTCGGCCTGGGTGTGGTCCTAGGCTCGGCTATAAGCGGGGCTTCCACTCGGTTGGAGGTACTTGAGTGGGTTGGGATGGGGGTGCCAAGGGGAGGTTGGTTGGAGGTGACTGGGCGGGCCACTAGATTGGGGTCGCCTTGGTGGGCTTGGACGGCGGTGAAGGGGTGGGATTGGGTAGAGGTGTGGCCCACTTGATTGCTGGTGAGTTGGTGGGGTTGGTGAGTGGTATGACCTCCGTGGTTGGAGGTAGGTGGGCGGGGAAAGTAGGCCCTCCTAAGCGCTCTCTTCATTTCCCACCATGACTCGATGGGCCTTAGATTCCTATCCTCCCTCCAATATTTGATGTCCCTCCATGTTTCGACGGCTTCACCAAAAAGTCACCTTTTGGCAACATCGACTTGCATGGGCCCGTACATATTGTACATGTGACGACCCGAGATCCGGATACCGGGAAGGCCCGATAACTCGAGACTCGCACCGCCGCCCACAAGCCGGGAGGGCTCGGAAGGGCTAAAAGGAGTGTGGAGGCACAAAGAAATAGGAAATAAAGCAGGACAATTAACAGAAATAAATAAACAACTACAACAGAGTCCAGTCCAACAGAAAGTACAGTCTAAAGCAGTAAAACGTACCACATGCCAAGTGAACACTCGGCCCGGCAAGCTGGCAACTAAGAACCTCCGCTCCGCGCCCTCGAACTTCGAGGCAGAACCGCCGCACCTGAAACGCAGGGAATGAGTCTCCAAAACAGAGACTCAGCAGGGATCCCGCGGAACCCCAACCGGAAACAACGGCGGTAGCGGAAAGGAGAGAGCTACAACTACAGCAGGAACAGCAAACCGATGGCCGGTCAAAAACTCGGCACTACAGCTACTCCTACTGTACCAGAAAACACGACCCAGTCTCCAGTCGGGGGACAACCAAGCCACGCACCCGACCACCCGATTCCACGATCGGGGACCACCAGACACGAACCGCCCTAGCCACGCTACTAGGAAAACGCCACGATACCTCCGTAGCGGAGGCCTGCCCTTACCAAAAGGGCCCAAGCCAAAACCACACGGTCAGGGAACACGGTCACGACCTCACCGTCGTGAACACAACACTGTTTGGGGAAAGGCCCTCGGTGAAGCTCACCGGAAACCCCAGACCTCGACTCCGGGAACACTCCCGAAACCACTCACGAAGTCCCGTCTCGCAGATGGAAACAGATCCCGGTACACAACACCTCACGTCGCGTGACAGGAGTACCACCCACTAGAAGAACGACCGGATGCGTCCCCTGACGTCTTACACCGCGTCACAAGTGTCTAGCTACGACACCCCAGGCGTGAGACTCAGACACACTCAGTAACCAGTACCACAAAACAAGGACTAGTTGGGGTCGCGCCTGCCGGCGCCGTCCGACGCCCCCAACCTCGTGTGCACACTTAGACCATACGCCCTAGGCCTGTCCTCTAGCTGGTATTTCCCCCTAAATCCGGACTCGGAAGTACGCGGGGGCCCTGCGGTAACCAGCCTACTCACCGCCTCTCTCGGGTACGCCGCTCAGCCACTCCCAGGCGAGCCAGCACATGCGTGCCGTGGGAAGCTACGACTAGTTGACGTGTCACAGAACGTGGACACAGAAAACCACGCACGCACCCATTGCGAGTAACATGGAGTAACAGGTGGCACAACGCCACCAGACTCTGGACAGCCCACTAAACCTACAAACCCAACGGCCTTTGAGTCACAAGACTCGGGGTCAAGACCGTTGCACACGACAGCACTGAGCTATCAATCTGGCCTAATCCCTAGGTCCAAAACCACAATGCGATGACTCACGAGGCGAATCGCAATCGCCGAGACCATTCCCCCACCTGTGAACTCAGGAGACCTCCAGTCCCAAGTTAGGACATGGACTCGCGGTTCACAGGCCATAGGCACGGCCTACGCGGAAACCACAGAAGCACGATTCCCAAGGCAGCCCGCGAGCTGTCACACCGATTTCCCAACCCTGGGAAAAGCGAGAACCCTCCAGCACCAGGCTGGGCAACTGGACTCGCAGACCAAGGCCACACACATGGCCCACTCAAAACCAACTCCCGGAGAAACCACGATGTGCGGGGAAACCTCGCCGCACTCACACCGATACACGGTGACTCGATCTAGCAAGAACCCGGAAGCCCGGAACACCTGGGGTCACCCGGACCCGCCAAGCCCAAGTGCACGCTTATCGAGGTAACACGGCACCTCCAGACACCCCAAAACACGGTAACAAAACCCACGGGATGCCCGGGACACTCACAAGGTCAAAGGTCGACCACTGGGTCACAACCGGGTCGACCGGAGACCAACACCACCCAATCGGAACACTAGCGAATCGCCCGGACCCTTACACTCACGAGCACGCAAATCAAGGTAAATGGAACCCCCGGACACCCAAAGACACGGTCACGGAACTCTACGGGGTGTCCGGGACACACACGGCCCAAGGGGAGCACGAGACAACAGGGAAGATCGCGCTAGGATCACCTAGCGCGACAAGACGGAACGCGCTAGGCTCTCCTAGCGCGACCAGACAGGTCGTGTAACGACCCGAGAATCCGATTACCGGGAAGGCCCGATAACCCGAGACTCGTACCGCCACCCACGAGTCCGAAGACTCGGAAGGGTTAAAAGGATGGTGTGGAAACTACATAAGCATCACAGATAATTGCAGAAATTAAACAGTTATAATATTAAGCAGGAAATAAATTAACATTTTACATGGTCCACAATAAAGAACAATAATAACAGCAGTCCACGACTAGTACAGTGACAAGAAAGAAAAGTACAGCTACACGGGGCATCCCCCGGCTCTGACCTCTGGCACTACCTCTGGGCACCCACACCACGCTGCGCTCCTGACGCGCTCCCCGAAGGTGGCGCCTCACCTGAAACACGGTGAAAACACGCAGGGAATGAGTCTCAGAACAAGACTCAGTAGGGATCACTCGAACCCTACCTCAAAAACGAGAAACCACTACTCTAGCGGTAGGAAAGTACCTCGGAAAGGAAAGCCCTGTACTCTACAGAACTAGACCCTACGGCACGCAAACCGACACACGTGCCACGGTACGAGAAGACCGAAACTCAACGGTCGAACCGTCAAAACCCGAAGGTCGGAAACACACGACTGACAGTCTAACACTCCGTACTCGACAGGAGTACCACCCACTAGAAGCACAGCCGGTAGCGTCCCCTGACGTCTTACACCGCACCGCAGGTGAACCGCCTGACGTGGTAGGTCCTACCCGAGGCGCAAACACCGTACAAGTAACCACAAACAAGTAACTAGCTGGGGTCACGCCCGTCGACGTGGGTCCAACCGCCCCCAACCACGTGTGCACACACAGACCTTGCGTCACTAGGTCTGGTCCTCTGACCGGTTTTCCCCCGTAGCCGGACTCTGGCTACCGACGAGGGGCCTACGGTAACCGGTCCACAAACCGTCTCGAAAGGTGGGTGCCCGTACACCACTCCCAGGTGAGACCAGCACCTCGTACTGGTGGGCTACGACTAGTGGAGGGTCACTGAAGGAGTAGACTCTCGAGTCAACGGAAAACAACGTCCGAAACCGACAACGTGTGGGAATCACCCCACGCACCAGCCCCGTCGCACGGTGACCATGGTCGGAAAAGAAACAGACGCATTGCCCACGGTCAAACGCCTGACCGAGGCGAACGGGACTTCCGGACACCAAAAACACGGTCACGGAACTCCACGGGGTGCCCGGGACGCACACACGGCCCAAGGGGAACACCCAACAACGAACCAAATCGCGCTAGGGCCACCTAGCGCGACAGGGCATGTCGCGCTAGGGTCCCCTAGCGCAACAAGGGTTGTCGCGCTATGGCCCCATAGCGCGACACGGACCATCGCGCTAGGGATACCTAGCGCGACAGGGACCATCGCGCTAGGTCCTCCTAGCGCGACAATGATGATCGCGCTAGGGCCCCATAGCGCGACACGAACCGCCAAACTGTTCATCTTCTCCGATGAACGCGCTCGGTCGGGGCAGCGCGACCTCCAAGAACGCGCTACTGGAGTATAGCGCGTTCTCAGTCCGCGGCCGAAAACGGTAAGAACGCCCAAAAATTCTAACCACGCCCCCATACCTCCATAGGAGAGGGGGAAAACAAAGGGGAAGACCCCTGGGGACCCCTAGCATGATTCTAGGCCCTCAAAACACGAATCCATGCATTGAATCCATAGATCGGGCGAGCTCTTCCCAAATCATGGAAAAACCCAAAAACGCTCAAATGATCCCCTCTCGGCCTCCCCGCGGCCTATAAATCACGGAAAAGAACGGCATGAGGCTAAGGAACGTCACCCTACCTCGATGGAGCGAATGCTCCGCCGGATCGATCACGAATCACGAAGAATGCTCGAAGCTTCACGAACTCCCCACGCTTCCCACGCTCGCCGCACGCCCACGAGATCGCCTCACCGTCGCCCACGCGTCCGCGCCGTCGCCCCGCCGCCGTCCGTAGCCGGAGAGGGGCTCGCCGCGTCCGAATGGGAGAGAGGGAGAGAGAGGGGGCTCACGGTCGCGAGAGAGAGAGGGAGAGGAAGAAGAAAGAGAAAAGGGAAAAAGAAAGGAAAAAGGATTAGGATTTATAGAAAATCCGAATTTTCGGAAAAATACCGAAAAATAGAAAAATACATTTCTGGAATCCTCGGAACGCACCGATCGCAACGGTACCACTCGTGCCCGGGTGAACGGCCCAGTCAACCCGCAGCGAGCATCCGAAGGAAAAGCCGAAACACACACCGGGAATCGGAAAACACACGCGGAAAAGCCGCGGAACGATTCCGGGCCTCCGAAACGACTCCGGATCGCGCCGATCCGAACACGAAAGATGTCCGAAACAAAATTTCGGACACAACAGAGCTGGACGCTCCGAAAACCAGATCCGGGACCCACGAAGAAGGATCCGAAAGGTCCGGGATATTACAGCCCTCCCCCCTTAAGGAATTTCGTCCTCGAAATTGAGAACAACCCAAGGGGAAAGAAGAGGAAGACTCACTCAAACAGATACGGGAACTGCTGACGCATCTCGTCCTCACGTTCCCACGAAGCCTCACCACCAGAGTGTCGTTGCCACACGACCTTTACCAAGGGAATGACCTTGTTCCGCAGGCGCTGCTCTCGCCTATCCTCCACGCGGATCGGAAACTCTGGGAGAGAAAGATCTGGAGTCACCTCAGGCCAAACAGAAAACTCGAGCACATGAGAGTCATCGGGCATATACTTCCGCAACATCGAGACGTGGAACACGTCATGCACCGACGCCAACTCAGGAGGTAACTGCAACCGGTAAGCAACCTCACAGATGCGTTCCACAATCGCGAAAGGACCAATATAGCGGGGACTTAGCTTCCCACGCCGTCCAAAACGCATCACCCCCTTCATCGGAGAAACTCTCAAGAACACATGATCGCCCACGGCGAACTCGAGGGGTTGCCTCCTACGGTCAGCATAGCTCTTCTGCCGACTCTGGGCCGCCAACATGTTCTGACGAACCAGGTGCACAACGTCCACACATTGCTGCACCAACTGCGGTCCCGTCAAAACACGCTCACCCACCTCAAACCAATCAAGTGGAGTCCGACAAGGACGCCCATACAATGCCTCATAAGGAGCCATGCCGATGCTCGAATGATAGCTGTTGTTATAGGCAAACTCCACCAACGGTAGGTGATGAATCCAACTCCCCTGCCACTCCAGGCAGCAGGATCTCAGCATGTCCTCCAAAGTCTGAATGGTCCTCTCAGACTGACCATCTGACTGTGGATGATACGCCGAGCTGAATGCCAACTCCGTGCCAAGAGCTCGCTGGAAACCCCTCCAGAATCCAGAAGTGAAGCGCGGATCTCGATCCGACACGATCGAAATGGGAACCCCATGCAACGGAACGATCCGCTCCACATACAGACGAGCCAACCTGGACACGCTCCAGCTGACCTTGACCGGTAACAATCGAGTCACCTTCGTCAGCCGATCCACCAGCAACCAAATACTGTCCTGCCCACTCGGGGTCCTCGGCAACCCCACCACAAAATCCGTGGTCACATGGTCCCACTTCCAAGCAGGAACATCCAAGGGCTGGAGAGCACCTCCTGGTCGCTGATGCTCCGCCTTCACCTGCTGACAGATCAGGCACCTGGCCACAAATTCGGCGACATCTCTCTTCATGCCAGGCCACCAAAACTGCCTCCGCAAGTTCCGATACATCTTCGTCGCACCCGGGTGTACAGTGTACCTGCTCCCATGAGCCTCGCGTAACACCGCACGACGAACCTGCTCCTCCGCTGGGACGTACAACCTGCCACGAAACCTCGCAGCACCGTCCTCGCCGAGCTCCACATCAGCCATCGCAAGAATCCGGGGCAACTCAGGGTCCGCATGCTGAGCCTCTGTCACCTGACGACGGATAGCAGGAGTGACAGTCAGACTCGCAAGCACTGCCAACCCTCGCTCCTGGGGAATCTTGAGCCTGAAGGATACTTCGGGCACTTGTTCCCAGAGCCTCCACTTCCTCAGCATCAAGGTACTGACCGCCACCTTCCGACTCAAGGCATCGGCGACGACATTCATCCTGCCCGGCTGATAAGACAGGGTGAAGGCATAGTCCTTCATGAACTCCATCCAACGCCTTTGTCTGAGGTTCAGATCTCTCTGCGAGAACACATACCTCAAACTCTGATGGTCAGTGAACACCTCGAACTTCTCACCGTACAGATAATGCCTCCAGATCTTCAGCGCGAAGATCACCGCCGCCAACTCAAGATCATGGGTAGGGTAGTTCTCCTCATGGGGCTTTAGCTGCCGAGATGCATAAGCCACCACTCTACCATGCTGCATCAAAACAGCACCCAGTCCAACGCCGGAAGCATCTGTACACACCACAAAACCTCCCGATCCAGAAGGCAAAACCAACACCGGAGCCGAGGTGAGCAACCTCTTCAGTTCACTGAAGCTCTGCTCACACTCCTCGGACCAAACGAAAGGCACATCCTTCCGCGTGAGCCTCGTCATCGGGGTCGCAATGCGGGAAAAATCCTGGATAAACCGGCGATAATACCCCGCAAGCCCCAAGAAACTCCGGATCTCCGTCACCGACCTCGGCCTCGGCCATTGCATCACAGCCTCGACCTTGGCGGGATCCACGGAAATGCCATCACCAGAAATCACGTGCCCCAGAAAGTGCACCTCGCTGAGCCAAAACTCGCACTTGCTGAGCTTCGCATACAACTGGTGATCTCGCAACGTCTGCAGCACCACACCCAAATGGTACGCATGCTCCTCAGCAGACCGCGAATAAACAAGGATGTCATCCACGAAGATGACCACGAACTGGTCCAAATACGGATGAAACACCCTCTGCATCAAGTCCATGAAGGCTGCTGGGGCATTGGTGAGCCCAAACGGCATCACCAGAAACTCATAATGCCCGTACCTCGTACTGAACGCAGTCTTCTCCACATCGGACTCGCGAATTCTCAGCTGATAGTAACCGGACCGCAAATCAATCCGCGAGAACACACGCGCAGACTGAAGCTGGTCGAACAAATCATCAATCCGCGGCAACGGATACTTGTTCTTAATGGTCACTTCATTCAGCTGCCGATAGTCAATGCATAGCCGCAGACTACCGTCCTTCTTCTTCACGAACAACACGGGCGCACCCCAAGGGGAAAAGCTCGGACGAATGTACCCCTTGGCCAACAGTTCCTGCAACTGCGCCCTCAACTCCCTCAACTCAGCGGGGGCCATACGGTAGGGAGCCTTCGCCAAAGGTCCCGTACCAGGTACAACCTCAATCACGAAATCGATCTTCCGCTGGGGAGGTAATCCAGGCAACTCCTCAGGAAAAACATCGAGAAACTCGCACACCACCGCAATGTCCTCGACATCCGGCTCCATCCGGTCAGACACAACCACAGACGCGAGAAAACCCTGACAACCTGAATCAAGCAATCGACGGGCTCGAATAGCAGAGATAAGGAATCGAGAAGAGGTGGAACGGATACCTTGGAAATAGAAGGTCCTCTTGCTCGGATGCTGGAAGTAGACCCTCTTCATCCCACAATCCACCACCGCTCCATGAGTCTCGAGCCAATCCATGCCTAGAATCACGTCGTAATCCCGAAGCTGCAACGCATACAACCTGCCTGGCATACTCCGCCCATCGATCCACACCGGAACCTGGTCGAAGCAATACGGAGTGACCATAAAATCACCCGAAGGCAACTCCACTGCCAAATCACAGGACAACTGGGTCACCGGCTCCTCGACGCTCGACGCGAAATCCTCCGAAATAAACGAATGAGACGCGCCAGAATCAAATAAAACCCGAGCCGCACAACCCAAAATCTGAACGGTACCTTCCACGAGCTGCGACGCCACTGCCTCTGCCCTGGTCAAGTGCGTGATCTGGCCACGAGCCCTCTGCCTGCCTCCCACACTAGCTGACCTGGGTAGCGGCGGATACTGTCCCTGTTGCTGCTGCTGCTGGGGAACCTGCTGCTGCGGCGGCCTCTGAGGACAGTCACGCGCCATGTGCCCTGGCTGGTCACACCGAAAATAGATGATCGGCGCCGTGCACTGCCTGCCTGGGTGGGTCCCACCACACCGTGGACAAGGTCCTCGCGATCCACCCACTGATCCCTGACGCTGCAAAGGAATCGGCTGCTGTACACTGCCCGACGAAGCTTGCCCTTGATCCTTGTGCTTCTTCCGAAGACTCTTCTTCAAGAACTTCTTGATCTTCGAGCCGAAGGACGCAGATCCTGCCACTGACGCTGCCGGTGCCGGTACTCCTGAACCACCCGACGCATGCTGGAAGAAACCCTGCTGCTGGGTACCCGACTGCTGGCTGCGACCTGACAAAGACTGCCCCTGGCTGATCGGTCCTCGAGTCCTCTGCATATCCATCTCCAAGGAAATCGCAACACGAGACGCCGTCTCTAGATCAGTGGCCCCATTCGCGATCAAATGGTGCCTCAGCTCCAGCCTCAAGCCCTGCACAAACTGCGTCGTCCTCACCCTCTCATGCTCCATGATATGAGGTGCATACCGACCCAGCTCGACAAATCGGGCCCTATACTGCAACACGGACATGTCACCCTGCACCAGCTCCAGAAACTCCCGCATCCGCTGCGTAGCAACAACATCTGGACAGTACGTACGCTCGAAAGCACTGACAAAGTCATCCCACTCGACCTGCTCAAGTGGACGAAGCTGAAAGGACGTCTTCCACTCGGAAGACCACCACCTCCGAGCCGTACCCTGCAACTGGTTGTAGGCCAACACCACTCTGTCCTCGGCAGTACTCTTCGCAGAACTGAACACCCGCTCCATCTCATCGAGCCAATCACGAGCCGCATCAGGGTCTGCCTGGCCGCTAAAGTAAGGTGGATGGAACTGCATGAAGTCCCTCACCGCTCGGCCTGGCCCACCCCTGACAATCGAGCCCTCAGCAGCCTCTCCGCCAAACTGCTGAGACATGAGATGGTACATGCCACGGAAGAAATCCTCGGCTCCCGGAGCCCTCGCAGCATCCGCGGCCTCGGTAGCTCCCGGAACTCTGCTATGCTCCTCCTGGTCCCTCTGGACCCCCTGCTGGATCTCCTGACCTCCAGCCGACTGCCCCTGCTGAGAGCGAGAACTCCTCCTCGGCGCCATCCTCGCTCCTGAAGCACAAGACAGAAAACACGGAAACGGCAATGTCAGAATAAAACATGCGGTGCCCAATGCCAGCGTCACATGTACATCATCGTTGTGGACTAGTGGACCACTACAATTACCTATGATTCTCATGTAATTCCACAACCGCGCTCTGATACCAGCTGTAACGACCCGAGAATCCGATTACCGGGAAGGCCCGATAACCCGAGACTCGTACCGCCACCCACGAGTCCGAAGACTCGGAAGGGTTAAAAGGATGGTGTGGAAACTACATAAGCATCATAGATAATTGCAGAAATAAAACAGTTATAATATTAAGCAGGAAATAAATTAACATTTTACATGGTCCACAATAAAGAACAATAATAACAGCAGTCCACGACTAGTACAGTGACAAGAAAGAAAAGTACAGCTACACGGGACATCCCCCGGCTCTGATCTCTGGCACTACCTCTGGGCACCCGCACCACGCTGCGCTCCTGACGCGCTCCCCGAAGGTGGCGCCTCACCTGAAACACGGTGAAAACACGCAGGGAATGAGTCTCAGAACAAGACTCAGTAGGGATCACTCGAACCCTACCTCAAAAACGAGAAACCACTACTCTAGCGGTAGGAAAGTACCTCGGAAAGGAAAGCCCTGTACTCTACAGAACTAGACCCTACGGCACGCAAACCGACACACGTGCCACGGTACGAGAAGACCGAAACTCAACGGTCGAACCGTCAAAACCCGAAGGTCGGAAACACACGACTGACAGTCTAACACTCCGTACTCGACAGGATACCA